>JARHVA010000385.1:390000-442500 GCA_037957365.1 Torreya grandis
TATATATCAAAGCCATTAGTAATATGATAGGTCCTATCAACTTCTATCCTCTAACCAACACCTCATATAGATCATATATGATCTAGAACCAAATGAGAAAGTTGAGATCATATACTACTCCCTCCTTTAGGATCATCCTACTCAAGGCTACCATGAATAGTGGTACCTTACCATCTAACTTGTGACATAACACTCACTATGTCATAAGTCCTATCATAAATTTATAGATATCTAGAATCTATGATTCATATATGTCAAACATACTAGCTCTCTTTCCCACCAATATTATAACCAAGCCTTTAGCCTACATGGCTAAGGCGTTCCTCTCCTCTAGGGTATTTCACATGTATGTAGTACCAGTTCTCCTATTACCAATAGTGATAAGATAAAATGCACATCCTCCAGAGTGATAGCTACCACTATGACATCCCCATCCACCTCCCATGTGAAAGTGTTAGTCAATCATTCCCAACATCCAAGGAATATGACTAATAAATCCATGCTCAAGGGAATCCTACACATGTCAGCCATCCCTCCTATGCTTACATCTAGTAGCCTAGATCTATCTCCTATGGTCAGATGCTCTAATAGATCTAGTAACCAAGATTCATATACCAATCTATATAACTTGGGTCATCCCTAAAACCAAGAAACAACAATAGATGTATTAGATACTCCATGTCATGTATAATCATAATGTATTCTTTTTACAATTTTAATAACAAAACAAGCCTATAGTACTTTGATTTATTGATTTTTACCTATTTTTAGCCTATTTAGTCCTTTTTCCCTTAGTCATTTATGGCCATTCTATCTTTATTTCAACATTTTGTGTGCCTTTTTATACCATTATGGTTCTTTATTCAACCTAGTTTGACCAAAATTTCCCTATTTTTGACCTAGTTAACATAAAAATCTAAGTAAACCCTCTTATTTTCCTCTCCCTAGTATTGTGTTGTCATTCTAGACTTTTTAGATTAGTTGGAAAACTATACTAAGTTGGTAGTTTGAAAAACATATAGTATTGGCACATACTTACTAGGTCAACAGTGTAGATTTTTCTCATTTTCAACCTACTAGGTCAACTGGGTCGACCTAGTTGTTATTTATTATTGACCCCTCATTTTTTCTTTAAAAAGTGCCTTTTTGTAGTTTTATCCCTAATTCCTTCAAACCCATTTCCCATCTTGGTTTTTCCTACCTATAATTTAAATTTGGTTTCATTTTGACATCTAAAAATGCTAATTTTTTTTGTTTTTTAAAAATACACTAAATTCATTAAAATACTCCAAAACTAACTTAAGATTCACAGTTGTATACTTGTATGGTACGTGTTGTCACTCCTAGAGCTCCTCCTCATCTAGCTTGTCATCTCCTTACCATCCTAGATCATTTGGTCTCGAGATCTCTTTTTTCTCATTCATAAGTCAATATAACCAAATGACTTCTCTTTCCCCTATTCATAACACTTTTCAAAATTTAAAATCTTTCAATTATTTTCAGGGAGATTCCTTATTTTTCTTATATATTTATTTATATTCATATATTTTTAAAACCAATAAATTCATTGGATTCATGATGATGTAGAGAATATTTTCCACTATTATATGCCTATATTTCAAAAATTTCAATTTTTGGCTATTTTTTGTACTAACTCTACAGGTTCACCTAGTGTTCTTCACATTTGATGCCTTCACTTTCTCTTGTAGTCTAATTTTTTATCTACAACACTAAGGTAAGTAAAGGTATGTGTTTTCAATTCTATCATTTCCTTTATCTTATTTTTTGCTTATTAAACTTTGCTTAGCATCAACATTGTCTGTTATCATGTTCTATTTCTTGAAGCACCATTTTATGTTACACTTACATCACATGTGATGAGATTCGAGTGTAATATATGTATACACATAATATTTTCAAAATTTTATTGATTACTAATACTTTTTGTCTTGTAGGAACCTCTCAAGTCTCAATCTCTAAGTGCTTGACTTAAGGGGTGTACTAGGAAAGGGGTGAGAATACCATTGGTGCTTCATAAGATTGTT
Source organism: Torreya grandis (assembly GCA_037957365.1). Lineage (NCBI taxonomy): Eukaryota > Viridiplantae > Streptophyta > Pinopsida > Cupressales > Taxaceae > Torreya > Torreya grandis. The sequence continues at coordinate 392,046 of JARHVA010000385.1, forward strand.
GTCCCTTTCACCACTTTCCATCTACATAATTATCTCCTAAAACCATTTAACCTAAGATTATTCTTCTATATTTTACCCATTCAAAGCATTTGTCATGTTTTATTCTCCTTGCTCTTGCTTTGACCCCCTTTCACTAATTGATTGCACTAGGTCAACTAGGTTGACCCTATATAGTTTTTAACCTCTAATTATTATGCAAGGTCAACCCTATACTATTTAGGGTATTTTTCATTAGGATTTTTAACATCCCTTCAACTGACCTAGATCGAGACCTAGTGAATTATCTCCCAAAAAAATATAAGGTTGACTAGGTCGACCCTCTACATCCAACATAATTGAAAATATTTAAGGTAAGATCTCCCTATATATACAAGTTCATTTCTAACCATTTGTAATAAGAGAAGCAAAGAATAATAAGTGAAAACAAACATCTACTTATTGACCATTCTACTTGAGGAATAAATCTTAGGGTTACATACTTTCTTTAGAGATAGAGATCTTATCTTGTGGATAAGTATTTTCGATGCATAAGTAAGTTATGTAGCCTAGAGATGATTTGTCTCCATTATCCTTATATACCACAATAGTCTCTTGTGAATCACCTTAGCCAAGGGAAATATTGAGGGTTGATAGGATCATCTTCAAAGTAAATATTCCTAACTTTATTTCTCTTTTATAGGAGTAGATAGATAATGTAGTTATGTTTCTCTCCTATGCATTATAATTCTATATACATTGACATGAGTATATGTCTTTTGTGCATGATTAGTTTAGTTTGTTTTGTTTTTAACCCCCACTTTATACCATAAGCTTTGGTGTGTACTAGATTAGATTTACTTTCTTGTTTATTAACATAGAGTGAACATCAAACCTAAGACTCTTTTAGGGTTTTTGTGTGATTGTGTTATATTTTAGGCTTTCGAACCCTTCATATTAAGGTGTATTATGACAAATTATCCTCTAATCGGGTCTATCAGATCCCCGTATTAGTCATGCTCCTATTTAACAAATTTATTCCCAATTAGAAGTGTAGGTATGCTCTATATTCTTTGATCTAGTATTGATTTATAAATATGATTCATTTTTTATTGCATATAGTTTGGTCTTTATTTTACATAAAAGTAATAGGTAGAGTAATATTTACAAAATTGGAGACAAACCTCCTTACAAAGTTAATTTGTATAAAGAAAGATTAAATTCCTTTTCTAGACTATGAGATAGACACTTTGTCAATGGATTCAACTCTTTCAAGATCAATCATAACACCATTCTTGGACACTATATGTCCCAACAACTTAGATTTTTATACTCTAAAGTGGCACTTCTTCAGATTAAGTGAAATTTTGAATTACCTACATCTAATCAACACTTTTTCTAGATGTTCTAAATGTCCTTCTCTAGTTTTTTGGTACATAGTAATGTCATCTTGATAATAGAAATGAACTTGTTAATTACCCCTATAAAATTCATGCCCATAGATCATTATAATTTTTCACCAACATTCATCAACTTGAAAGGTATCCTCATATATACATATGTGCCCCAAGCCGTTGTGAATGTAATAGTTGACCTCTCATATTCCTTCTCCACAACTTGGTTGTAACCTAAGAAGCCATCCAATGTGGACAACATTTTTGATCCAATGACACTTTTTAACAAGTTATCCACATTGGAAAAGGGATAATTATCTTTTAAAGAAGTCTTATTAAAATTTTTGAAATCCATGCATAAGTGGATATTGCAAATTTTATTTCTTATAGGGAATAAATTTGCAACCCATGATGAGTACCTATTGGGCTAAATGATACTGCCATCCCTCAGCTTCTTTAATTCATCCTTCATCTTGATGGCAAATATGGAGTTAATGGGCCTCTTTTTCTTCTTGCAAGGCATGTTATTAGGGTGTAATAGGATGACATGTTGGAACAAATATTACCTCTATGCTTTCATCTTATAATAAGACCATGCTAGGCAATCTTGGTACTTCCTTAGCATCTGCATATAATATTTATTCTTAGCTACACTTAAGTTATTACCCAACCAAACATTTCTTGGATTCTCATGAGAACCCAAGTTGAACTCAGTCACATCTTTTGAAATTAATTGGTCTCTTAACTTGATTTTATCCAATCCATAAAAATAAACCTCTAAAATGATTAGTCTCTTGGGAGAGTGCTTGTCTTTAACTGAATAATGTCCTTCCCAAACAAGGTTACCTTCCCATTATTAACCTGAACCATAGATTATAATTCTATGATCTGATCATGGAAATCAACTTCATAATTTAGAAACCTCTTAATTTATTCATCGTCATCAAAGACATATTAATGATGAACATTATCTCAAATTGAAGGCCTATTAAGTACCTCCACTTGATACTAACAATGAAGTCTTGTATTTTCAATATCAAATTAAGAACCTAGTCTTGAAATTTTTTTAGCTTCTTGATTAAAACTTCTATCATGATAACACAAATTGGATGCATCAAAAAGAAAATCCCAAACAACATTCTAATATTATTTTTTTATGTCAAAATCACTACGGACTTGATTTACCACTAACTAGGAATCACCCTTGATAATCAAACATTTAATTCCATATTCATGGGCAATCCTTAAACCAAGAAAGAGTGCCTCATACTTAGTAGTATTATTCATGCACTCAAATAACATATAAAAAAACATAAAACACTTACCATTAGGGGCATAGAAGATAACCCCAGCTCCATTTCCAACATTGGAGTTAGCCCCATCAAATTACATCCTCCAAAATATTCTTTCTTTGTTAGGTTCAACATCAAGAATAATAGGTTATTTACTAGTATCAACATTCCCAACAAAGTTACCCAGTTCAACATCTGTGTATAGTAATTCATTTAGAGTATGCTTATGATCTTCAATTACATGTAACATCTTTGGATCTCTATAAATTATAACCATCTTACCCTTTAAATAAATGGTGGTATATGAGAGGTCCATTTGGACACTTCCACCCATGTTAGCATCCCATTTAGGTGGGTAGTCTACAACTACCATGTCCATATTCAAATACTTTCCTAGATGCACTACCAACTATACCACCAACCCCTTAACTTGTCCAATAACCAAAATCTCTCATGATTTCATTGTATAACACTTTCCAAAGGTCGACGTGATCTTCATTCCAAGTTCATTGAGGACACCCAAGGGCATCACATCACAAAAAGGTCCAGAATCAAACATATAGTTATGAACAACTAGACCATTGGTCAACAGAGTTTTAAAAAAATAATCCACATTCAACTAACTCTCTACAAGTGTAGTCCCCAAATAGACCTCCAAAGAGGGTTTAACAAACTCTTTTGATTCTTCATCTTCTTTCATGGGTGTTTGGGGTAACTTGACTTCATTTGTAGCTAACTTCTCACCAAATTATAAATATTCAAAGGCCATTTTCTTATGTTTAGGTATGTATAATAACTCAATAAGTGGCATGGTGATTTTAATTTGACTCAGCACTTGAACCATATCACACACACTATAATAAGGAAGAGGTGTATTTGGTGGAAGGCTAACAACACCTTCAGTTGGAATATAATCACTCAAGGTCTAAAGTGGAGCAGGCTGGGGTGGATTTTTTTTGAATTCATTACCACCCTTAGGGATACTAGACAATACGGGTGTTCTATTTCTCCTAGCAAGAACACCTCTAGGCATAACATCTTGGGACATGGGTCCTATCTTGGAAGATTTTTGGAATGTTGTAGATTTATTTGCTTCTTTTCTTGCATTCTCTACCTTTGAATTTGTAGGGGTATTGTCTTGAGGAGAAGGATTTGTTTTCCTACTTTTCAATCTGTATTCCTTATTTTGGGTAACTATTGCATTAATTAATAGCTACCTATCCTCAATTTATGGAATTCCCCTAGGATAATTTTTAATCATAAATCATAAGTTATTAAAATCATGGATGGGTAATTCATATGCTTTTACCACATTAAAATCACAAGTAAATCCAAAAGTTGGAAAAACTCTCCATTTTGACCATGCTCCTAAACTGATCAACCATATTATCATTTAGCAATTCCATAGAGGTAATCAATTTTCTTTGATGACTTTGACAATCAAACATAAACATATCACAAATGGATGATGCATATTAAATTTTATCTATGTCTTCATCAACTTGTTCAATAATATCACATGGAGGGTGTGGAAAGAACCACTTGTCACACTAATAAATGTCTAAATCAAAATTTACAACATTTACCTTGGTGTTTAAAGGATCAGGCACCTCCTTTTTAGACCCTTTATTCTAGTTTCTCTCTATCCTTTCTTCATATATAGGCCTCTTCTATTTATCATTATCTCAATGCTGGAAAGCAAACCCCTTTTATTCTTGATTCAAATTTAGATCCTGATCATAGCTAGTAGACACTTGACGGGCCCCCTTTTTATCTCTTGCCAACTTGTATGACATTTCTTTGATAGTAGAGGCTAAATTTTTGATAGTTTCCTCTAAGTTGGTTGTCTTTGTGGGATGTGTCTTTTTCATATTGACTAGCTTCACATCAATCCACTTATTCATGGGCTTTCCCATAGCCTTTATGTTGTGCTAAATTTGTATGGCCATATTGAATGTTAACCATAGGTTAGTGAGAACCTTGTCCCTCAATAAATATGCAGCCTTCTTATCAAAGGCATTGCAGTAATTTATCAAGCACTTTGCAATCCTAAGAATGATGTTTTTTGGTAGCCACATCATAGTCTTATTGAATTAGGTGTTGAAGTCCTACACACACTTATTAGGATTATTTTTGATATTCTCAAATTTTTCTAGGAGAAACTTGGGATCAATTCTTATAATATAATAAATTTTAAAAACATTTTACATCTCTTCCCATGAATCAATGCATCTATCGGGAAGGGAATTAGACCATTCACAAGCATCTTCCTCCAAGATGTGTAAAAAAAACTTAATTTACACATCCTCATACTCAACCTCATAATCCTCAATGATATTTTGAAAGGCCCTTAGATATTAATCACTGCTCACTACATTGTTCCCTTCATATTTAAGGAGGCATTTCCTAACTTTATTTGGGACTTCATTAGGATAGCCTTCCATTTCATCAAAATTAATATGACAAAATCTAGGAATGTGGAATATAGGATGTGCATGCTCATCTTGGTCCATATGCCTCATGATTGGTTTAATAAGAGGTTCAAGAACAAATGGAAAAGGAAGATGAGGAGGTGAATGAGGTAGACTTGGTGGATCAGACTTGGGAGGGGATTTAGCTAGTTGGGAAGGAGCCTAAAAATAAATGGGACTATATGTTTTATAATAAAAAATAGCTATGATAGTCTTCAATAATGGGAGGATCAATAAATATTTCAATATTATTAGAAACTTGGCAACCTTTAGTAGCTAAGGTCTACCCTTTAAAAGTATTCCAAACTTGTCTCCTTCTTCTTTGAGGAATACTCAAATGAGAGATGAATTTCTTTGATGGATCACTTCTAAAATATGATCTCAATCCTTCCAGCTTTGTAAACAATAAAATAATCAAAACTAAACATTAGAAAAGTATTCAGAATAGGCATAAATCTTCCTTAAACTAGAAAATAAAATGGAGTCACCACTAGAATCAAAATTCTAGAAAATAATAGTTAATAAATTGTTTATGATACATGTTGAGATGAGACGTGCTAAAATATTAATGAGATAGAGAAAAAAGACACTAAAATTTTCAGAATTATGTTTAAAAGGGATAAAATACCTTCTAATAAATAATGTTAACATTTCTTTGTAATAAATGTAGCAAAAGTCAAATTGTCAAGCATTCAAAATTCTTGGCACATCCCTAGTAGAGTGTTGTAATGTTGACAGCCAAGATAGTTAGATCAGTGTAGTAAAAAAATATAAGCTCATAAGATGATACAAGTAATCAAAATTTCAATTTATTCCTCAAAAATGGTGCCAGAAGAGAGTGTTTTGATGTTGGCAGACCAAAGATAGTCAGACTAGCACAAAGAGGCAAATAACCTTAAAATAATAGCCACTCTCTACAAGAGTCACTGACAACATGTGTAAAAATAATTTTCCTTGACAATGGCACAAAAATAGTGTTGGTTCCTAGTTTTAAACCTTATACACTCGACCTTGCACCCTTGAAGTAAAATGGCAAGCAATGATAGAAACCTACTAGTATGTCATTATATCCAGTGAAGGGTTTGAAATCAAGATTGGACCGAATGTAGAAAATGACTAAAAGTCACCTAAAGAGGGTATGGTTAGCTCCCTATTACTTTTGGCTCTACCTAAACCAAGGTGAAAGAACCTATGGGGTAGCTTACTCACATGGAGGTATTTTTCAATTCAATGTCCATGGGGATTCTTGGCACAAGGGACAAATATGAGTAGAGCATAACCAAGTTTTTAAACTTCACCTATGAAGGGTTATCACACAAAATTCACAAACTATCTAAGTCATGCACAAGCTACTAAATATAGATGAAATTGTGACTTCAATCTTCATTTTATAAAATATTAAATAATAGGGACCAAACAGAAAAATTGTATCACTAGAATTTTAAAGCACAAACTATAAACACATTTCAAATATGCAAGATCTTATGCATTTAAAATGAAAATAACACTTATAGTATGCAATAAGGTGTGTTATTTTTAGATTAGGATAGAGTAGAACAAGTTAGGTGATTAAAAAGGAGGGTGGTATGTTGGTGGTTTCCAAATAGTAGGGTATCTAGTAGTATTTCATGACAATATTCCTTATTAAAGATGCAAACAAAATACAAATGCAAGATGATTAAAAACATTAAATGATCCTTGAAACCCTAGAACATACACTAAAATTAGATTCTCAAATACTTTATCCTATTAAATTCATAAACCTAGGGTGCCCTTAAAAGGTATTCAACAACACATTTCCAAAGATAACTATAGAAAGGAATTTATAACCTAGACACATGATCAGAATGATAACCAATAATGAACACAAACCTAAATATCTAATCAACATAACTTGCAAAACATATTATTGCATTTCATTAACATGATACAAGAATGAACCACAAACATTTTCTACTTCACTTGAAAATAAATATTATAAACATCAACACTTCAAAATACTACCATGGTGACAAGCATAGTGAGATAGCTCTTTTGACAAGGGAGACATAAAAAATCCCTCAAATCTTGATAATGGATGTATAGATGCAACTAGCTTAGTAAGGGAGACACGATCTATACATAATAGTTGATCCCAGAAAATATTTTGTAGAACCTAAACTTGGAAGAAATGGATGACTAAAATAATGACCTGCAACAACCAACATCCAACAACCTTGAAATAGAAGACAAGACTTCTTATACATTTATCAATCATTCCCAAATCTAAGACTATAGGATATAATTTTAAAAAATTACTTAACAAACATTTCCAGTCAGATGAAGATGCTCTCATCTAAAAAATTCCCTTTGCTACACCTAATATGCTCATCCACTTGTAAGAAAAGAATCCTTGTTGTAACTACCTTTGCAAGGAATGATGAAGTTTTATAATAAACCTTTGATATTTTTACTGGAGATGCTTTTGAATTCATGATTTGGATGGTGAAATTCATATTGGAGACCTCAATAGCTATTTGTCATCATATACAACCACCTGGACATGTTCTTGACTGTTTACATACACAGATAGAGGGAGAAAGTCATTTGAAGAGCCAAACATATTTTGTCCTCATGTGCAACTTATCTAGAAATGATCTCTTATTGATTGACTGAAAATCATGGAAACTTTTGGATAGAAAATCTCTTATTTGTGCACACTAAATAAATCTCATTACCTTTTGATGATTATAATTAGAAATCTCTAATGGTGATGAAAATAAAAAATATCCATGCTCATTAAGAAAATATTCTTTGAAATGGCAATTAGACATTCTTTTTGCACTTTGAATCATTAACACATCCATTAAAGAGTCATCAATTTTAGATTTTAAACCAAATCTAGCCATATAACAACATTTACCATTCCACCTTGGATCAAACTGGTCATCCACATAGCTTAAAATTGACTAGGCCACTTTATTGGCTCTAATCTAGGCACATGTCACACTCTAACTAGTTTTGAGCCTTTAAAAGTCCCTCTTAGCTTGCACCATTAGATTTATTTTCTTGAGAAAGTACATGTCATTGATATTGATCCAAAGGGTCAAAAAACATTAGCTATCTATAAGTCCTATGCTAAAATGGTGCCACTTGGTAACATCACAAGCTTTCTACATCATGATTTATAAGTCCTATCAGACAAATGTACTCTTTCCAAGTTGTGTTCCCACATTCACTCTAGGCTTCATTGAAAATTCATGACTCAATACGTACAATAGATAAGATAGCATACACTTAAACATGTACCATCATTCTCTGGGAATGTGTTCAATATTTAAATCATGCCTTATAAGCTTGAAATTTGTCATGCCTACACTTATCATGGGTTCCTTTGACTATTTAGCTTTGATCATGCATCATCAAATCATCCTTCTCTATGCACATGCATGGCATTAATTTTGCCTCCATTTGAAATAAAATGCTACTTCATGGGGTCTAAAATTGATGCTCACAAGACCATCCTTGAACATTTAAATCCCAATAGCTACTTATCATAGCTTAAATTTGATATCTACATGCCTATCAAAAGACATCCATGAGACTATCATACCTACAGTTCAAAAATATTTCTTTGGGACTTTGTTTCAAGTAAATTTTATCAATGGCTCTTAGTCTTTGGAATTCTTATTTGCTTCAACACTTTTACTTTGGGATTTTCTTTGGCATAATTATCTTTGCAACAATCCTTTGCAATAATAAATCTTCAACATTCCTACTCTATAACAATCCTTTCAAACATTTTTGTAGGGATAATTTTCTCAGACAAAATGTCTAAGATAATTTCCCTGAAGGATTTTGACATCACACTTTTCTTGCAATAATTAAGCTTTAAATTACTTTTTGTATGGGAAAGATGCCTAAAAGTAATTCATCCTTCATATTTTCACCTTCATCAAAACAATTATTTTGGACAACTTGTTCGAAACAATTTCCTAGAAAAAATAGTCTTTTGCACTTTTGCCAAAGGAATTGGACCTTGCTGAAATAATTGAGATTTAGCTCCTTTTGTCTTCATTGGGATAATTATTTTAGAGATTTTGTCTAAAATTATTTCCCTATAGAAATTTAACTTGGTACTTTTCCTAAATAATTTCAATTCTTTTGGAATTTTTGTATAGGTAAAATGCCTAAAGGAAAAGTGACTTCTGATTCATAAAATTTTTGCAAAAAGTACCCTTCAAGATTTATGAACATACCCTTCAAAATTTTTTTCAAGGGTACTTACCCTAAATAATTTCCCTTTGAAATTTTGGAATGGCCCTTTACATCCTTTAAAAGTGCCTTTCAGACTTTCTAAAAGTGTCCTCTAGATCTCTTGAAAGCTCCCTTTAAGAATTTTCCAAGGGCAAAATGCCCAAAGGAAATGATCCTTCAAAATTTTTACAAAGGTATAAAGACCCTTCATACTGTTTATTAACACTTTGGCTAAAATAAATAAGTCTTTACATTTCTTTTGGGATATTTGTGTAGTTCTAGAAGAGTGTTGGTTCCTAGTTGTACACCTCATACACTCAACCTTGCACATTTGAAATAAAATGGCAAGCAATGATGGAAAACCTACTAGTATGTCTTTGTAGCTAGGGAAGGGTTTCACATCAAGATTAGACTGAATATATAAATGATTGAGAGATACCTATGGAGGGTAAGGTTAGCTCCCTACTACTTTTAGATCTACCTAAACCAAGGTGAGATAAACTATGATGTATTTTGCTCACATGGAGGGATTTTTCAATTCATTCTCCATGGGGGTTCTTGGCACAAGGGACAAATATGACTAGAGAAAAACTAAGTTTACACACTTCACCCGTGAAGGGTTATCCCATAAAATGTACAAATTTTCTAAGTCATACAAAAGCTACTAAATATAAATGAAATTGTGATTGTAATCTTCATTCTATAAAATATTCAACAATAGGGACCAAACAGAAAAATTGTAGCACTAGAATTTGAAAGCACAAACTACAAACACATTTTAAATATGCAAAATCTTATGAATTTACATGTCAAGTAACACTTATATTATGTAACAAGGTGTGTTATTTGTAGGGTATGATAGGGTAGGATAACTTAGGTGATTAAAAAAGAGGGTAGCATGCTGGTGGTTTCTAAATAGTAGGGTATCTAGCAGTATTTCATGACAATATTCCTTAGTAAAGATGTAGAAAAAAATTAAATGCAAGATAATGGCAAACACTAAATGATCCCTGAAATCCTAAAACATACACTAAAACTAGAATCTAAAATAATTTATCTTGTGAAATTCATGAACCTAGGGTTCCCTTAAAAGGTATTCAACAACACATTTCCAAATATAACTACAAAAAGGAATTTATAACCTAGGTAGATGCTCATAATGACAACCAATAATGAATACAAACCCAAATATCCAATCAAAAGAACTTGCAAAACATATTATTACATTTCATTAACAGGATACAATAAGGAACCACAAACATTTTCTACTTAACTTGAAAATAAATATTACAAACATCAACACTTCAAAATGTGATCATGGGGACAAACATGGTGAGATTTCTCTTTTGACAAGGGAGACACAAACATGATCTCAAAGCTTGCTAATGGCTATATAGATGCAACCACCTTAATAAGAGAGACAATATCTACACACAATAGTTGATCTTAGAAAAAATTCTATAAAACCTAAACTTAGAGGAAATAGATACTTAAAATAATGACCTACAACAACCAACATCCAAAAATAACTTTGAAATAGAAGATAATCCTTCGATTTATATGTATCTCAATCCTTCCCAAATATAGGACTATGGGCTGCAATTTGTAAGAATTACATAACAAACTTTTCCTATCCCCTCAAGATGCTCTTAACCAAAAATGTCATTTGCTAAAATTGATATTCTCATCCACTTGTAAGAAAATAATCATTATTTTAACTACATTTTTAAGGAATGATGAAGTTTTACAACAAAACTTTGATCTTCTAACTAAAGATGCTAGTGAATTTATGATTTGTATGGTAAACTTCATAGTGAAGGCCCAAATAACTATTTGTCATCATATGCAATTGTCTAGAGATTCTCTTGATTGCTCCCATACACAACTAAAGGGAGAAAATCATTTAAAGAGCCAAATAGATTTTATCCTCATGTGCAAATTATCTAGAAATTCTCTCTTATTGATTTATTGCAAAGCATGGAAACTTCTAGATAGGAATTCTCTATTTTATGTATGCCAAGGAAAGCCCATTATCTTGTCATGATTAAGAATTTATGCTTTGATTTTGTGCTTTGAATCATTAACACATCCATGAAATAACTATCCATTTTATCTATTATACCAAAGCTATCTATATACTAACATTTGTAATTCTACCTTGGAATAAACTAGGCATCCATATAGTTTAAAACTGACTAAGGCCACTTAATTGGCTTTAATCTAGGCATGTGTTACTATTTTATTAGTTTTTAGCCTTTTAAAAATTTCATCTTAGCTCACACCTTTGGATCTTCTCACCCAAGTAATCATGTGCTATTGATATTGATCTAAAGGATCAAATTCCATTAGTTTTCTATAGGTCCTATGCCAAAATGGTACCACTTGGTAGCTTTGTAGGTTCTTTATACCATGCTCTATTAGTCCTATTGAGTAAATATGATCTTTCCAAGTGGTATTCCCACATTCACTCTAGGCTTCATTAAAAATTCATGAATCAATGCACACCATATATCAGATAATGTATACTTAAACATGTATTGTCAATCTCTGGGAAAGTGCTCTATCTTTAAATCATGCCTTGTAAGCTTGACATTTTTAATCCATGCACATATCTTAGGTTCCTTTGAATATTTAGCTTTGATTTCACACCATCAGATCATCCTTATTTGTTCAAATTCATGTTGTTAGATCTACCTCTATTTGAAAACAAATGGCTACTTCACAAGGTCTAAAATTGATGCTTACACAACTGTCTTAGAAAATTTAAATCTCAACATCTAGTTGCCACAACTTAAAGTTGATGTCTACACACCTATCAAAAGATTTCCATGAGACTATCATACCTATAATTTAAAAATATTTCTTTAGGACTTTATTTTGTGTCAATTTGACCTACGGGATCTTAGTCTTTGACATTCGTATTTGCTTCGATACTTCTGCTTTAGGATTTTCTTTAGCATAATTATCTCTAGAACAATCCTTTGTAACAATCTATCTTTAGCATTCCTGCTCTTCAACAATCCTTTCAATCATTTCTATAGGGATAATTTTATCAAACAAAATGTTTGAGACAATTTCCCTAAAGGATTTTGACTTCACACTTTTTTCATAATAATTGATCTTGATGTGACCTTTTGCATGGGCAAGATTCCTGAAAGATCCAGCCTTTAGATCTTCACCTTCATCAGAACAATTATTTTGGATACCTTGTCCAAAATAGTTTCCATGAAGAAATTGGTCTTTTGAACTTTGTTTGAAGGAATTGAACCTTGATAAAAGAATTGAGACTTAGCTCCTTTTGTCTTCATTGGGATAATTATTTTAGACATTTTGTCTAAAATAATTTCCTCATAGAAATTAAACTTGGTACTTTTCTCAAAGAATTTTAATTCTTTGAATTTTTACATCGGAAAAATGATAAAGAAAAAAAGACATTTTCTCTGTAGCAACTTTACCAAAAATACCCTTCAAGCTTTATGATCATATCCTTCAGAAGTTTTTTTAAGGGCACTTGCCCTACAAAATTTCCCTTTGGCCTTTTGGAATGGCCCTTTAGATATTTTGAAAGTGCCTTTCAGACTATCTAAAAGTGTCCTCTAGATCTTCTGAAAGTGCCCTTTAGGAATTTTACAACATAAAAAGTCCCAAAGGAAATGATCCTTCAAAAATTTTGCAAAGGCAAAAAGATCCATTGCGCTGTTTGTAGACACTTTGGCTGAAATAAATAAGTCTTTGCAATTATTTTGGGCTTTTTGTGTAAGTAAAATCCAAAAAGGACAAGTTCCCTTTGAACCTTTTGCCATGGAAAAAAAGTTCAAAATAAATAATAATTTGCATTTTTTCAAAATAAATGATTTATTTCAAGATTTTTGCAAAATTTTCGAAGGGCATGTGCCATTCTAACCCTTTATCATTGACAAAAAGTTCAAAATAAATAACCCTTCATATTTTTTGTGAAAAACTTATCCGAAAATAAATAAAACATTAAAATCCTTAAAAAAATTTGTAGCAAAGAAAATGTCTGATGAAAATAAGTCTTCAAACTTTTTATTTGAGATAAAAAGCCTGAAGACCTATTTCTGTCAAACACTGTGTTTGTGAAAAAGCCTAAAAAAGTCTAAGGAAAAGATACATTCACCAATCAAAGACCATATTAGGACTTATAAATTTTTTACATGAAGTTAACCTTCCAAAGTAACACTTGGAGATGGATGTTGGGCTAAGGACATAGTCATTTACACTTGACAAGGACCCAATTGCTTTAGCGCAATTTTGGGCACTAACAGATCTAGTTTGTAAGGGTGATTTTGGTGATGGCATTTGGAGAATGATAATTTTGGTTTTATTTGGTTATGATTTTAATATTTTTAGATACTTTAGTTTCTTTAAACATTTTGTTATGTTGTTACTTTTAGTTATGCACTTCTTTGATAAGGGATTTTAGTATTTTTAATTTTTATAACATTCTTAGTTTTGATTGTATTCTTAGTTTTGATAGTGATGGTTTCATAGCACATCCATAGTAGTATTTTTACATTCATATCAGCTTATGCACTTGGAATTTTTTTATTATGTTACTTTTTAGATGATGTTATGTTTATTTATGCATTACGATGATCATGTGTTTTCTAAATCATTAACATAGCATTATTGATCCTTTAATTATATGTACATGTGAATAATTTGTTATTATTGTTAACAAATTATGAAGTCCCCAAAAATTAGATATTATTATGTTAGTCTATATTCTAAAATATATTCTCAAGTTTATCAAATTTAATAATAAAGTTCAAAATGTTATTTTTGGTCTCAATTTATGGCCCTCAATAGAGACTAAAATTGGATTAACTATTATGATGAATAAAAATAGAAATACCAACACAAATAATAATAAAGTGCTGATTTCAAATTTTTTTTGGAGATTTGTTAAGAAAAAATACCACCTTGGCTAGAATTTTGAGTTACAAATATTTAGAAGGTCAAGATCTAATGTGCATATTTGTTAAGGAACATTTTGTCAGGGGCTCACACTTCTAGAATTTTTTAATTTGAAATAAATATATTATATCCATTTGTTCTAAGTGGGAGATTAGTAATGGGCAGAAGGTGGATTTTTGTAAGGATACCTAGGTCTTTGATCTTCCCCTTAGTCAAAATGATAATTGATAGCATTTACAAGAGGACATTCAGAACAAATATGGTCACAAAGTTCAAGATTAATTGTATATGGTTGAAGGTGTGAAGAAATGGAAAATCATGAGTTTATATAACCTTAATCAAGAGGACATTTTGAGTTTAAATAATATAAATAATTTAATAAAAAAAATTTATTTACCTCTTAGTAATAGAGGACCATCTTATTTGGAGGGAGTCTTTCAATGGCCAATATCAAGTTAAATTGGGCTATTCACTATTGGAACAAAATCCTCTTTTTAATGTGAAGTGGGAGACTCAATGGGATAAATGGTTAATTTCAAAATTAATTTTTTTCCTTTGGATAGGTATTCAAAATAAAAATTTAACTATGGAAAATCTAATAAAACAAAGTTGTATTTTAATCAATAGGTGTGTGTTGTGGAAAAAATATAATGAAAGCGTCTTCCATCTGCTTGTGTATTGTCCATAATCTTAAAATATTTGGAGTTTTATTCTACTTAAATTTAATGTTGTGTGGGTCCATGCAGGATCTCTATTAGAAGTATTGTAGTCATGGGAGTGTCCATTTAGGAATGATCTGCTCAACAAAATTTGGAAACTCTCTTTGCCTCATATCATTAGAGGCATTTCGAGAGAGCACAATGATAGAATTATTAGAGGAAAGAAATGTAGCAATAAAATGTTATCCAAAAGGATTTATGAGGCCATCCTATAGAACTAAAACAATGAACTAAATAATAAAGTCAAAAGCCTTCTTTAGGTGGAACAAATTCCATCTCTTAACTGGAAAATTGACACTTGGTCTAAGTATTATAGATCTTAAAGATGAGATTAGAAAAAGAATCGAATGGAACCCCCCCCCCCCCCTTTTGGGTTGGATAAATATCAATTTGGATGCAGCGTCTAAAGGGAATCTAGGTCTAGTTGGAGGAGGTGGTATTCTAAGAGACCATTAGGATAATTTTATGGCATATTATGAGGGAGATATGGATGTTAAGTCTAATCACTAGGTTGAAGCCTTGGCTGCCCTGTGGGGTCCTAAATTATATAAAAAATTGGGGGTGTAATTACTCATTGTAGAGGGAGACTCCCTTGACATTTTGAATTTTCTATCTAGGAAAAATGTTATTAGATGGACCATTAAGCTAGTAATTAATGACAAAATCACCATTCTTGACTCCAAACAGTAGTTTCTAATCAAACATATTTATCATGAAATAAACATGATAGTAGAATGGTTAACTAATAGAGGTATGTCCTCTATATGTAACTTTACCTGAATGGATTTTTAAGAACTTACTAGGGACATTATCCAAAGGATAAAGAGTGAAGTTTTGTTTAATTTTCATAATTTTTGAGAAAATGGGTAACTCTCCTAAGTCTAGGCAGAGGAAACTTTGGGACCTTAAACTAGCCTATAATCTTAGATGATGTGAAGGAAAAAGTTAATCTCTCCCCTAATAATCAATAAAATAATTTAAATGAGAATTTAAATTCCTTAGTTTTTTAAAAAGAAAGGAAAATGTTGAAAGAAATGTTGAAAAGTTGGATATTCAAAAGTCTATCATGTGATGGTTTATGAGGGAGTTAATCGACCTCAAAGGGAACGTCATATTTCTAAAGTAGGATAATGACATATTGCATCAAGATAATGTGGCCAAGGAGGGAAAATAATAGTTGTAGGGTATTTAGTTTAAGGTTGATATGCTTGATAATGAGAATGAGAATCTCAAAAACAATATTAGTTTCTTGGTAAATTGTAGAAAGGGTGCCATAAACAAGGGGATTTAAAATGTTTAGAATCTTAGGGCTCACTTGGGTGATTTATTTGACACAAAGTATATCGATAAAGGAAAAGATAAAAAAACCTACTATAGAGGTTATCAAAAGGATCTAGACAAAGACAAATAACTATAAAAAATTGATCCAAATCTCAAAAAGATGAAAATTTATTAAGAGGACATCTCAATAAATTTGCATATGGAATAGCTTATTTAGTATTTTTATCATTATGTTGATGTTTCTCTATTGTATCTGGGTTATGTTTTGGATGTATTTGGCCCTAATTTATCTATGATTTCTCTTGGGTCTTTGGTATGCCTTTGTTCCTTATTTTTTTGTACTTCTCAGTATGGGGATCCTAGTTCAAAAATACCCCCCTCACATTAATCTTAATAAAAATAACAACACATGGGATGAATGTCCCCTCTTTTAGGATTAATTTAGTTTAACCTAAATCTAATAAATTTCTAATAATTTATTTGGGTGAGAAATTTCAATTAACAACTGAAAGCCTAATATATTATATATTTCTTGAAGATTATTCCTGATGTTTGATTAAATTATCTTAATCTTAGTTCAAATTTACATCATACTATAATAAAATGGGTAGGGTATTCTTCACAAAAAATATAAAAGAGATGGGATGGGTAAGGTAGGAAAGGAAGTGGTTCTTTGACTACAACAATAAAGTTAATGCCAAAAATTAAAATCATGATTGATCACAATTATAACACTATGTATTAGGTCTAGCTGTAGCACAAACTAAGACAAATTAATGGGAAATATTCTAAGGAATTAAGTGAAAATAATATCCTAAACTTATATCAAATGAAACCATATGAAATGACTATAAATAATGCACATAATGGCTTGACACAACTTCAAGTTAAGTAGAATGGAAATTCAAAACCAATAAAACTAGCTCTTGCAAAATCTGACTATATATTCATTAATAAACAAGCATTGCAATTTCATATGAACTTTAATATATTATTTTCCTTCAATAAATAAAGATAATTTCTAAGGAAATTTTAGGAATACTTAGAGTTTAATAGAGATCATAATATAAATAACAAAATAGAATAAAGTAAAAAATGATAATATTATACTATACACTAATAATCTCCTATTACATTTCTCATTTGAACACCATTACATATATATAGGAGAATATTTTCTATAATTGAGGATTCAGACTGCTTTCTTCCTAAATCCTCTAAACCCATTTCCTATCTTCCTATTTTCTACCCATAGAATCTAATTTTGCCTCATTTTAACATCTAAAAATTATTGAAATTCAAAATTACTAAAAAATCACCTAATAAAATATAAATTTTAAAAATTCGTTTTTGATTCTTCACTGCATACCTGTAGTGCACCTGCTGCTACCTCTGGAGCCTCTGCCTATCTAGCATTTCATCTCCTTACCATCCTAGCTCATTTTCATCTCTAGAGCTCTTTTTTCTCTATTTCACAAGTCAAAATAACAAATGAATTTTATTTTTCCCTATTTAAAACACTTTTCAAAATTCAAAATCTTCAATTATTATCCTATAGATTCCTTCTTTTGCTTATACCTTTGATCCTACTCATCCATTTTGCAAACTATAAAATGCATTAGATTTGTGATGATGTATAGAATATTTTACACCACCATATGCCTATATTCCAAAAAATTTATTTTTGTCTTTTTTTTGCACTAACTTCTATAGGTTCACCTAATTTTCTTCACATTAGACACTTTCACATTTCTTATAGTTTGCTTCTTTATCTATGGCACTAAGGTAAGTTAAAGGTATGTGTTTTTCAATTCTAACCTCTAAATCATATGTGACATTATATTATTATTCCCAACAATATAATATCAACTATCTAATATAATCTTATCATATTAATCATATAGTTACTAAAAAACCTCTAAGTAATATTTACCTCCCAATAAATACCATGGAAACATTAGTAAATATTAACATTCACACCCTAATGTGAAAATGGTAAAAAATAACCTATTATTCAAACTATAACATGCCACTTACCTCATAACCTTGATATAAAAGAAAGGCATTCCTCATCAATATTTCCATGGTTTTCAGCAGGGTTACCACAAACCTAGACATTCATGTCATGTGGTTTTCTATATCTCCCTAAAATATTTCAAGATATATGATTGATATAGTACATGATGAAGAAAATTCTAAAATACTTAATACAAAGGGGTTATATAGGAATTTATTCATAGATTTCACATATATTAAAAATATACTAGTAACATAATCAAAAAATAAATGCACACCACACAATTTGAAAATAAAATTCCACAAAAGAATATCTATGGCCCCATATTTAGTGAATTGATGAGAGGCATAGAAGACATCCTCCTCTATTACCTTCAACATCCAATAGTTTCACTGCTTACTCATCAGATGAAGACTTGAAGTTCATATGCATGAAATATTAGAGGAGAAATCCCCCCATATTTTGGACATCAGGTACAAGCGATAATGCATCTATGAGACTTTGTTTTTTTACATTTTTTGATAATGACTCTATATGACACATAATTTAAATTTAAAAATTGACTCATTTTATAATTACTAATTTTATTTTGAATACCCCATAGTAACTAATTGAGTGTCTTTGAAAATTGACACTTTAGGATTTTTGACTTTATAAATGTAATCCAACAAAAATGACAATACACTATAGCCTTTAGTGGAACCACATTTTCAATGATAAAACTAAACATATGTCAATAATAAAAAATGACTATGAATTGTACATAAATTTTACATAGAAGGATGCATAGGAATTATCAATTTGACAAGGTTGTATAAACTAGATACTCAGGTCTGAGAAGTTGATGCCAAGGAGACTAATTTAATGACATGGTGAGAAAAATGGAGCATAGAACTATAGTGTATCATTCTATCAAACTGATGCAAAATGGTGTTACCAAATTTTTTAGCATAAAGTGGATGGAAATTTAGAATACGAAGGTAATCCCAAAAGTCACCAAGGCAAAAGTAAATAAAGACCATGCTAGATTCTAACTTTAACATTGAATATAACACAGATCTAAGATAATCAATATTAAAAGAATGATGTTAAAATAAACACCAAGGTGAGATATGTTGTTAGGTATATGGAGAGTTTGAAATATTTCAGTCCAAAATATTTTCCATTCATTGGGGAACTAGTATAATCATGATGCCCCTTTACTAATTTCAAGACTCCATTAGGCTTTTTTATATTGTGATGCACCCACTATGATACCAAATTTTATGAATACTTAGAGTTTAATATAGAGTTGAACATAGATTAAAAAATGGGAAAATTTTAAAAAATGATAATATTATACAACACACTAATAATCTTCTATTACATTGATCCTTCAAACACCATTACATATATATAGGAGGATATTTTCTATAACTGGGGACACTAAAATCCCTTAATATCTCTCCTAAATAACCTCCAAACCATATGTAACATTATATTGTTATTCCTAAACATATAATATCAACTATCTAATATAATCTTATCATATTAATCATATGATTATTAACAAAACTGTAAGTAATATTTACCTTTCAATAAATGCCATGTGAACATTAGTAAATCCTAATAGAAACAACATGGATTTTAGACCAAATTGGTATCTATTTCAATGTTATTACAAAATAAATTGATTGAGCCTCCAAGTAGACATTCATAGGCCAAAACAAAACAATAAAAAGAGAGGGTTAATCTTATAACAATTTCTACATAGATTTGGTGTATATTTAGACACTAGAAAACTACACACTTACAATTTTTGATGACTAAAAGCCTCAGTACCCCCTAAAAACCCCTAAAAATTCTTAACCCTTCACCAACCCCTCTTAACCAAGCCAAATCACTACTCTCCTAGTCACATAGTACTATTCAAAATTAATATTTAAAATTACTATTCAAAAGTACTATTCACTATCACTATTCACTGTGGGACCCACTATCACTATTCATGATGACATGGTAAGTGGCATGTCATGTGACATGGAAAGTGACATGGAAGGTGATTTGGGAGGTGATATGGAAAGTGATATGGATTAGAAATGAGGTGGTTGGATGTGGCATATCGTACCCCACTTGGGACCCTTTCCTAAGGTGCTTAATGACCTCATTTAAGCATCCAAAATCCCCTTCCTTTAAACATGGAAAATTTCCCCTTAAGGAGCCATCATACAACATTTATTTTTACTTCACACATGAAAGTGGCCTTCAAAATGAGATACCTACCTCTTTAGTGCTTTGGAAAAGATAAAGGGCACCCATTTTTCACTTTGTAACCCAAATGCGAGACTCACCAACCTAAATGGGAATCCCCACCAGCCTCATATTTAACTCATTCATGCACCACATGAAAAATTTCACCACATTTTGTGTGCCATCTCTTTAAGTGCTTGGATGGATATATGAAAGGGTGGTGAAAAGTATTTAGCCTCATTAGACCCATGTGCATGATTCATATTCAAAATTGGACTCATGTGCAGGGTGGGAGACTCAAAAAACCAAATAGGATTTCCAACCAATCTCATATTTGAATCATTCATTCACCACATGGGAAATGGTTCCATACTTTTACTATTCCCTCTTTTGACATGGTTCTTGACAACAAATGCTATAAATACCCCCCTCTCCTTCACCCAAGGTTAAGTTAAAAGTTAGTCTTTTGTTATTCACATATTTTTTATTGTATTTGAAGGATGTCATAAATTTATATTTCATCCACATCTTGGAGGAAAATAATTTAAAGCAATGAAGCTCTATCAAAATTGCCATGGGATTCCTTCATCATATGACCAACAACATCAACCACATCAACTAGCCTCAAGGTAACCTTATTTATTTTTAAATTATTTATTTAAGTTATTAATTTTATTACCTTGACCTTTACCCCTTAATCTACATTCCATATTCATACATTGACCTCCTTTACCACCTTTTCCATTGTAATTCCATTTACCTCCTTTTCCCTCTTTGCACCTTTGCCACCTCCACCCTCTTTTCTCCCTCATCCTTTTGATACATTAGTTACTTATTGTTTTATATTTTTAAACCATACATCCCTCTCATTTTATTATCTCAATAAACCCAAAATAAACCAGTCTATTGACCCTTATCAAATTACTAAACCCAAAACCACAACCTTGCCTTGACCAATTTTCAGCATTAGTATAATCAAACTAGTTGCTTCCTTTTGGTTAACTTGGTAAAGCATCTAATTTTATAAATGAATTAGATATAATTTGATGTATTTTATTTCAGTTTTATAATAATTTAAGGAAAACATATTTATTTTATCATTTCCACTTAAGTGTTTCAAATAATGTGGATTGACAACGTCCTAGAAATCTTTCGCTTCTAGGATTTAGCTCGCGCTAAGAAATCCACCCAACTACTTGTCTAACCAACAATTTTTATGGTAGTAATTTATTATTGAAGGTAATTATTCTCTATATAAATAGGATTTATCAAAAATTATGGATTCTTGTACACACCCTTCTTGACTAGTTTGTTCTTTTCACACTTAAGAAAAAACAAAAAATAGATAGAAACATTTTGGCATGCTTGGTAGGACCCTTGAGTTTTATTGGGTTATTATATGTTTTAAGACATTTATAATTGAATTATTTAAATTAATTTATTTTAATTCTTATAAAATTATACTTTTTTCTTTGCAAAAATAAAAAAGTTTTAGTTACTTTTTTTTTTGAAAAAATTAAGTTTTATTGCATTTCTAAAAAGAAAGAAAAGAGTATTAATCCTAGGATTAGGATTTAATTTTCATGTTTCATTTAATTTAATTTTAGTTAATCTTTTCTTCATTAAAATTAAAAAAAGAATTATGTTGAGTGCATCCATTGACTGCTTGCTTGATTTTAGCTCACCTAATTAAATTAAAAGCATTATGAATTAATCGTATTTCATAAATGTTACACAAACCAAACCACTTGCATAATAAAACATAAAAACAAAATTTATACAAGGCCCAAATATTATTTCATCACCTAACAGATCACCTTACCCTTTCTTGGTTATCTTACTTGGATTTAATCATTGAGGGGATAATGAACTCAATTCTCTGGCTGAGTATAAGCCTTGGAAATCAGTATATATTGGCTAAGCACTTGAAGTATTTGTGGGATAATGAAGTGAGAGGAGAAATCCACAAGAACCAATCCATGTACTAAAATCCAATATAGACTCCTTATTTATCACCTAAACACAACTTGAAACTAAACATAGACTACTTTGTTTAGCACTTGTTCTACAAACCATATTTCTTCTTCACACTTTCTAAGGCATAAGCCAAAAGAGAGATAATTAAAACTCTAGGATTTAATTTATCTTAGTGTATGATTTTATTTAATTTAATAGTTTCTTTTTCTTACTTCTTGTTTGAGGTGTGAGCTTAATTTCTCTCCATTCTTCACATAGTCTTTACCAGACTACAAATTAAAGAATCAAACCAACCAAGAACTTATTTTCCAATATCTCATCTCCACTACCTTGTTCAATGGAGATATTTCCTATTTTCTCTCCTAGAGATCCTAAATTTTCTAAGATCTTGGATAACAATCCTTTCACCTTAAATTGGTACCTTGCATCGCAAGCCTCTTATGCTCCCTTCCTTACCAACAATCAACCCAACCTTGCCAACAACCAACCCAATCATGTTTACAACCAACCCAACCTTGTTTATAAGTAACCCAACCCTATCTAATATAAAAATAACCTTGCCTATAACTCATCAATCTCAAACTTCAACTAACCCATAAACTATCAACCTTCACCTAAGCTACCACATGAGTTTGTTGCAGTAATAACAAACTAGATAGCTAGATTAGAGTCAAAAATTAGGCCATTTATTTTTGGTATCCATAATAAATAAAACCTCACTTAAAACCAATCAATTGTATATAATTATCCATTTAATTATTATCATGCCAAACCAACAACCTATTAACATATATCATCTCAATCACCCTAACCTTGTCAAATCTTAGGTCATTTCCCCTAACCATCATATCAACCTCAACCCACCTTATTAACCCAATAAATTTCATCACCCTTAACTGATCAACCAACCTATCAATCAACCTATTAACCCAACCAACTTATTAACCTGTCTAACCAACTAGCCTCTTCAAGCCAACCAAATAACTTAAAAATAGTTACACACCTTAATGTGATAACTAATATAGTGGTACACCCTCCTTTGGCCCTTAGTAAACCTACTACTGAAGAAACTAAAATAACACCAACCTTAACCAATACACTTGTTGACCAAGTTAACCTTTAAAAATTTCCTTACAAACCATAATTAAGGAAACTAAATAATCTTTTCCTCTTACCCTTTTAGTGAATCAAATCTAACCATAATCATCTCACACTTATGAGGTGCACACATTCAATGTTGTTATTGATAAACCTATTACTACTACTTCTTCCACCCCAATCATTGAAGTGATGGAATCACTTCCCATTCCTTTGGATGACCAAACAAAGGAATCAATCACTTCCTTCCTTTCACTTGACATCATTACACCTTCTTCCCCTTCCACAAACTCACCTACTCTTCCTTTGGAAAACATTCCTTTAGAAGAGGTCACGTTATCCACTCTATCTAAGGAAGAAACATCTTCTATAAATTTTGAACCATCCACCAAAAACATAGATGAGGAAACCAATCCCTCTTCTCCACCCAAGGTTTTAATATTTGAAATAAATGATCAAGGAACTAAACCTATCTACAATCCCTTTTTAGGCTAGTACAAATCCTAGAGTTCACTTATCCACCCAATCTCAATAGAGCCACTTTCAGGCATCATCTTGGCCTCCCTTATCAAAATAAATAAGAACCCTTAGCTTCACTTGAATCCACCCTCAAAATTATCACTACCTCAACCCCATCCTCATATACTCCATCCTCCAAGACCATAGGGGAACGATCCAACCCACTTACATCTAAAATTGTTAAATATCGTTACACCTCTTTGACCAAACCCATCAAGAATCTAGGAATACTTCTTATTCCTATCATAACTCACCAACCTTTGAAATTACACTTAAATCCATCAAATACATCAAATAAAAATTTGACTAAACCTATTAAAAGGGTGGAATCTCTTAAACCATATCAAAATAGACCCATGCCCCCACCTTCTCCTAAATATTCTACTTCTAAACTAACCAAGCAACCCAAACCTAACTAATCTACTAAAACCATTCCACAACCAATAACTTCCAGAGTGAAGCCTACTCCTAAGAAGGATCCCACTACAAAGCCCAAAAATCCATCACCCCCAACACCTTTACTTGAATCATATCAACCATTTTACAAATTTTGTTGAAAATCTCCTCTTTAACCTTACCACCTCTCAAAAATTTCCAACCTATCAAAATGTTTGACCCTTCATGTCCTCAACCAAAATGGTTTAATGATAACTTAGTATATGCATACCATAAGACACCTAGACATAACATAAAAAAAATTAAATATCTCTAAGCACTCATCCACAAATTATATGAGGATAATCTGTTATTAGATGAACCTCCCTTAACTAAGCCATCCCAACCTAACTGACAAACCAAAACTACCCCACCACCCATAATTTTTTTTGTAAAAACTAATTTTAAGAAGGCTCCCAAAACTAAAAACCTATCACCTCCAACACCTTTGCATGAATCCTATTCAACCATTTTACAAAGGTTGTTGCAAACCTCTTACTTAACCTTACCACCTATCAAACCTTTTGACCTTATCAAAACTTTTGACCATTCACGCCCAAAACCATCATTGTACAATGAACCTCATGTGTGCTCTTACTATAAGATACTTGGACATGATATAAAACAATAAAAGGCTATTGAAACCATTATCCATCAACTTTACAATAAGGACAATATGTTGTCAAATAAACCTCCTTTGATCCCATTACCAACCCAACCATCAACCAAACTTACCCAACACTTTCCTATTCACCCATTCTCACCTAAAAGTGAAGAGGAACCAAAGCAACAAGATAAACCAACACTTCTAATCATCCAAACCATCCACAGGGTTACCCACTATCAGGTCCAATGAAAAGATAAGGGAAAGGCTAAAGTGTCCATTCCATAGACATACCCTTCAAACCCTCAACATTTGAATTGAACCCAACTGCAAACACCTTCACTTTGCGATCTTTTTCCCACCCATACAAAGAGTAAACTAGGGAAATTTTAATTCCATAAGGCTTTAACCATTTATTAACTTCAACCATACCTTAACCATTAATTGAACTAACCCTTGGATTTTTATCTCAACCTAGCAACCAAACCTATCCATCAACCCAACATGAACCAAGTGGTATATCAAATAGGGGAAACCAATTAGGATGCCACTTGACCTATTTGGGATTTAAATTCTCCCATCAAACCATTAGAGATTACCCTTCTCCATCAAACCTAACTAACCTTAACTCAAACCTCAAGACTTCAATCTTGGAGACCTCATCCTAAAGGAAAATTGACACGTGACCAACATTGAGAAAAGTAAATAAGGTAATTTTGCCTTCAATTGGATTAGACCCTACATCATTACCCATAAGTAGGGATCATGAGCTTATTGTTTGTCCTCTCTTGAAGGCAAACTAAAACCTAAGCCTCTCAATGCTTTGCATCTGCATTCATTTTTTTGTTAAAGGAGGATCAAGTTCACTTTTTTGTCTAACTTAAGCTCATCCCTTGATTACCAGATTTCAACCCACACTCACCTTCTACCTCTCCTTTTTAGGATAATTGATTATAACATAGAACCATGTGATTAACCATCACAGTCATAACCTAATCCTAAATATGGGTACCATGGCTCTACCCATGGCATGGTTCTCATGGATACTTTGAATCTCTAACAAGATGGAATCCCATTGTCATTGTCTCTCAAAACCACCTCCTTTCACTTATCATTGACCTTCTTGTGTTATATTTTTTCCCTCATAAAGGTAAACCTCTAAACCTACTTAGACTTATCCACATCTAAACATATTGCATCCTAAAAAAATTTGGATACCAAAACATTACTTTGTCTCAATATCTTAAGCACTGAAAACTACTCCCTCAAAAGACAGCTACCAAAAAAAAATGTCAAATGTAAGGTGGACTACTCCCTTAAAGGAAAACTATCAAGAAAATTAAACAAATTCAATAAGATTAGACCACTCCCTTGAAAGTTGGCTAATTTAACTTTGTCAAAAGAAGAGTAATTTTTTGGAAGTTTCTTGCATTGATCAGCTTCTCATATACAAAAATAAAGCAAAAGACCCACTAGCACAATAAATTCTAAATCCATATTTAGCTCTCAAGCATCATAATAAGTTGGAATCCGCAATCAGCTTTCACATGTAGACTTTCTACATTGATCAGTCTACATCTATCATATGACATGGACTTATCTATTACCATTCCTAGCTCACATATAGAAGGGAAAAAATAATTCACATAAGGTTATCATACATGTCACCCATTACCTTTCACACCACCTATCACCCATCTTCCATTTAGACTTTCTATAAATCAAGGGATTTAGAGCTTGCTTTACACCCTATGATCAAAAAACATTTTTTATCAACTAATGACTGCTCATACACAATATTTGAAAGGCTTATATTTATTAAGTAGATCCCACTTCGGGTCTATTTTTAGTCCTTGTAAAAAATAAATCATCATGCCCTATTATTATCTTAATGTGCTTCATTGATGTTTTCATCATGATTTTTACTATCCAATATTACAACAACAATAATCATTTTTTTTTACATTAAGATTCCAACAACAATAACCATACCAATCATAACCATGACCATAACATTCATAAGTATCCACAGAGCCTTACGCATGATAATATTTTACCAATGACATCCAACACATTTTGTACATGTTTACAACAAATTGTGCAATATTTTATTTAAGGTTTGAGGAGTCACATGACACATACAAAGCTATCAGACTATCCACACTTCACCTAACACTCACACATATATTATTTTCCTACCTAATCATTAGAATGATTATCTGGTGACTTTAGATTTGTGTTTAGCCATCCTTCTACTTGATTAATCCCTGAACTAACATCTATAACATTCCCTATCTTATCAATCGCTAAAGGGTGTATTATATTCTAATCTCCCACATTCATCCCCATAAGGTGAGAATCATACTACACTTTAGGTATTTCACCCTGATTGACCATTATAGCCATTATATCCCCTCACTCTAGTTGTGTTGCTTGTATAGTTATTGATTTTTTTCTCCTCAGCATGCATCCCCTTAGATAGTAAGGATTCCCTCAACGGATAGATTGATGATCATATTCTCTAGCCCTGCATTTTATGTAGTGAAACTCTTACCTTTTTCATTATTGCAAAGTTAAGAGTTTAGGCTCAAGCTTGGGTTATGGATGCCTTTCCTCTTGTTGTTGATCTAATAGTAGTTCCATTATTGCCATTACATGTTGTAATATTTAGTAGATTCATACATTTACCATATTGATTTTTTCAAGTCATGGGTGTTGTTAATTATCTCCACCATTGTCCCTATTGTTCACCATATTCAACCTTGTGTAGTTCTCTACACTCTCTATAACCTAAAAAACCAAATAACCCAATGATATACGTTCATCCTTATCATGATTCTTTAAATAAAATGCATAACCATTTTTCTTTGTCAACATGATTCTCCATTCCACTAATAGGGAAGGTCATATGATGTCATTAATTCCCTTGAATAGTCTTCCAACTTGACATGGTCATGTCTACTTACCTTTTGTGTAGACACGTACCCCTCGGTCCACCTAGCCATTTCAATAAAGTTACCACACACCATTGTGATTTTCCTTTATCACCCTTGTCATCTAATCCACCTTCGATGTCTTTGATTATTTTACATCTTGTGATCCTTATGGGCCTGATCATTGTCACCATTACCTTAGTTGATGTAAATTAGATCTTATCCATGTGCCACCATAATGCTCACTCCTCCAGAAATACCATTATTGCTGGTAATGGTAGCTTCTAAATCCTTCCCACTATAGAAACTTTTCCATTAGAGGTAGGCTGCCATGAATTCATAATAATACATTCATATTCATGTCCCCTCTACCCTCCTATTACTACCAACCCATTTCCATAGGTTTTGAACATCAGATCCCAATCATTAGTATTACCTACTTGAATATGGTAGTATTTTCTTTTGTGCTAGCTGAAAGTTCATCCATATCTGGGGAATGATCTCCTTCTCCAACTATGTAACCAATCTCTTAGACCATGTAGCTTCTTGTTGGTTAGGCTTGACCTAGTGGAACCTCAAGTCATCAGTTCCAAGGAACTAAGATAGAAGATGAAGACATGACCACCTTTCATCTAGTCTACCCATATAGCTCTTGGGTTAGGCACAATCCATCCTCTATCATTCACCACCCTACCAATTTTTTTATCTTGTAGAATCGACTTGACCATCAAATAAATTCTTTGTAGGTCATCACTTTTCTACTACCCTTAAAACTCAACTCATAGTGATGATGACCTTTCACCAACATAACTATGTAGATCCTCATAGACACCCACCTCCTAAAACTTGGCTTGTAGTGATATCTACCAACACTATGATTATACTTTCACATAATTTTAGAAGGTGCAACCTCCTTATAATGGTACCTCTTCTTTGGATTAGCTCCATTTAAGGTCACTTGTGGTACTTAGCATTGTGTTCCCTTCTTATTTATCATACCTTACTAATTAATGTCTCTCATCCTACTAAATGTGGGATCATTATGGTAACTATTCACCAATCTACACCATACACTTTCACCATTAACTTCACCAAAACCCAAAACCACTATTTTACAAAACCTTCTCCATCAGCCCAAACCAACCCATATGGTCCATCAAATTAGGGAAGCCAATTTAAACATTGTGAATCTAAGAATTTGACTCAAGAGAGGATGGTTATTATAGTGTTAGTTTCAAAATGAAAATGAAATTAAAGAAACACACTAACTAACATACCATCTCTAGACCTAGACACTAGGGAGATCTTAGTTAACAAACATGAATAAAACACACAAATAAACTATAAAATAAACTATTTTTTACCTTCCTTGGATGCTCCAAAATTTTTGTCATAGTCACTTGCTCAGCTTGTGTTCATGAAGTCTTCATCAAAGGAGGATTGGCTATCTCCTCTTCTCCTTGGCACCCTGTGGCTTTGGCTTGGTTTGGCTTGGAATCAATTTGACATGGTAACACTAATTGTAATGGATTTTGGAATCATTTTTGAATTAAAAATTTGCATTATCATGTCTTTAAAGATATTTTATGATAATAAATTTTCACCACAATAGCATAGAAATGATGTTCATGGCCTCTTTATTTATAGATTTTTGAGAATTTCTAAAATTAACCTAAACCATCCATCCTAAGATTGAGATGTGTGGTTGAGGATTAATTCAATTATTCTAATTAATTTTATAACTATCCTCATCATGACATTGGAATAAGGGGTAATTAAAAGGCACAGAGGTCATCATGGAAGGCATTGATGAGGCATGGAGAGCTTGAATCTTGATTTTATGGCATTTATGGCTTAAAGATGTCTTCCTAAAAAATGAGGTAACCTGATGATGTAGATATTCAATATTCATTTAAAAAACAAATTATTCAACAAGTTTCCATGGAATTCTTGATTAGGCTCTAATTTTTTTTAATTATCTCTTAAGCATGATTAAGCATTTTGTGCACAAATTACTCTAATTGATCAGAATGCCTTATTATTGGTCCAAAATTTGATTAGATGGAAATTAGAAGTCGGTGTCAGATGCATTTGATCTATTATCCCATTTAGGATGTTACCAATAGTAAATAACAAAGGTGCGTGTCTTATGCAATAAATTTGATAGGAAAAAGCAATCTAGATCACCTAGGTGCAAAATTAGCATTTTAACTCAGAATGATCTGATCAAAATTAGCTAGCCCATAAATTACATTACCCCACTTAATGATACTATGGCCATAATTAGTACTTGAATATATCAATTTCAAAGATTTTTAATGTGTTTTAGTATTTTTAGGCCAAATTATGCATTTTGAGTAGAAACTGGTCAAAATCCTGGTTGGAGGTTATCAATGGCCAGTTTTAGGTGTCTACACTTTGCCCTTATTTGGGAAGATGTTATAAACCATAGGCAAAGAAATGTATTATAAAATAATGATAGATGGATTGTATGATAAAAATAAGATGATTATTGAAGAAGAAACATCTAAATGGTTTTGGTAAGCCTATGATGATGCCCCCTCGAGGGAGTGGCCATCACATATGTTGATGGATGGTCCCTCTAAAAGAAACAAGAAGAAAGGTAGAATTAACCCATGGTTGAGATTAATCCAAATGAGAAAATGCTTGCATTCATTAATGTAAAAAGGATACTAATTTACCCAAAGGTGGTTATAATCAGGATTAAAATTCAAAATAATGATCTTCCCATAGGCGATTATAATCATTAATAAGACTTAGATTGGCTAAAGATGATTGTGCCCCAATTAGAGCTGGTTAGTAAGCATAACTCAAAGACATAACCTAGAATATATATTAAATATGAGTGGATGAAAAGTGATGAAAGAGATGAATAGAAGAATAATATTCATCAATTTGAATGATTTAGTTAGACCTACTAATGAGGAGATGTTCATCTTGATTAAAAATGATACAACTAGAATGGTCAATGGGTTGATTTGATCAAGGGTGGGATGAAAGGATTTGCCAAGGTGACAAGGAGAAATGTATGTAGTTCCATTGATTGTAGACCTTTCTGAAGATAATTTTTGTTGTAACATGTGATGGTAGGCTTCATGATAGAACACCTTGAAGACTTGGCCAAAATATACATAAGGATTGACTCTCAATATCTGATATCCAAATGAAAATAATGCACTAATGATAAAAACCATGATAACAATGTTAATGGATGAATATGAATGGAATCAAGAATAATGTGCTCAAGGAATCACCCAATGAACAAATATAGACTGAGTCAAGGCAACAGTGCTGAAAGCAAACAAATAGGAAAGTGAATAAACAAATAAATAAATAAATAGAAAACAAACAAACAAACAAACAAAAAAACAAACAACATGAAATAAATAAACAAACAAACAATACTAAACATAAAAGTAAAAGAAAGCATCCTTACAATGACCATGCCCCAATAAGGTAGATCAAGGATAACTGACTAGGCTTAGACAAGACAAATATTTTTAGATTTTTGAAATGTTATGAATTTTTTTAGCATTTTGAGGTATCTTAACTTGTTAGAGAATGATAAGATACCTGCTCACAAAATGTTGAGAGTGTTTATCTTAGGTTGCTCAAAAAATGGTGAGAGCATATAGAAAGAGGGACTAAGGTAACCTTAACATGAATTGAGCATGACCCACATAGTCCTAAAATGACCTCAAGTCATAATAATTCCATCCATACAAAAGGTAGAGAAAAACCAACTAGGTCCCAACATGTTCTCAAATTTAGAAAATGGCTAGTTAAATGAAATAGTAAAGGTAAGGTGATGTGGCAATTCATGATAAAAAAGTAGTTTGCCTAGTTTTCCCATAGGTGGTTATAACTAGGATACAATGGCAAAGGTCAATGATACTAACTTTCCCATAAGTAGTTATAATTAGTAGCAAGATTGGTGAGACATTGATTTGCCCATAGGTAATTATAATCAAGCTCACATAAACAAACATGGATATAGAATGAAATATATCTTACCAGATCAACTATCACACTATTTTCATAGACTGTCATTATAAACATGAATTTGATTGATTATTGAAACTTGATCATAATCCCCCCATAAAAGGTGCAAGAATAGCCTAAGTAACCAAGATCAAAAGAGGATTGGGTAAGATGAGTAAAAACAAGCTTTGGTCTAGATAGGAATGGAATGGTCTTGCTAAGGATAATGATGGTTTGATAAATTAGATAAAATGGTAAGAGGGTTACCCCCAAGTGATGGGGTGAATGGCTGGGTCGATGATAATGGCAAATAGGCATATGTAATAAATGTAATGGCATGGTAATGTGAAATGATATGGTATATGTTTTTTGCTTGAGTGTGGTAAATGACATATGATTCTATTTTTCCTATTGAGATGGAGATGCACATCCTAATCAACAAATGATACAAATAGAATACGTGATCATTTTAATTTTTATCCCATACCTCGTCTGAATAGCTGCTCTATCAACAACTAGCCACAGATTTGGTTGTCAAGAATGCTTTTGTGATCTTCATTGGTTGTTGATTTTGATTCCTTAAAACATGAAGACAAGGTCTCTTTTTAGCCTCTTTAAAGGAAAGTGTGACCATGGATGGTAAATATGGATAAATAATGGATGGTAGGTTTGATTGTGAAATGGAATGGTAGATAATAATGGAATGTGGAATGGTTGGGAAACAAATTAAGATCAGGATGTTCAGTCACACATAATATTATTGATGTCAGATTCAACATAACTTTGGTTTTGGTGGGGCCAAAGACTTGTTCTCTCAATAAGATCACTATTTATTTATGTTGTTTGACCTTAAGAGTAGCTACCATCTGATTAGGCTATAGATAGGAATCTATTTTAATTTGAGTTTTGATTTTATCTTCATCAAATAGTGAATAACTTTTATGCTCAGCTATTAGTGCCTCAAAGAGGTTTTCACCAATGAAGTTGTCTTGATTGTCCCATAGTTCCTTCATGAAGGTTTCACCAAGGAATGTTGACTTTTAACTTTGATTGTCTTTTAGAGCTTCCAAAAAAATTTCACTAGAAGATGCTAAGTTCTGACATTGATTTTCCCCTAGTGCCTCTAAAAAGGTTTCACTAGTAGAGTATTCCTCTAATATATGAATTTGGTTTGGACCTCCTTGCTCTTCTTCAATTGCTATATTTCCATAGATGTATTTCAATAAAGCGTGATTCTGTCGATCACAATCAACACTTGTGGGAACTGGAATGTCTATGATATAGCTATTTTGGTTGATGGTAATGGCCTTTGGAATGGTAATGGAATGGGGAGAGGGCACATATCCTCATAAAAGATACTAGGATAACTTGTGTCAAAGATGAAGTATTGATCCTCAAAATACATAGAAGGATCACAAATATATTCAAATTGATCTGTAAGGCATGCATAACCAATGTTGTAACAATCATGAACATATTTTGTATCTGAATCTAATTCTAACTCAAGGGACTCTGAATCTAAGTTCAAGATTAGTGTTGATTCTACTTCTGATGCTAAATCTGATGTTGGTTCAAGAATAGAACCTAACTCTAAATTTGATTCTTCATCTAATGGGTACTCTATTACAATGATGTCTTGTTGAATGTTTGGTTTTAGACAAATGATGGCTTGTGATGGCATAATGGGATCTATATGAACTGGTTTGTCAAAGTGAGACTCCTCTAGGATGGGAAAAAGATTAAGAGACAACACCTTAGAGACTAGTATGTCAATAGGAGGCTCTTGAAAAATAGGCACATGGTCAAGGTAATGATTTGTCCAAAGGTGGTTATAATCATCAAGAAGTGACTCAACAAAGACTAGCTCATTAGAGTGAGACTCCTTAACAATTGGTATAGGATCAATAGACAATTTATCATAGGCTAACTTATTACAAATAGTTAATTCAATAAAAACCTCTTGGATTGGTTGTTTGTTTAGGCTTTGGTTTCTAATGAGTTGGAAAATACTAGTTTTGAACACAACTTGGTCTTTGATAGATTAGATCGATTGAGGTTTGGATGGGATTGGTTTTGGATGAGGAATGGCTTATGGTTGCGTAATGGTAGGGCATTAAGGAGCATGAATGCTTGCATGAGCCAAAGGACAAAGTCCTAAGATGGTAATGATAGGAATTTTTGGGGCTTGATTGCTTGTACAAGCCAAATGACTAGGTCCTAGAATGATTAAGGGGCATTGTGGAGCTTGGTTTCTCACACAAGCCAAAGGACTAGGTCCTAAAATGATGAAGGAGAATTATGGAGCTTGATTACTCACACAAGCTAGAAGATGAGGTCTTGGTATGGGAATGGTGTGACATTGTGGTCCTAGAATAGAAATGGTATGATTTTCTAGAGCCTAATTACTCACATAAGCTAAAGCATCCAAGTCTTCCTCATAAACCATAGCATCCCAATTGTGATTTGGCTCATGAACTGGTTCTTGACTATGTTCTATGTACTGATTATTGAAAAGAGGGTATGGATTTATATCCAAAATGCCATTATCTATATTTGGGTCTTCAAATTCTTCCTCAAAAGCCTCTTCATGCCAATCAAGATCTCAATTTGGATTTTGTAGATTTTGACTATGTTCCCCATATGGAGTATTATAGGGAGAATAATAAAACTCCTTAGAAAATATATCTATATAGTGGTTCCTAGTTAGATTTTGTGTAGCCATTCTATCATAATTTGGATTGTACATGACTCTACTATAATTGTAGCTAGACATATCTACATAAATGATGAAATCTCTAAAAACAAAAAGGCTTAGAGCTCTACAAACTCTAAAAAATGATCCAAAGGACAAATGCTTCAAACTTGGTCCAACTTGGTCGAAGGGGTGGAGTTGTATCTCTAATGTGGTTTGAAAGTGGAGTTGTATCTCCAAAATGGTTTATGTTAATACTTGGCATAAAACAACCTAACATTAAATGTCATACACACAAAAGGTCAAGCATTTGAATAAAAATTGACATGTCAAAGGTCTAGGTCAAAGTGTTCCAAATAAGGTCTAAACTAGGAAAGGGAAAAGATGAGTTACTAGGTCTTTTGTCCAAATGTAGTGTCAAAATCTAGGCTCAAACAAATAGGCATGTGCTAGGACTTTTGGCCAAATAGCGTAAAAAGCTAGACTTGAAATAAAGGCTAATGTGATTTGATTTAATCTAACAAGTTTGGAAATAACTTTGACATAGGCCCGGCACATGGAATAAAACATAAAAATGATCAGTTAGCATAAGGCATAAGACAAAAGGCTCTTTGAAAAAAGACTGTGTTCTCCCAAATAAAGGCACAAACAATGATAAGGATAGGCATTGAACAAATAAACCATTAATAGTTTTCAATTTTGGGTAATTGATTAACCAAATTTATGAAACTCAAAAGAGAAATATCAGTGTATCAGCCCCATAAATTAAGGCTTAAATAGAAATCCATCAATGTTTTGATCCAAACTCGACATGGCTAATTGAAAACTCAACAACAAAAACTAAGATTTGACCAAACAAGCTAGACAAGATTGGATAGCATGATGGCACAAGACAAAGGTCCTTACAGTCTACATGATATGGTTTGAAACAAATGGTGTTTGATACAAGTTAAACTAGTCTTGAAACAATTTGAGCATATTAATAGCATAAGCATGCTCGGATGATGTGATCTATATCACACTATCGAGCATGCCATATGTGATCTATGATATGCTTCAAAAGACTCAAATGCATAAATGGTTTGACATGATTTGGGTAGCATAAAACTACCCTCCTTAAGTCAAATACATTGTTTTGACATGGCTTATGAACAAACAAACAAGTTTTAGTCTCAAAACATACCAAATAAGAAAATGATCCAAAAATACACTAAGTATAATCATCCAAATCCTATCAAGGGTATGGAAAAATGGGGTTAACTAAACTAGAAATCTTTTGAACATTTCTAGGGGAATAAATTGCGTAATTAATTTCATGTCAAAAATGAAAATACAAGCACAAAAATTGGGTGACTATGGCATTGGCTAGTTGTAAAAAGGTCTAGTCCTTTTTACAACCACTACATCCTACTATTCACTTAGTGTAATGTGATGTCCAAATGCAGATACATCTCATGTGAAACTCCAAAGGAGTAAGTGAAGTCAATGCTGGGAGATAAAACTTCAGCTAAAAACTTCCCTAAATAACTCACAGGAGGTAATGGCATCCCCCTTGCAAGCCAAGATGCATAAAAATAAAGAAAACATGAAATAGAAAGACTTTAGGGTCATTTTCAAGGTCACCCAAACTTTGATGAGTTTTTGGGGAGTGCTTTAGATGACATTTCTAAGCCTTGGACTAGGATTTTTACAATATGAATGGCGCTTTTGATTCTAAGTGTTCCCTAAAGGGGAAAAATGGAAGAGCATATATGCGGCATCCCTTGTTTTGCCAAAAAAAATGTAACTTAAATAACTAATTAAATAGAAAAAGCTTGGAAAGGTGAGTTCATTTTTAATCCCAAATTTAAAAAATGAGGTGGTGTTCATCTCACCCCTTGTTATTAGTTGTAACTTTGAAAACTAATTCTAAAAACACTTATTTAAGCACCTTAAATGTTACTTTAAGCACCAAAATAATGCTTCTAATTCATTTTTAAGTATGCAAAAGATGATCTAAATATGTTTTTAGAAAATGTCAAGCTTGGTCCTAAAACAAAAATGTTAGAATGTCCTTTAGACTTGAAGATCTTTTAGGCTTGAAATAATGAACTTTAAAAAAATATCTCTTGGGTCTGTGTTTTAAAAAAAAACATAGTGATCGACGTCAGTTATATAACTGATAATAGTTACATTGGCTAACGAATGATGGTTATCTAACCAACATTAGTTATAACAATAGTGACTAAGGATAGCTATCTAATCGATGTTAGTTTTAATAATTTATGGTGGTTACTATGTAAACCCATGACAAATGAAAATGATAAAAAAAAGTTATAACATCAATTTGCAAGAGTTTTAATGATCCAAATGAAGATTTTAAAGCTACAAAATGATCTTCTTCATGTATGGGATGCATTTGGTTCCATTGAGAATGCCATATATGAATCTATTAATTTGACTCAAGAGAGGATGTTTAGTATGGTGTTAGTTTCAAAATGAAAACAAAATGAAAGAAACACACTAACAAGAATAACATTTCTAGGCCTAGACACTAGGGAGAGCTTAGTTAACAAACATAAATAAAACACATAACTAAAATGCAAAATAAACTCTCTTTTACCTTTTCTAGATGTTCCAAAATTATTATCATAGTGGATTTCTTGGCTTTTGATCATGATGTCTTCATCAAAGGATGCTTGGCTATCTCCTCTTCTCCTTGGAACCTTTTGGCTTTGGCTTGGCTTGGCTTCGAATCAATTTGGCATGGTAACACTAATTTCAATGGCTTTTGGAATCATATGTGCATTATAAATTTGAATTATCATGTATTTGAATATATTTGAGCATAATAAGTTTTCACCAAAATAGCTTAGAAATTATGTTCATGGCCTATCAATTTATAGATTTTTGAGAATGTCTAGAATCAACTTGAACTGTCCATCCTGAGATTGAGATGTGTGGTTGAGGATTAATAGAATTTTTGGAATTAAGTTTATAATTATCCTCATCATGACATTGGAAGAAGGGGAAATTAAGAGGTATGGATGGCATCATGGAAGGCATTGACGAGGCATGGAGGGCTTGATTCCTAATATTTGTGGCATTTATGGCCAAGGGATGTCTTCCCAAGAAATGAGGTCATTTGATGATGTAGATATTCAGTATTCATTTCCAAAACAAATTATTTAACAATTTTCCATGGAATTCTTGATTAGGCTCTAATTTTTTTTAATTATCTCTTAAGCATGATTAAGCACTTTGTGCACAAATTACTCAAATTGATCAGAATGCCTTGTTATTGGTCTAAAATTTGACTAGATTGAAATTAGAATTTGATGTTAGATGAATTAGATACATTATCCCATTTAGGATGTTAGCAATAGAAAATAACAAAGACACGTGTCTTGTGTAAGAGATTTGATAGGAAAGAGAAATCTAGAGCACCTAGGTGTAAAATTGGCATTTTGACTCAGAATGATCTGATCAAAGCTAGTTAGCCCATAAATTGCATTTCCCCACTTAATGAAACTTTGGCCATAATAAATACTTGAATATATCATTTTCAAATATTTTTAATTTCTTTTACTATTTTTAGGCCAAATTATGCATTTTGAGTATAAATTGGTCAAAAGCTTGGTTGGAGGTTATCGATGGCCAGTTTTAGCTGTCTACAAACACCACTCACCTAACCCTTGTTGAACTACATTGGCTTCATTACTATAGACTATGTAGGCATTACTTCACTTCTATAGGTAGCTCGACCACTAAAAACTAATTACCCTCCCCTTTTCCTTCTCATTAACTTTTGTTGCTAACAATGCCCTCTTGCCTAGGGCATCCTATATCGTGGAAGCTTTGAATTTTTCCTAGCATCCTTGTATTTTAACATCACCTAATACTTCTTTATTTTTCCCTAATTTTAGGGACAACTAAAATGGCTTGAATTATTTTTGGACTATGTAGGCAATGCTCATCTACTAAGGTTAACTCAGCCACATCCTTTATTTGATTTTCCCTTCTCACGTAAAATATCTTCCTCCACTTCTCTACCTATCTCCTCACCACCTCCCTCCCTTCAACTTGTCAGTCTCTTTTAACCACTTTTATAGCTTGTTAATCTCTTTTAACACAAGTGTTGACATCTTTCTTCATTGGCCCCTCTTATCTCCCATAAAGACACCACCTACTTTGCTTCACTAATCTCCCTATCACCTTTCCTTGCACATGCTCCATAGCTCAATGTCTCACCCATATTTCATTTTTTTGATCCCTCTCTCCACTTATTACCAACCTTGTCCTTTATCCCCTTTATCTTCTTTCACCATCCTCATCATCTACCCTCACACTTAGCTATTTGTTGTACACTTTTTATCACTCTCTTTTCCTCACCAATTTTGCATCATACTATGCATCTTGTAAGCTTTCTATTTCTTCTGTTACTACACATTTTTTTTACGTGTACCACCATTCTCTATCATTTCACCATTTTCCCCACCTTTTCCATTTTACATTCTTCTTGTTTGCTTTATTTTCATCCTTTTGTCTTGTTTTTTCCTCCATAATTAGTTTCTACCTAGGTATTATCCTTTGAGAAGCCTTCTATAATTACCCTTTTTTTTTCTTATTAGTTCTCACCTTTTAGCTTTTGCATTCCTCTCGATACTCACTTGTATTTTTCATTTATTTGAGTATCTATGCTTTATATCCCTACTTCAATTCTTATTTTTTCTTCTTATCATCCTTGATCTTCATCGCTTATTTTCATTTCATGCCCTTTCATTATGTTCCCCTATTTCTTCACCACCTCACCCCTTTTAGCTTTTCAACCTCTTCTAATCAACTGATTAATGTATACCTTATCTCTTCAGCTTCTTATTCACCCATCCTTCACTTCCCCTTATTTTTATTAACCCCTTTCCCATTTTCCATCCTATTCTCATCTCCAAAACCACCATATGTTTTGCTTCATTTTTCCTCTCCTTGATTATCATCATACATGATTACTTAGTCAAGATATCATCTTCTTCTTCACTCTCTTATCATCATATTTGTATGCTCATTTCACTCCTTTCTTCTCATGTTTCCTTTTCTTCCATGTATCTCTTTCTTTTTCATTTTCATCACCCAACTATTTTCTCCTTGGTCTTTTTTTTCAGACCTTTCATGGCCTCCCATATTTTTCAACCTCCCCTTACCATTCACAATTGTTACACTTCTCTCCCCATCCTTTTCAATTCTCCATTATGTCATTCTTTAGTTCATCTCTCACCCCCCATCTTCTACCTTTTATTTTTTATCCATTTCATTTCATTTTTTTCATCTCCCTTGATGACATTCCTTGTTCTTCCCAACCTATATGTCCATGCCTGGCTCTTGCCATCCTTCTTCACTTTCATCTTTATTTGTGACCTCATTATTTTCTCCACCTATCTCTTCATCCATCTCCTAGTTTTCATTCACCTCATCCCTTGTTGGATCTCCCTTATTTTCTCCCATTCAACCTCTAGTTCCTCAGAGTGCGGTCACCATTTGTCCCAATTTTACATACATCTCCTTATCTACTTCTTTGTGTCCTCCAAAACCTTGCCTTAATGCATAAAATCTAGTCAGGTTCATTACTTTAGGCTCATCCTTTTCTTCCTTTCATGCTTTTCATGTTGAGCTTGGATCCTCTTTTTGTCCCTTTCTAGCTACTCCCTTCACCCTACCTATCACCTTCTTCCCTTTTAAACCCTCTACCCATTTTGTTCTTCTATGATCACAACACATAGCATGCTATAACCTCTTAGGTCTTCCATTTGACTTTGGAATATATAACAATACTATGGCTCTATAACACAATTGGCTAAGCCTAGAGGCTCATACGACCAACAAGCAAGCCTGAGCACTACTAAGCCATTAGGATGAAGATTCCTTCCCCACCCCCTCTACTCTTTCCTATTTCAAAACCCTTTTACTTTGGCCTTTAGAGATGTTAGAATCAAAACTAAAACCACCTTCAACTTGAAGATTTGAGGTAACCACATGTGGATAATAGTTATACCCTCTCACACAACCTACCTCCCAACCAATAATTTACCTTGATTATCCCTACCCATCGTACATCCTTTTATGCACCATAATATCCCTACTCTTTAATTACATTCCACATAGTAACCTTTTCTATAATTCACCTATTCCACCAAACTATTTTCTCCTTGAACCTATTTTTCCCACCTTCCTTTTCAACTCCTCAATCTATCATTCTTTGTATATCCTTCTTCTATATTCC
This sequence comes from Torreya grandis, assembly GCA_037957365.1. Lineage (NCBI taxonomy): Eukaryota > Viridiplantae > Streptophyta > Pinopsida > Cupressales > Taxaceae > Torreya > Torreya grandis. The sequence continues at coordinate 433,112 of JARHVA010000385.1, forward strand.
CTCTCAATTTTTCATTTATACCATTTATTTTCCTTCCTATTTCAACCTGATCCCTCATTATTATTATTATTATTATTATTATTATTATTATTATTATTATTATTATTATTATTATTATTATTATTATTATTATTATTATTATTATTATTATTATTATTATTATTATTCTCCTCACTTTATATTCTAAAACCCCTTATAGTCTTTCTCTAAATTCTCTCAAAACTCAATGCTTACTTATTTTGGGGCCCCACTAGCTTAAGGGTCAAGGATTTAAATATTCACCACTTCTCATTTACCCACTCTATTACTTTTCTTCCCTGAATCATTGAATAATACTCTTCCATATATTGTTAATGATATTTTTGTGGAGTGTGCATAATATTGGCTTATTTGGATGGTGATAAAAGAAAACATTGGGTCACTACAGTAATTTGAGTAGTGATAGAGTTTTTAAAGCTTGGTAAAGCATATTTCTCCATTTTTTTAAATGGTGGCTAAAATTTCATGCTTAAACATACTTATCCATAGCTATAAACTCATTTTTTATAGTCGAAACAATCATCTAATTACATCCTAGGTAATCTCATCCACTTTTTCTACCAAACCAATCAGAAGACTATTTAATACCCATATTTTCCACCTTTTAGATCTTTTATTTATCCAACAATCTTCAACTAGACCTAGTTACATGATATCAAATTGGGGAATCCAAGTTAACCAACACTCCCCACCTTTGAAGAACTACATTAGGCCTAAATTTCATTCTGGACATGATGTACAAAAAACTATGTAGGAAGAGTCCACTTACCTAATGTATATGGAGTCTATTTGGCCACCCCATTCCAATCACTTAACCATTCGACCACATCCACCTCGATGTTGGTGCCTTTTGACCCAACATATCACATGTTTTGTGATGACCTAGCCTTGGTCCTTTTGACCATACAAACCAATTTTTCCATGTTGAACATTTGAATTTTCACCACCTCATGCACAACCAGACCATTTGTGTTTTTCTTGAGAGTACTTCCTACCCTAAATACCTGAGTAAATGTTGACCCTATCTAGGAGCCTTGGTAATACTAACCTGATTAACTATGACTAACATTGGGGATTGGTTACCTTGTCACTTATCCTAGAACCTAACCTTTTTGTTAAAAACATTGGTAACTTTAGTCTTTGTGCAATCTTGACTATCATGCTTAGTCACATTTTATGTACCCATTGGTATTTCACATGCCCAGCTACCCTGTGGCACCACCTAGTACCTCCCAACCAATTACTTATGAAACCTACACCTAATTTTGCCTTTCCTCATTTACTCTTAGTTTGAGGGGGAAAACCTCCTCCCATACTTTGGGCTCCCTAACCTTCGACCAAGTGATTCATTTTTATTTTTCAGCTTGTTAATTCAAAGTTGCATAATAAAAAAGGGGAAAATGTAGACACTAGAAAACTACACACATATAATTCTTGATGACTAAAATCCTTAGAACCCCCTAAATACCCCTTAAAACTTATTAAACCTTAACCAAACCCTCTTAACCTAACCAAATCAGTATTCTCCAAGTCATATAGTACTATTCAAATGTATTATTTACTATCACTATTCATAATGGGACCCAATATCACTATTCATGATGACATGGTAAGTGACATTACAAGTAACATGAAAGGTGATTTGGGAGGTGATATGGTAAGTGACATGGCTTAGAAATGAGGTGGTTGGATGTGAGACATCATACCCCACCTAGGACCCTTTCTCAAGGTATGACCTTATTTAAGCATCATAAGGTCCCCCTTTGAAATATGGTGAATTTACCATTAAGGGGCCATCATTCAACATGTATTTTGCCTTCACACATGAAAGTGGCCTTCAAAATTTGATACCTACCTCTTTAGTGATTTGGGAAAGATAAAGGGTACCCATTTTTGACTTTTTAACCCAAATGGGAGACTTACCAACCCAAATGAGAATCCCCACCAACATCATCTTTGATTCATTCATACACCTCATGAAAAATGGCACCACATTTTATGTGCCATCTCTTTAAGTGCTTGGATGAAGACAAAAAATGGTGGTGAAAAATCTTTAGACTCATTTAGACCCATGTGCATGATTCCCATTCAAAATTGGATTCATGTTCAAGGTGGGAGACTCACCAACCCAAATAAGAATCCCCACCAACCTCATCTTTGACTCATTCATGTATCACATGGGAAATAGTGTCATAATTCTACTATTCCCTCTTTTGGCATAGTTCTTCATAATAAATGGATACCCCCTCTCCTTCACCCAAGGTTAAGGTGAAAGTTAGTATTTGGTTATTAACATGTTATTACATGTATTTTAAATAGGTTATCATTTTTAAGGTCATCCAACTCTTAGAGGAAAATAATTTAAAGCAACGAAGCTCTACCAAAATTTCCATAGGATTCCTTCATCACATCAACAATAACATCAACCACATCAAAAAGCCTGAAAGTAACCTTATTTGTTTTTGAGTTATTTAATTAACTTATTAATTTTATTACCTTGAAATTTACCCCTTAATCCACGTTCCATCTTCATCCATTGACCTCATTTACCACCCTTTCCATTTTAATTCCATTTACCTCATTTTCCCTCTTTGCACCTTTGCCACCTCCACCCTCTTTGCTCCCTCATCATTTTGCTACCCTAGTTACTATTTTATATTTTTCAATTATCCATCCCTCTAATTTTAATATCTAAAACAACCCCAACCAAACCATTCTTTTTATCCTTATCAAATTACTAAATCCAAAACCACAACCTTGCCTTAACCAATTTTCAGCATCAGTATAATCAAACTAGTTGCTTCATTTTAGTTAACTTAGAAAAGCATATAAGTATTTCAATTAATTGGCTATAATTTTTTGTATTTTATTTTATTTTTATATTAATTTTAGGCAAATATATTTATTTTATCATTTCCATTTATGTTTTTCAAATAATGTGGATTGACAGCCTCCTAGAAATCTTTCACTTTTAGGATCTAGCTCACGCTAAGCAATCCACTCGACTACTTGTCTAACCAATAAGTTTCGTGGTAGTGATTTTTTATTACAGGTCATTCTTCCCTAGACAAATAGGATTTATCACAAAGTCTAGATCCAACATGCATGCATTCAACAAGTATTCTTTTACACACCCTTCTTGATTAGTTTCTTCTTTTCACACTTAAAAAAAAGCAAAAATTAGATAGAAACAATATAATATCTCCCCCTTAAACTAAAAATACAAACTACCTTATATATAAAAAAGATATGGGATTTTTCCTTAATTATCGTAAGGTTTCCATATTGTGACATGATTATGACTCTAGGCTATTACAACTACATTCTGTTAGAATATTCCTTCCATCTTAAAAGGAAATTAAAATTCCACCTTGTCTCTTTTTAGGGTTGTGACACTTGTTTAACCAAAAAGAGATCATGTTGGCATGAAAATTTGTCAAGGTAATAATAAATGTTTCTCATCAATAGTTAGGGGACAAGGTACCTCTCCTATTAGTAGGTGGAGCTAATTTTATTGAAAATAAAAAATATAAAAAAAAAATAGTTTCAATAGCATAGTAATTTAAACCTAAATGTACAAAAAGGCTAGAGAAAGGATATATGATGAAGAGATTTAAAAGAGAAGTATGTTTTTGAAGTATAAAAATATAACATAATCAATAATCCAAATTCATAAACTTATTATAAATTCAAGGAAATCAAGGTATAATTTCTAATAAAAAATCTTTCTGATTCAATGGATAGGAAATGCATACATACATACATACATACATACATACATACATACATACATACATACATACATACATACATACATACATACATACATACATACATATATATATATATATATATATATATATATATATATATATATATATATATATATATATATGCACAACATACACCAAAATAACCATATAAATGCTAACAGTAAATAATGATTATTCTATATTTTCTTGATGAAAAATGAAGAATTACTTTTTAACTCCATCAATATTTCTTCAAGACGAAAATAACAAATATAGGTTCACAAAGAAATATGATAATGAAATTTTCATGGTTTTGACTAGTTTGTAATAACTATGATAACATTCTAAAAATAAAGATTTGAATACATGAAAATGGTAGATACATACATTATCTACATATAAATTTTGAACATAAAGTTTGAAAAAAATATCCTTTTTATTCATCTTCAATGGATTACAAATATAATTTCCACTTTCAAAGTTTTGCTTATAAGTTTCCAACTATCAAGACCCCTACAAATGAATGTTAGGAATAAATCAGGAATTAATGTAGAATAATTTCAAAGAATCACAATAAGAAAAGTTATGAAAAAAGATACATAAAGAACAAAAATTAAAATACACAACAAGAAAACAAGATTTAACGTGGTTCATCCAATGTGGGTTATATACACCAAGAAACACTTGCTTAGATCTTATTACAAGACAACAAGAGTACAATCCACTCTCAGATCAATCTTCTCAAAATTACAATACATAGATATTATTTAGAGTTGCACTCAATAAAATATCATGAATTCACAATTGAATTCACATGCTCTATTCACCTTCTCAAACTCACATTTTTTTAATTTATTACCTACTATATGTCCATAAATAATACATCAATAGGTAATTGACATAGTAGTTTTATAAAAAAAAATGTGTACTAAAACCATGGTCCAAGTCAAATCATAATGGTTCTCCATTAATCATGGGTGATGACACCACACATATACAAGTATAGATAAACGATGTATCTATACTCTTGAAAAAAGGGGGTCCAATTTTTTTTAATGCATTAAGAGTATACAATACATTTTAATATATAATATTTGAAATATATTGTAATTAGGAAATAGGATCCATATCATAACATTGAAATCTTAACTCCTATTTCTAGTTGAAAATGAGTGGCAACGCATATTTTGGGACTTATAGCAATACATTAATGAATTTTACCAACTTGAAAACTTGTAAAAATGTGTTAAACAATTTTCACAGCTTGAAAAACTACTTTGGGGTTTTTACAACTTATGAAGGCATGTTATCAAATTCATATGACTTGAAAAAGTGAAATAGAAAATTTTTTCAATTCAAAACTCGTGGAAATATCTTAATACAGTTTCAATAAGTACTCTATGAAAATCAATAATACACTTAATGAATTTGAAATTTTAAATTATAAACATAGGCCAAATATTTTCAACACATCAATTTATTTCTTCTTCATTGATAATAATGAGTTTCCTCTTTATGTTTTTGTTGCTTCTTCTTCTTATTATGATATTTGTCAAATTTTTGTAGGAACTCCAAAACTTTTTATTCTTCAAAACCATCTAAGTATGTTAAAGCCACCTATGCACCATACTAAAGTTCTACCATTTTATTGGTCATTGTGTGATGTTTCTTTATTATTACATTAAAATCATCCAAGTTGAATTGGTATTTGATCAATCTCTGAAGTGACCTAGAATTGAATGCAAATTTAAGATTTAGAACATCCTTGATGTTTTTCTTAAACTAATTTATAATAATATTTGGAGAAACTAAATTACTATTGCAAGATGATAAATTTGAGTAATTGGATTATGATATGTAGATTATATCAAAAATACCCAAATTTACTACCTACTTCAATATTTAAAACCATTAGATCAAAATACAATAAAATGAACATTTAAAATAACATTCTAATCTAAATCCAAATGTTCCCAATCAAGATTCAAACAAAGAGACTAAATATTATATGTGGAGATTGGATTGCTTACAAATAGATTCAAAAGTTCAGCATGCTATTAGCTTGATCAAAAGACTTGGATAGAATGAATTCATTTATTAATTGATAGCTTGATCAAATGATTAATGGACCAGTGTAGCATGGATTTCTTGCATATTTCCCAATGGAAGGAGATGGTGGGTTAAATAGAGATAAGGGAGGGAGATTTTATAGAGTTTAAAATTTTATGAATTATCTAGAGTGATAACTCTAAATGAGAGTTGGAGGAGAATTAGAGAATTCTAGAGTCTATTAGGAGATAATAAATATTAGTAGGTGATTATATGAGGTGATTATATGGGTTATTAGTAACTAGGGATGTAGGAAAGCCTATGAATAGGCTAGGCTAAGTGGGATTGGAATTTCAAATTCTAATATAATGGACAGGTGGGGTTAGAATAAGATTAGTTGAAAAATAATACATGATAATAAGAATTAATTGATTTTTGGGATGAGGTAAGGTTAGTAGGTGAATATGTAATTAGAGGAAATTAGGATAACTACTAGAAAGGAGTTAGTAGGAATAAATTAGATAGAAATAAATGAGATTAGATTAATAGACAAAATTAGTGATAGAGGGAAGTGAGCAAATTTAAGTGTCTACATTTTGCCCCTTTCTGAAAGGGTATTGTGAGTGGATGAAATTGAAAGAGTAATGGTCCTTAAAATAATAATAAAACACATGGATGAATTTTAGTGAATGATGTTAGTGGATATGATTCCCCATTGAGGGGACATGCAGGGAGGAATGAGGTAGATGGCCATTCAAAAATAAGAAATGAGGGATGGGATGGAAGAATTGACAAGGAGATAGGATGTGAGATGGGGAATAGATGATGAAGAAGATGAAATTGATATGATAAGTGAGCTAAAAATTTATGATTCCCTTGGAAAATACATATATATAGGGAGCATAAATGATAGTGTTACAGTTATTGACACATCCCAAAGTGGAATCAACCATAACATGATAATGATAAGTCAAAAGGATTTAAGATTTTGATGTATCCCAGGAAATAACACATGCTAGGGAGAGTTTTAGACCAAGATTATTAATAGAGATATCCATGATATTTTGACGTATCCTAAGCAATGCCACATGCATGGGAGAGAATCAAGCCAAAATAAGACAATTTGAAAAGATTAATGATGAGTATAGCTCAAAGTTGAAGTCGAATAATATGATAAAGGAGATAAGAGAGAATAAATGATATGACCTAATGACCAAAATATGAAAGGAGAGAATTAGATCATATTGCATCAAATCAATGATCCATAATGTGATTAATAGTGATGATGCCCCTAACAATGTCATATGTAGGGGAACAAGAGATGATAATAAAGTTGTAGTTATAGTCATGCCCCAATCAAGGAAGGAAAACATAAAATTTAAATGATGAATTTACCAATTAATGATAATAGATGACTAATAAATGAAAATATGAAAGTTGGGACTTGTCAGGCCCAATCAATAGGTATGGGTGATTGACAAAAAGATTAGGGAGGTGATTGTAGGGATTTTGATGATCAATAGAATGATTTATGAATCATTGATATTATATCTTGAGGATTTTAAATGATTTAAGACCTTAAGATGATGAGATAAAATAGAAATGTGATGATGAATTAAGGGCAAAGAGGTTAAGTGGTCGAGTTGACCTTAAGCACACCATGTGACCAAGTGATGCCTACAGAGTCTAAAAAGACCTTAGACCAATGTAGTTTAGACTACACGGTAGATGATAAGATAACTTAGAGGATGAGGATGATGATGGATGTTAGACATGTTAGTTTTTAGATACAGGTTGTGACTTAGATGTTAGACATGAGGATAGATGACTATGAGAAATGATTAGATATGATATGGTAGATGTTGATGACAAGAGAGATGATATATGGGTAATTAAAGGATATAGATGGGCTATAAATGATTTGGAGGAATGATTAGATATTAGATGAGTGGACCTAGATGATATAATTAAAGATAAAGGATTAAGATAAGTGATTGGATATTGGATGTTAGACATTATTATATGTGATGGATGGGGATTAAAATGAATGCTTGCAAATTTGAGCTATGGATTCAATATACTATAAATAGTAGTTGAACCCAAAGCTTTAAAAAAATAAAAGGGAGAGAATATGAAAGCAATAAATAATTAGATAAGTGTTCTTCCCATCATTTTTCTTCTCTTGTCCTCCCTCCAAGATCTTAAAATAGATTATTCAGTGATTTTGGATTGCTTATTGACTTGATTGATAATGGTGGCATCAAGATGAAAGGATGAATTACTTATTCAATGCAAGGATACTGGGGATACAGTGAGATTATGATGGTTGGGAAATCCTATGTTTATGTTAATTAGTCTAACCAAGCTCCATGCTTAGTTATTTATAATGTTGATATAGGATGATTAAAAATGAATTTTAAATTCCTTAGAATCCACTAGTTTTAGAGGATTCTATAAAATTAGATAAGGCTCTATATTTTAGAGGATTATAGATTTGACTAGGGGTTAATAGGGATTAACGAGGTGATTAGATAGGTGATTATGGAATAGGGATTTAGGAGATCCTAGGAATAGGATAGGGTGGGTGGGATTGGAATTTTAAATTCTAATATAATAGACAAGTGGGGTTAGGATGATAAATGACATATTAAAAGAAGGATTAATTGAATTGTGGGGTAATATAAGGTTAGCATGATGTATTAAATATATGATGGGGAATAGGATTTAATTATTAAATTATTGATATATTTATGGGATTAATAATGATAAATAGAGGTATTGATGGAATAGTTAGGGTGAGAAAATTTAGGTGCACACAATTATCATCATCAGTGATTGTGAAATTCAATTTTTGAAGACCTTGTATTATTTAGAGAATAGAATATCCTCACATGGATTTATAATTATAGATATTATTGATACCTTCTCTGATGATGTGAATCTTAAACTTTATATCTCCAATAAATTTAGTAAGATATACATCTTCATCTTTTTCAATGATTTTTGCCTGAACAAGATCATTTGAATCAGCATTAGAAAATTATTTTAACTCGAGAACTAATTCTTACCATTTGATCAATTCATTATTATATTTATCATATAATTTAGTTTCATCATCATATTTTGACTAGATTTCAAAACATAGATCTATTATAGTTTGGATAGAACTAACTCCAAGTTACGGAATATCTTCTGACCATTCCTTCATTGCTTTACCCATAGTTCCAATTTACTTATCTAGATTCAATGTTTTAGTATCTTAAATTTGATGCACAACTGAAGAATAAGATTGAATTGGATTTATCAATTTATGAACCATTATTTTCAATTTCTCAACTTTTTATTTGAGTTGATCTTTAGTCACTTTATCATGATCCATTTTTTCAAACAAAGTACCAATAGTAGTTTGAACACCCTCTTTCATTCCTTCTCTTGTAGATTTTCCAAAGTGTATTTTTATATTTGATAATTTGAATTACCTACATTATCTTTATCCTTTTCTACAAGGTGAACATCTACTTCTACATATCTATCTCCTTTTTTGTGATT
>JARHVA010000385.1:447500-855000 GCA_037957365.1 Torreya grandis
TAATGAAATTCCATAACTATAAAATAACTCAAGAATTTTTTGAATAGAAAAATGGGAGTATTATCTATTACTATCTTTTGTGGGACATCATATCTCACTAATATTTTTTCTTTGATGAAATTACAAATTACTTATGAAGTTATATGTTTAACAGGAATAACCTCTACCCATTTAGTAAAATAATATGTAATGGTAAGAAAATGAGTATGTCCTACACTTGATTGGGGATTTGAAACTCCTAAAAAATACAAACCCCATTATTGAAAGGGTTATTCAATTACCACTAGTTTGTGAGGGATTGCTACAAGTTTTGGCCTTCCAACAAACTGTTGACACACCTCACATTTCCCGACATAGTCATATGAGTCTTTAAAAAGTGTATGCCAATAATTATGAGCCCTTAAAATCTTATAGGCTATTAAAATATTAAAAAGGTATATGTCATAAGCTTGATTGTGAAAATATTGTAAAATCTTCTTTTGTTGTTTAGTATCAATGCATCTCAAGAAAAATCCATCAATACTCTTTTTGAATAACATTCCATCCTAGATGATATATTTTTTGGATTGAAATTTGAGTTTTCTACATTTTTTAATATCTAGATATGATGGAAATTCTCCATAAGTCATAAAAAAGGAAATATTTGAAACAATTCATTACTAGAGTCAACAAAAATTTAAAAAAGGAATATCTTTATTATTTTGATCATCAAGATCTATCAAAGGTTTTAATCAAACTTCTATTTATTTTTTTATGAGTTAACACAACCCTTTTCATTAAATAATTTTGTGCATTTGATCTTGAGATAAAACTCCTAAACTTTGGTTATCCAATTACCTCTTTTTAATCTTGGTTCATGTTGAGTCAAAATAGAATTGATGGTTGTACTTGTTACCATTACCATGGAATGTGAATGAGAATATAATATTTTAAGTATTTAAAAACTTTCACATATGCATATGCATGTTTATCTTCTATATATTATTTCAATTCATAGTCTTTCAAATTGTAGTTCATGAAAGCAATGGGAGATTCAATACCTTCATCATTATTATAAACCAATATGGCTAAGAGAGCATGTTCTAATACATAGTAATAAATGATGAATTACTTTTTGAAGTCTAGATAAACCATAGTTGGTGCATGAGAAATATCAAATTTTATTTTATCTAATTCCTCTTTACTATCATTATTCCATTTGAAGGAGGGTTTCCCTTTCATCATATCAACAATATGTTTGGTGAGTTTTGAAAAAGTTTGGAACAAATATTCTTAAAAAATTCAAATTTATGAAGAATGAATTACCATGTTTACTAGTTAGAAGAGACAAATTCTAAATTTATTAAACTCTCTCTAAATCAATCTTAATTCCTTCCTTAGAGACAATGTTCCTAAGAAGTTTTCATTCAGTCACCCTAAAAATAGACTTTTTAGGGTTGAGAGAAATACTGTGTAATCGACATTTTTCAAATATTTTTTCAAGATGATCATAGTGATGTTCTCTCTTTTTTGATAACACCATTAGGTCATCCAAATGTACCACAATTATTTTTTCTTCAGATCTTTGAATTCAAGATTTATGGCTCTCTAAAATTTAACTCCTACGTTTATCAAGCCAAATGACATTCGTTGATAGGTAAAAGTTCCCCATGGAGTTGTGAAAGTTGTTTTGTGTTTATCTTCCTTATCAAATTTAATTTGATTATATCCTAAAAAACCATATAACATAAAAATAATTTTTAAACCCATATCTACTTGGAGAGCTTGATCCATAATGAGCAATAGATAAATATCTTTGAGAAAAACTTGATTTAGATTCTAGAAATCTACACAGATCCTGATTTCTCTATTTTTATTGAACTGGAACTATGTTGGTAATCCAAGTTAAATAATGAAGTGATAAAATGAGTTGTGCATTCAATATTTTATAAATTTATATAAATATCTCATGTGTAATATTTGGGTTATAATATCTTTGTTTCTATTTGAATAGCTTGACATCTAGTTTTATAGGAACTGTGTGCTATATTTCTTTTAGATGAAAAGACTTGAGATATTTGTATGAATATGCAAGTATGTTGATTAATTTAATCAGTAAATTGATGAATATTTTATTTTATTCTTGTAAACAACATTTACCAATATTTAATATCCTAAGTTGTTCTTCTGAACCAATATTTGCTCTCTCATTGTCTATTAAATGAAGATAATATTTTTGAATATTATTCTTGATTAATCTATCATGCTTATAAAAAAATTATTTTAATGAGACTAAGACATTGGGAATTTTATTTACATTAAATTTAATTACACTTCTCCATCTTCTTATTCAATAAGGCCTTCTTTCTGAATTTGAGAAGAAGATTCCCTATATGATGAATCACTACCTTTGAATTATAAATTCCTAAATATCTCAATTTTATCAAGAAAATAAATGATCTATTTATCATTATTGAAGAATTTAAAATTCAGTTCTATACTTATTTGTATCAATTTATAAATGTGGAATCAATAATGAAGTATATACTGAAAGTGCATTTACTTTGGACTTATCTTATTTTGGGATAGTTTGAATGGATAAATCCTTAACATATTATATATTATCCCAAAAATTATTTATTTAATGTTTCAAATGATCATTCTTTACTTGATACTAAGCTTTGATTTTTTTTACAACTAATTCTACATTACCCAAGGCTTTCAAGTTTTTGATTCCCATTTTTTATGCAACTTATAATCTTAACAAGAGTGGTTCATATTCAATTGTGTTATTAGTTAATTCAAATTATAATTTTTAAGAGAAGGGATATTTTTATTTACTTTGAGATATTAGGACAACTCCTACACCTGATCTTGTTGAAGAGTAACTACCATCAAATTCTAACATCTAGATGTCATTGGAATTAGTTTCTATGATTTATAGCAGATCCATATATTTTTATAACATCAATAAATTGTTTCCTATACCTCCATATTCAAAAAATATATCATATCTAGGATCATCAACTTTTTTTATAGTGTACTTCATTAGTAGTTCTATTTCCAAGCATTGTTTAATTCCCTTGACTGGAATCATTGCATGTGAGAGATCTAAATGGATCTCACCACCAATCTATTTGTAAAAAATTCTTCCCAAGAGAATATCATAGGATTTTAGGATATCACATACTATCATGTTGACTTTTTATCCTTTCCTGAGGGAAATATGTGAGGGAAACTTGGGCATATTTGACTTGGCTAAGCAGTGGAACTTGTTTAGCTTCTATTGAGTAATAAAAACCAAAAAAAATTATGTAGGTTAGTCCAAGGGCATGATAAAATTTAGTAGGCATTACATTATATTATTCTCATATATTAATTATGCAATTACCAATTTTACATCCCTTAAAGAATAAGGAGATGTAAAAAGGATCAACCTTATTTGATTTTTAAGTCACTACAACTATAGAGTTTACTGAATTGGAATAAGGTGGAGTGGCCAGTATTCATTTGGTATTAAATTTATTTTGAGTAGGATTTTTATCCTTGATAAAATCTACTATCCTATCTAGTTGATATGTGTATTTTATAAATTATTCATCTTGTTACATTTTGATTTTAGTCTTGATGACAAGATCAACTATGTCAAAAGTAGGAAAACTAGCATAAGAAGAACCTTCTACATTTTAAGATATATTAGTATTATTAAAAGGAAGAGTATTCTTTAGATAACTAGTATTGGTATTCATGAAAGTATCACTTATTTTATATGTTGGTTGTTTTCCATTCATTTGAATTTGAGGTGGCATTCTTTGTGAAATAATAACTTTAGTAGATTATTATTGATTGTCATTCTATAACTTTTTTTTATTCTGAGCTCTTGTGAAGATCATGAATGATTGATTATTCATGTATGAAACATTTTACTCATAATGATTTAATTATGAATTTTATTCTAGGAACACATTTATTGAGTCTCCACTAGGTTCTTCAATTTCACATTCTTGAATATATAGATTGTATGATTGATTTTCTTATTCAATTTCCTAATACCCAAATATCTCTTTTATTTTCAAAATGGCATTCACATATGGTTTTGTATTCTATTGAGGATGATATTTAGTGTAAGTTTATGCTAAGGAGATTACAATCAAGGATGATCTCTTTAAAAATGGACATACTTTATTCTTGGTATGCCTTTATAAAGAGCAGTGATAGTTTTCTAAGATAACTAATTTTTCAAAGTTTTTATGTCACTAGACATTTTCTACAAAATTTGTTTAGTATAAGATTGACCTATATTATATATTTTGGATTTTAACGGTTTGTTTTAAAATTTTCCATACATTATCATATCATCTTTAACATCAACTTCCAATGTTTGGGTTAAAATTAAATTAGATACTCTATCCCTTCTCAATTGATAACTCACTTTTAGTAGTTGTGAATTGAAAGCATTTGTGATTTTCACCTATAGGTTTGGTATTTTTTTGAATATTATGTATTAGCTTGTTGAATATAGCTACAAATTCCATCACTGTCTCATAAACTTCTTTATTTATCTAAGTGAGTTAAGCCAATAATACATGTACATCTCCTATTGGTTTGAACTTAATTTTAAAATTCATTTTCATATCATCCCAATTTTCTATTTCTCTTGGAAGAAGATGGTAATACCAATTTATAGATCCATTTGGAGAGTTTCAACAAAAAATATTATTACAATATCTTCATGCTCAAGTTCTATAACTCCATATGCCATAGAAAATGTAGTAACATATTCCTTTGGATGCTTCTTTACATCACTTGAGAATTTTGGAAAGTTTTTATGTGAACATCTTTGGAGTTCATGTATCCATCTCAAATCTAATAGATAGATTGTGTTACCACATGGTCATGCCATTATTGGGAAGATTAATTGTAATGGGATAATAGTTCCTAATAAAATGAGATTTTGACTTGTAATTGTTCTTCCTTGAGACTGTTTATCTTTTTTGGAGTTGAAAGGAGGTTGATTACTCTCTTAAGTTTACTCAATTTAAAATTTGTAGCTTCTTGTATTTGATAAAAAATATTAATCTCACATTTAAACTTACTAGTTGTATTAAATATTATCTCTGTTAGTGTTGAAAGAATTATTATTAGTGATGATGTTGCCCAGATTGAAGAATTATCTATGTTGGTCTTCTTGGTTGAATTCTTCATGCATCTAGTACTTCAACACTTTGTGTCAAAGCTACATCTTATTCTTCTTCTTATATAACTTTAATATCTCTATGAAAATGAATTAAACTAGTTGTATTATCCCAAGTAAATACTATCAAGTCCAACAAAATATATTCTTGAGTTTGACTCAACCAATCAAAATTAGGTTGAAGAAATGGAGCCTGAGATGTCTAGATGGTCATAATAATAAATTTTGGTTGTAAAAATTATCTGAGTAGCTATATGAATTTATCTTCATGTTCATCTTCTTTTTTGTCTTCTAGGAGTAATTTTAGTGTTTATTTGAAATATGGTTGCATGATCTTCTTCTATGTTTATTATTGTATGGATGGTGTTGAATTGAGTGAGACTTGTTTTATTATCAGAGGATAGTTGTCAAATACTTGAAGAAATGTCTTTTTAGGCTAGCTCTATCCATTTTAGACTAGGTTAATGATAAGGATTTTAAAATTTTGAAATGATCATATGTTAATTCCTAATTTTGAGTTTCTAAATGAATTCTATGGGATTCTCTATGTGCAAGAATTTTTTTCTCTTTCTCCACATTTTAATTCTTGATTCAAGATTGATAGGATAATTTTAAATTGATCTATTGAAATTTTTTTAGTCACAAGCAAGATGTCTAATATATAAAATAATATCTAACTATGTAGATTATTCTAAATCTAGTTCAATTTAGTAAAGTGGTCCTTGGGTTGATGGTAAATTCATATGGACTAATATCTCAAAATGTGGGTTTCACAAATGTTGTAAATATGTGCCTCATGATGGGTGCCAAAAATTGTTGCTGTGAAAATTTGTCGAGGGAGAAATAGACATTTCTTGCCAACATTCAAGGGACAACATCTCTCTTCTATTAATAGGCAGATCTACCTTTAGTTAAAACTAAAAAAGATGTAACAAAATAAAATATTCATAGTCAAAATTACATTCATCAAGGTAGTGATTTTAACCTAAAAGTATGAAAATAATCGAGAAAGGAAAAATGATAGAGAGATTTAAAGGATAAATATGTTTTTGAAGGATGAAAAGATAACATAACCAATAAGCGAAATTTAGAAATTTATTAGAAATTTTAAATAAATTGAGGCATAATTTATAATTGGAAACCTCTCTCATTTAATGAATAGGAAAGACATATACATTTTTATAAATGCATAACATACACCAAAAAAACCATATAACTACTAACAATAAATAATTATTATTCTGTATTCCCTTGTTGAAAAGTAAAAATATTAATTTTTAACTCCACTAAGATTTATCTAACATGAAAATAATGAATATAGGTTCACAAATAAATACTATAATGAAATTTTCATGGTTTCTGACTAGTTTGTAAGAATTTTGACAACATTCTAAAATTAAAGATTTGAATACATGCAAATAGTGGATACATACATTGTTTGCATAGAAATATTGAATGTAAATTTTACAAAAAATATCCTTTGTATTGATCTTTAGTGGATTATAAATATAATTTCCACTTTCAAAATTTTTCTTAGAAGATTCTAACTGTCAAGACCCTATAGATGAACTCTTAACTCCTATTTATAGCTTAAAATGGGTATTTATGGAGTATAACCACATTTTTTTTTACATATTTAGGGAATTTTAAAAATACATTAGTTAATTTTCACAAATTCAACAATTGTAAAAATGAATTGATCAATTTTCACAACTTGAAAAATTGCTTTGGGGTTTTTACAACATACAAAGGCATGCTAGCAAATTCATATGAATTGAAAATGTGTAATAAAAAGATTTAAAAATTAAAAACATGAAAAAATATCTTAATAAAATTTAATGAAGTATACTATGCAAATCACTAATACATTATATGACTTGAAATTTTCAAGTTAGAAACTTAGGCTAAAGATTTTTGACATATCAATTTGCTTCTTCTCTAAGAACAATACGAGTTTCCTCTTTTTTTTATTAAAACTTATATTGGAAGCATAAGGGATGGGGGTTGAATCATTATTTATAACCTTTAATACAATTCCATTTAATCATTCATAAACATTCATTCAAACATGTAGATCAAATAATGACTAAGTAACCATCCTATTATGCATGAAACATAAGAACACAAGATAAAATAACTTATATGTGGGAAAATATCAAGGGTAAGAAAACCCATTGATCAATGAAAATGGATTTTATTATTATAATAAAAAATATCAATTTTAGTGAAGCACCAACTTCACATGGAGCACCAACCCTAACTAGATAAACACTAACCCAGCTAGGCTTTAGCAAGCACCCACTTGCAAGGAGGCACTAACCTCTTAGATGACTCAAAACCAAATTATCCACTTGAAAAAATTGATCACCTTAATAACAAATTTTTCTTAATACAACATATGATGATCACCTTTTTCATCCCTTCACACACTTCTATCCCTCTCAAAACTACTTCTAGGCTTCTTCACTCTATTAGGTATATTTAAGATTGATTTAGTCATATGACCTTTATCTTCACACTTAGAAATAATTATATATATTCATGATTATATATCTACACCATTATGATGGTATGCATTACCTCCTTCTACTCCTCAATGTGTTCTTTCATTCACTTCCACACATACTTAATACACCCAATTAGGCCTAATTAGTCTTGCTCTTATACAAGTCACTTGCTCTCACACACTTTGGTCAAGAATACACACTTACACACTTGTATTACTATTAAAATATGTCTTATAATACATTAAAAACATGAATAAACCAATACATTATGTATTCCACAACTTAATAGACCAAATTATCTCTTAGGCCTTAAGGAGACCTATTTTAATTAGGTCTTCATTAGAGCATTTTACACTATATCTTTCTTGGAATGATTAAAAAAAAATATTATAACTTCACATATCACTAAAATATACCTTATAAAACTTAAATTTAATTATAAAACATCTTTTATATCTAACCATTACTTTAACCCCTTCTAAAAACACTGTTCACAATAGGCCTTCATACACATAGAAAGTTTGTCTTGAACAAATAAAGTATAAACACAATTTTTTGAAATAAAAATGAAAATAAATAACATATTAATAAATATTATGGAATCAGGGTCATAAAAATTTTCATTAAATACTTCAACTTAGGGTGTACAGGCTCAAACTCTTCTCTACAAAATGCTCACTCTGAACTGCCAACTTGCCTCAAAACATAGTCATGGAGAATTGAGACTATAACACATAAAGTAACACAATTAATTACTTAAAATGAATTAAAATTATAATAAAAAATCTTAAAAACACCTAAAATAAAAATATCATAATATTTAATGGTAAATATTGGTCTTGAAGACCAATTTATTGACCCTCTCTCTCACAAACCTCACTCAGCTAGATAATCCATTTTGTCTTCAAAATTTCAACCAATTTTAATAATCACAAAAACATATAAAAATCATGAATATTTCATAAATTTATAACAAAAAAATCATGTTCATTATATATTTCAACTCAGAGCATAGAGCCTCAAACCCATCACTATAACTTGCTTACCTAGAACCACCAATTTGCCTTAAAACAAAATCATTGTGACTAAGACATTCCACCACCTATAGGACCACTTAAAAATAATCATGATTAATTTTTATGATAATATTTTATCATTGTACAATTATTATATATAATATATCATGGAAAAATGGTAATATTGGTCTTGTAGACCAATATCATAATCTTATACCTCATTGTCTCATCTGAACTAGACAGGTTAACTTATGAGAAACATTTTCATCATATCCACTGACCTTAAAAATTTATATCCAACATGAACATGTATTAAAAGTATTTAATAATTTATTTATGTTATTTTATTCATACCTATTCCATGATAACACATCCCTAATCATATTTTCACTTCTACGTAGGTTTCTCACTGTTTTCACCATTAGGTCTATTAGTAACTGACCAACTTGGATGACCATGTTATCACCATTAAAGTATATAGAATATCAATAAACCACCATGTAAACAAAATATAAGTATAAAAAATTTTCCTCCATCTATTTAGAATCTTTGTCTTGCTCAAATTTGATTGCTATAACAAATCTATAAGAAACAAGGTCTTTCTTGTAGGGTCTACTCACTTACCTAACAACTTAATCATTCCTAGATGTGCCTGCGAGATTTTTATACAACCTAAAAATAACTTTTATATCCATACCAATAAATTATAATCACTTTACAACACATTAATTCACATCGAGTCACTATTACGATTCTTGGAGGGTTTAAACTTGTTTCCACTCTTAACAATCATTCATAAAGCATAGAACCTTAATCCAAAAAATAATGCCTATAATTTTGATCTAGGAATATTCCCAATTTACCATTAATATAATGGGTTCCCATTAATAGGTTTGACAATCCTTGGGTTGAGAACCCTCCATTATGTGCACTTGAGAGACGTCAAATCATGTTTTCTTGCCTTAAACTTAAAAATTTGACCTAAAACTTAGTGAACAAACTTGGTAAAACATATCACACATCTAAAAAATATAAAATGTGCATACTTGTCCTAGGAACTAAACTTATTTCCTCATTAGGCCATTATCTCACCACCTTTCTTTCTACATTTGAGTCTTCATGCTAAATTAGACTTGGAAACACAATTTCATGCCACTATCAATGTACTATATACCTCATAAAAATGATAAATAAACCTCATACAAGCTTTCATGCCTCTTTTCATCCATTTTACCAAGTCATCATACTCATACTTTCTCACAAGGACACTTCATACCATGACTAGTCTTAGGTTACTCAAGCACTTGACCTTCATGCCTCTTTTCATGCTCTTAATACCTCATTGTAATGATTAAAATATCACTCTCATGCCATAAAAAATATCAAATTATCATTATTATATTTAAATCAAAATTTCATACCTCATTTAGCCACCGTCTCTCTCTTTACTCTCTAGACCATGACCTGCAAACCATATTAGTCCTTGAAACCAACCTTCTAACCACTATCCAAGCTCTCAACACCTCATATACATGAAATATAGCCTATAACCATGATCAACCACTTCCATACATATTCTCACATGTTTGAGACCACTCATCTCACCAACCAACCAATCCCATGCCTTCACACAAGGTCTCGTCATGTCATGAATAGGCCTTGAACTATCCTTCATGCATCTTTCCATGCACACATGACATACATGCTCTTTAAATAATTTCATAATTTTTCACATACATATTCATGCTCACCATGCACATGCATAAGCTCACTCACTTCACCATGCTACTTTCACATACCTTCTCATAAGGTCTAGATAAAGCTTTACAAGACACCTTGATGCCTTGACCTATTCCTTCCATGTCATGGCCTTAACACAAGATCAACCAAGAATATATAAGATAATTGGACTTGAAACTTTCTCTCTCATGGTAATCAAACTTAATATGTTGTCATAAGAATTCACCATGCCTTCACAATAACCTTATCACAATAGGATCACAAGCTCATACATCAAAGACCACTCACCATGAATCTTCACCAGATGCATCTAGACATAAAGGATAACATAATTTGACATTAATAACATTAGATTGAAATCAATGACAAAACTATGCCAAAAATGTTTTCTTATCATTTTGATATTTTTCAAAAAAAATAGGATATTGAGAACCATTTCTTGGTCATGACCATCTAAGTATGTGAAATTCACTTATGAATCACTGTGAAGTTTTACCATTACATCAACCATTGAATTATATTTATTTACTATTCCATTGAGATCATTCAAGCTGAACTAGTATTTGATCAATGTATGAGTTGACCTAGAATTAATCGTAGATATAGGAATTAAAATCTCTTAGATGTTTTTCTTAAACTAGTTCATAACAATATCTAAAAAAACTAATTTAAAATCATCATTGGTAATTATGAAATTTAATTTTTTAAGACCTCCTATTATTTTAATAATAACATATCCTCCCATGGTTTTAAAATTGTGTAAATTTTTGATACCTTATTTAATGATGTGAATCCTAAACTTTTTATCTCCAATAAATTTAGTAAGATATATAGCTTCATGTTTTTTAATGACTTTTTCTTGAACAAGATCATCTAAATCAAAATTAGAAAATTATTTTAACTTAGGAAGAAATTATTCTCATTTCTACATTTACTTATTATATTTGTCCTCTACGTTTCTACTATCATCATGTTCTGATTGGATTAAAAAATATGGATCCATTGTAGTTTGGATAGTGTATACACCTAAATTTTCTCACTTCCTTTACCATCACAAATATTGCTATTAATCGACACTAATTCCTTTAATATCATTTAATTCCACCCTAACATCACCCCTTCTAGTCATTTATATAATATCCCCCTTCATTATTCTTTATTTATTAACCTATAATCCTATCCCACTTCTTCATTAATTCTTCTAAATCCCCATTATTTTATCCTAACCACACTTATCCATTATTTGAGAATTTAAAATTCCCATGGCTCACCTACCCTAGCCTTCTCCTAGGCTATCCTACACCCCTAGTCTTTAATCACCCACATAATCTATATCCTAATCCCTCACTAATCCTAATTAGACCCTAAGGATATTATAGAATTATCCAATTCTACAACATCCTCTAACTTGGCCCATCCTCTTTAAAAGCATCTATTCTAGAGGCTTCCAATGAATTTTTAATTCCTTGTAAATTCCTCCATGCTTGATCCTCATGGATCAAATTTGAATATAAGCCATTGATCTTGCTCCCCTTGGATTTTTTATACAAGCCACTCCTTCATGGCCAAACCAAATAGAAAATATTGAAGCCATAAAAACTATATAATTTCATGATGAACTAATCCATGTCAATTAACCAAGCCATAATCAAAGTCATTGATCAAGGCAGTGCCATGCCAAAATTATGAGTCTATAGAAATCTATAATAAAAAATCCACTTTAAGATATTATAGGGATGCTATTTGAATCAAAGAATTGGTAATATATTCATCTTTTTTTATTTGCTTCCACAATCTTTCATATTAGGTAGTTAGACATTTTGGGTTTAAATTGCATGTTTAGGTAGTTTAATCCATTTTCTCAAAATTTCATCTACAGATAGATATGACTCCAATTTGTGTAATATTTTTTGACCATTAATTCACTAGTATACCTATAGTTCTAATTTAATCTACCACATTTAATGTTTCATTATATAAAATTTGATGAATAATTTAAGAAGATTGAATTAGCTTTATTAATTTCTAAACTAATGTTGTCAATTGCTCAACTTTTTCTTTGAGTTCATCTTTAGTAATTCTATCTTGATCTATTATTTTAAACAAAGTATCAATATTAATTTTAGAATCCTCTTTCATTCCTTCTCTTATATATTTTTCCAAGTGTATTTTTGTTATTTGATATTCTAAAGTGGCAACATTATCTTTATCCTTTTTAATAGGGTAATAACCACTTCTGCATATCTATCTTCTTTTTCTATGATTATTCTTGTCATAGTTTTGGGATTTTTTATTATCCATGGAGGAAGAGAATCTATTTCACTAAAATCAATCTCTTATGCCTCAAAAATTTTCTTCCTTTTCTTTACCATTTCATCAAGCCAATTAAGAATTGCAACATTGACCAAAGATTCTTGCATTTGAATAGACTCAAATTTTGTGGAGATAACAAGAGAAGGAAGAATATTTTTTGAATGTTGTATTTATTATAATATTATATCATCCTTTTCTTCTTCAACCAAAAGACCTAGGGTCTTGGGTTAAGGTTCAAAAATCAATTCAGTATTTAGTGGAGGATGTAGAGACAAAGAATTTTTAGGATGAACCAAGGATGTTGGTAATAATGAAGAATTAGATGTGATAAATTGTTGAGTAGTCTTTGTTATTAATTCTTAAGATTGAACAAAACTTTCAAAATTAGCATCTTCATAAATAGATAGAATTGTATAGAAAGAAGAATGATTTCTAAACGTTTTAATTTTTAGCTTGAGAGGCCTAGAACTAAAATAAGTTGTTGAGATAGTCTAGTTTTTAGCCTCTTATTTTATCTCATGTATGTCTTCACTCATTGGTTTCTTGAGATGTTCCATCTTCTATTTTTTTCTTCTTGTGAAATCTCCATAGTTTAGATTCTATTATTGGTGTTGGTAAGAAACTTTTTTGGTCAACATTGACTCCTCTAGATTTTATCCATTGTAACAACTTGAGTTCTACTTACAAGAGAGGTTGATTCTTTATTGCTCCAATAAATTTTTGGAATTAGTTCAAATTCAAGTTTTTCATTTTTAAAATTAGGATCTAATGTATCCTCATCATCTAATATTTTCTTAGGTACTTAAATTCATTAACCTATTTTATTGTGAATCATGAGTAATATATAATTCTCACATATTTTTTAACATTACAATCCATATAATAGTCTTAAAAATGAGGTACATGTTGATATGAAGAACCATGTATGTGTGACACTAATCCTCTTACATCAAATTATGATTTAATTTCAAGTGGTCTTATATTGACACATGTCATATTTTTCTCAACTAAATTTTATTTATCAAATGATGAGCATGAATATCTCCTTACGGAAATAGGAAATTCACTTTAGCCTTATGTTTATTAGTTAATAAATTACAAGTTTTGACCAATTATCTTGAAAATTGTTAGTGGAAAAAATTACAGTGAAGTAATTGAGCCCTTGTTAAGTATGAATGCTTGATTTGTTATCCCACTTCCTATTTTTAAGTATTCATTAGAGGTTAAATGTCCTGATAATTTGATCTTTACTAGCCTTTGGTCTGTCAAAATCTAATTTGAATTCATGTCTAAGCACTTTAAGGTCTTTTCCCCTAATTTCCCTATCTTATACCCTCTAATTTAAAATCAAATTTGGTAGGAGAAAATTTAAGAGGGGACATTTTAAATATGCCATGTACTTAGTCTAATTTTTATACTAAGTTTTGGTCATGTTTATTGACACAACCAAACCTTAGTATAAAAATCCATATTGGGTCCCTTTTATATCCACTAATACTTGGTCACTTTTGTTTATTAACATGATCTAAATTATGCCAAGTCCCTTTGTTGTAAACTGAGATCAGAGTTGTAAAGTCTACATCATATTTATTAATGTCCCAAAACTTTAGGCTAAGTATTTTTATACTAAGTTCTTTATGACCTGAGCTATGACTTAAGTATTTATTATGTTAAATTTGAGAAAATCATAGCTAATCTTTTAGATCAAAATCTAACAATATGCATTAATATGGAGAAAATTGATCCAATGATGCATGATCTAGGATAAATAGTCAAAGGGACTTAGGATGAATGTATATTTGATAAGTGTCAAACTCACTAGGCATGATTTAAAATCAGGAACATTCCCATTGATCGATGATATGTGGAAAAGCATATAGATCCCTATCAATGGTGTATAGAAGGTTAACATTGCAATGAAACTCTGGGACTAGAAAGTTAGTGACAAGTGCCACCATCTTGGTAGGTTGCCTGATGATATGATGGTGAGTAGGGATCAACAAGTCAAAGACACTCTAGATGAATGCAAGAAGGATAGGTCTCAATCTCTCAGTGAGTGAAAAAGAAAATAAATAGTTTGTGGTTGATTATGCATCCAACAAATTGATGGTACAAGTGAGAGTTGACTTGTTAAAGGACTTAGGCCAAATGAGGAGACACCATGTGGAAAAAGGGCACTAGCCTAACAAAGACTGACTATACAAGGTGTAGAGATCTTATGGAGCTACCAAATGGCATGATCTTGCCTGCCAAGTGAAAATGTCAACCAATGACATTTGATTGGCAGATCAAGATCCAATGGTGCAAGATAAATATGGAATTTTAAATGGAGTTACAAAACAAATGTAGAATAAATAAGTGTCAAGCTCATAGGGCATGATTTAAATCTTGAACATGTTCCCATTGATCAATGATACATGATAGAGAATATATATATATATATATATATATATATATCCTAACTGATAGTGTGTATGGGTAAAGACTTTTTAAAGGGATCCTAGTCAACTGTGGTAGTGACATGTGTCACTAATGTGATGATATAGATACATATCTATGGTTTTCACTTAATCCATATAGATAATATCGATAGTGCAAGATCAAATGTGGATATTTAAACAAATTAAATCCCAAACATATTTTAAATTTCTAAGGGTGTGTATTTGATCCTTCTTTAAGATTGCATGATAGTTCAACACATGTCTATATTGAGCTAATTATGTAGCCTAGTCATTTACCTCCCCACTGGTGCCTAGTTAGATCTTATGTGGCATGTTACATGTCAATATGTGGAAAAATTTGTCTTATCAATCAAGATCAATGTTCCTTCATGGATGGGTAAAGATTTGAAGCACATAAGAAGGTCTATAGGGTATTCTAGAGCATATTTTTCAATAATGACCATGGATCATTTTATATTTATAACATAGCTCAAGCATTCTAATGCATCCATCATTTTAGGAGTAGGTTGTTCCATGGCATGCATAAGAGGAAATACAACTATCTAAGAGGTTCTAGCTATGCAGACAAGTGGTCAAGGGAATCTCTAGGTAATTGTACATGAGCACAAAGTTTGTTTGGCCTCTCCCATGAATATTCTTCTTACATATAGTGTAAAGGGTATCTCCAAACAAGAAATCAAAGGATGTGCTCCAAATATTCATCTTTCCTTGTAAAGGTAGTTAGAGGAATCATTTTCCTTGAAAATACATGAAGATTCCAGGCATGGCAAAAGGTTTTTCTAGCTAGTAACATCTTGGAAGAAATTTGAGGGTTTTTTTGCACATTTTACGAATTTCAACCTTCATTACTAAATTTGAAAAGTGTAAAAAATGTATAAATAGAGAGCTTATCCTATATTCTAAGTTATTGTTATTGGTCTTTATTTTTTCCATGTATAGGCTCTTTCAAGAAATTTTGGGATCATTAATATCTATATTTTACCTTTATTTCTAAGGTTGTTGTAGTTTTACAACCATTATAAATCTTTGAGAGCATCTCTATATGTTTCCCCTATCCAACATGGAGCAAATCCGCTATGCTTGTCCTTATGGCAGCATTTTGAAACATTGGTGTTTGTAATATTTTCTTTCAAGTTAATGGAAAATACTTGTGGATCTTTATTGTATCATGTTAATGAAATGAAATGAGATGTTTTACATGTTATGTTGATTGGATATCTATCTTTGTGATTATGTATGGTTGTCATCTTGGGCATAGATCTAGGTTATAAATCCCTTATTGCATAGAGATTTGGAAATATTTTTTTCAATACCTCATTAGGCCACCTTGGGTTCATGAATCTAGTAAGATAAAGTATTTGAGATTATATTTTCATTGTATGTTCCAAGGTTTTAGGGATCATTTGGGAATTTGCATTCTATTGGCACCAATGGATGTAAATTTCTCCTTATAGTTTCTAGGGCTTAAACTTTAGTTTTCCTACAACTTTGCAATAGGTGATGTCATGTATGTTGAAAGAAACTCTATTGTTTGAAAATCACTAACACACCACCCCTTTTTATTATTATCTAACTATCCTACCTTGCCCTACCTTACATATAACACACTCTTTGCATATCATAAGTGTTATTTACCCTATAGATGCATAAAATATTGCATACTTAGCATGTGTTTATAATTTTTGATTTAAATACCCAACACTATAGTTCTCCATTTGACCCCTACTATTGAATATTCTTTAGAATTAAGATTTAAATCACTTTCATACCTATCTTCATTGGCTTGTATGTGATATAGAACATTTGTTCATTCTATGTGACAACCCTTCCTAAGTAGATTGAATAAGTTTGGTTGTTTCCTTATCACATTTGTGTCTATTTATGCCAAAAACCCCCATGGAGGTTGAATTATAGAATTTCTCCATGTCAGCAAGCTGCCCCATAGGTCCTCTCACCTTGGTTCAGACATAGATAGAAATAGCAGGGAGTTGACCATACCCTCTATTGGTGCCTCTTAGTCATTTTTGCATCTGATCTATTCTTGATGCCAAACCTTTCCCCATCTAAAATGACATATCATTGGGTTTTTCATCTTAGTTTTCCATTTGCCTTAAGTGTGTAAGGCTAAGCGTACAAGGTGTACAAATGGGAAACAACACTTTATTAGTGCCATTGCTAGGGAAATAAAAGACACCCATGGCATTTGTGTTACTAGGGACTCTTGAAGAGAGTTATAGAGAATTACTATCATTTTTAAAGTTCTTCACCTCTTTGTGATATTTTTATTATCTTTTATTTGTCAACATCACCACTTTGTTGGTTCCATTCTTGGGGAAATAAAAAACACCCATGGCACTTGTGTTGTCAGGGACTCTTGTAGAGCGTTGTTGTCATTTTAAAGTTATCTACCTCTTTTTGTTATTTTGATTATCTTTGGTTTTTCAATGTCACCATTTTACTAGCACTATTTCTAGGGATTAAATTAAAGTCCTGGTCACTTTTTTGGCTAGGGATTAAATTGAAGTCTTGATGACTTTTGTTAGCAGGGACTCTTGTAGAGAGATATTTGTAAATTTCAAGTTTGAAGAAGTTCTCTACCAATATTTTATGCAAGTAATCTCAGCTATGTTTTTAGATAGATTTCATTCATATTATTTCATGTGTTTGAAATATGGGGTTATTTAAGTTTGCTTTGGTTATCTTGGTCATCAATGTCTCATCACTCCATTAGGGGCATGCTAGGAATTTGAGAGATTTGATAATTAAAATTTATTGAATTTGTTGTAAAGAGTTGTGAAATTGTCATGTTTTGAGGTGGTTTCCATTATTTGAATATGAATATAAAAATTATAGTTTCTTTACTTTCATACATCATCACTAATTTCATCAATATATGGTTTCATTATGTATCATTTCAAGTTTGTAAGTGGTTATATTCTAGATGTTTGCTTTTAGTGGTGACTCCAAAAAATCATTTGGTTTTAAAGAAATATCAATGCCCATCTTCTACATCTTCATCTTTGAGAACTATTTTTCTTGAAAAGATACAAGGATTGAGGTTATCCTTCAAAGGTGAATCATCAAAAGCAACTTTTCCTGCCCTTAAGTTTACATCAAAGACAAAGGAGACAAGTTTGGATGCCCGTTGAAGAGAATAGTGAAGCTATAAAATAATTCTTGGACTATTAAGATTATGATAATCTTGAACATTTTATTAAGATCCACATTATTGAGGACTATCATAACTCTCCTATAAAATCTAAAACTTATAGTCCAATTTATTATCCAGCTCCTTCTCAACTAGTTGAATCCCCTCCTTGTGAACCATTATGTCTACCTCATTCACCCCCTTACATCCCTTTGGCATTAGTTCTTGAACCTCCCTTTAAACAAATCATGAGACATAGGGACTAATATGAGAATGAATGAACTAAATTCTGCATTCCTAGATTTGACTATCAATTTTGAGAACATATAAGGTTATCCAAATGAATTAAGGAACTACCTTCCAAATTTCCAAGGGAATAATGTAGTGAGTGGTGATCAACACTTGAAGTATTTTCACAATATCATTGAATACTATGAGGTTGAGTATGATTATGTGTGAATCAAGTTATTTTTACACATGCTAGAAGAAGATGCATGAGAGTGGTTCAATTCTCTTCCCTATGGATGCATTGATTCATGGGAGGGGATGAAGAATGTTTTTAGAATTTAGTATGGTGATAGAGTTGATACAAATTTTCTCTTGGATAAGTTATAAAACATCAAAAATAACCCTAATGATTATGTGTAGGACTTTGACATGTGGTTAAACAAGACCCTGATGTGGCTACTTGAAAACATAAGGCCTAGTGATACACTATGATTGATAAAATATTGTGATGTCTTTGACAAGAAGAATACATATTACTTGTGGACAAGGATCCCATAAACTTGTGGTTGGGATTCAATATGGATATCCAAATTTAAATTAATATAAAGTCTATGGGTAAGCCCTTGAATTAGCAAGCTGATGTAAAATTGGTCAATCTAGAAAAAATACAGTTTACAAAGACAACAAACCTTGAAGAGATTGTGAAGATTTTGGCCTTTGCTAACAAAGAAATGTCATGTAAGCTAGAGAGGGATGAGAAGTGAATATATCATGGATTTACAAGTTAGGAAAGATCTCTAAATTTGAATCAATCACCCAAAAGGCATGCACATTATGACAAAAATCAGAATAGAGGGGTTAGAAAATAAGTGCTTGATCTATTCCATGCTAGGGTAAATGCTTTGAATTATGTTTTTGACATTGATTGGTGTGATAAGTGCTTCATTACACATCCCCATGTGATACTATTTAACCAAGTGATGAATATGTGAATGATCTTGAGTTTTTATCTAATGATAATGATATTTTGATGTTCAAGTTTTTTTCCTCTATGGAAATGATGAATTTTACTAATGTTGATCAGTTTTGGAGTGTGGTCAAGAAGGTCTCAATGCATGAATTTGCTTGTGATGATATTATGACACATGCATATGAGTTACCCAATCATGATGTAATTTAATATCTGAAGTGTTCTCTAACTTAAGTAATGCACACAAATGTGGAATTGAGTAACTCTATTAGGAACATGGATGTTGTTGAGTAACCAACTATTCTTAATGTTGGATTTGATAATGAAGGTGATACTTGGAGAATGTAATTTAATGAAATTAGAGTTATCTTTTATGCCCCTAAGGATGAAAATTTTTAGACTTATTTTAAGTGGTACTTTGAATGCACAAATGACATTGCTAATCCTAAATCACTCTTGTGTGGTAATCATTTAATTATAGCCAAGAAATAAGATTGTTCATAGATATTAAAGGAGTACCAAAATCTTCTAGCATGGTCTTATCTAGATTTGAGATCATGTAAACAAGATTTGTTTCAACTTGTCATCCTATCATAGCCTAGCATCAATACTTTCAGGCATGTGCATATATTGATTTACTTCACCTTAGCCACCAAGATAATAGAAAAGTTCATTAAATTAAGGGATGACAATATTTTAGAGCCACTAGTTAATGGAAAACATCTAAAACATTTCCTTAACCAAGCCTCTAACTGTGTACATAATTATATAGTGTATAGTTTTTCTATTTTGTTCTTTCTATTGCCCCTCTACTTTTGGCCTTGTTTGTATAGTTTCCTTTCATGTTTTTTTTATCATGTGTTCATTTTCAGATCCTCTTGATCTATTTTTATTAGTCTACCTTATTTTGTTGAACCTTCATGGGTATCTATTGATGAAATTACTAAGTTTTGACTTTGTGACCCAATAGATTAGCACTTAGTCTTACATTTTAGGGTTCTTTACACACCTCTAGGGGTGCGCATCCCTAGGTGAGAGATAGTGTTAGTGCCTAAAATTACACTAAAGAAATTGATCCCTTATCAAGTATGTGTTGACACTTGGATTCACACCCTTTAGGATATTCTTAACTCTCCTCATCCAAGTGGTGTAATGGATTCATCTCTCTTGTTTTGTGTGACAATTTCATTGAGTTATTTTATAGATAAGGGTCTAGCCCCCCTTGATACACATTTAAAGTTCTCTCTAACCTATCAATTGTGTATGAAAAGGGTTAAAAAAAATAAATAAGAAACCAATTAGTGATTCACCAATGTATAATGTCCTTCCAATTGACTGAAACCACTACTTAAAGACAAACAAGGTGTTTCTCACACAAGACTCACAACTCAGGATTCATTACTACATGAATGTTTCATATGCTAGATTCAAGAAGGCATATGATTATTAGGAAGGGAATGAATTATTCAAAATAGGGATATAATCATGGACCATTTCTAGGATATCTCTACACTTAGAAAATAATACTAGCAAAGACCAACAATAATTTATTTTCTATATATTGGTAGACCATCAAGAGTACAAGCTAGAAAAGATAATCTTTCACTAGACTAGACCAATAAGATTTAATTCATTACTCAATATTACAACATATGAGTGGAAAAAACACTTGTATATTTCTTCAAGAGTTATTCAAGTACAAATATGGCTAGAATTTTCCCAATAACTAGCAGAGGCTCCCAAAAAGAGCCAAAAGAATGCATATATATAGCTTTTGAGAGAGGAATCAAACAAAGTAAGTCCATAAGTCCCTCAAACATGTGTCACCTTGAGAATATTAGTTAAAATTTCATGTGAAAGAGGAGTGAGTTGAGTCATTCCATGTCAAGAGGTATACTTGTCTAAAAAAAGTCATGAGAATGGTGAAAATTGGCATAAAACCTTCAGAATTGGCACAAAAACTTCCTCCATCAAAGACCATCCATGAAAATTTTAAAATAAAAATAGGATATTTGACACATATCACTGATCAATAGAAATGGAACTCATTGTGATAGTTAGAGAATGTTTTTCCTAACTACCAGTCATCCTTTAGACTCCTATGTTTGTCAATTTCATGGAAGCTCTTTGATTTGGTCAACTACTAGTAATAACTTGAACTATCGACATGTCCACTTTTTGCTTAATTTATCTATGCACCAGATGCTCAATATTCTACCATTTTTTACCTCCACATTTTCCCTCATGTTTTTTCCAAGCCTTTTTTTACTCCAATAACAAGTTTTTGTAGTTTGAAATTGATGTTTGTGGGGCCATCACCTTCCTTATTCATTCAAAACATTTTCCATCGACTTAAGTTTCTTTCAAACTATTACCAAGTTCTCTTTAACTATGGAAAGTTCCATCCAAATCATGGAAAGTGCCCTTCAAATTTCCTTAAAACACCCTTCCCAAAAGGAAAAAATACCCTTCAGGGAAATTGAAAAGTATCATCAGCTTTCTAAAATGGACCTTTCAAATTATTGAAAATGAATCCTCTGAAAGGAAAACTATCCCTTCAAGTTTTTTTAAAATGCCCTTTCAAAAGGAAAATACCCTTCACAAACTTTGTAAAGGACCATTCATAAAGATTGAAGTTCCCTTTAGAAAAGTTACAAATGACCTTTTCCTGAAGTTCCCTTTGAGAAAATTACTTGGAACATTTTCCCAAAAAATGAAAGTATCCTTCAGAAAGAATGAAGTGGACCATTTCTTGTAGATGCACCTTTTCAATAAAATTATTTTAGATAAAATGTCTGTAACTATCCCTTCAGAAAGATTGTGTGGTAATTTTCTTGAAAGAAATCTAACCCTTAGTTTGAAAAGATATCCTTCAGGGAAATTATTTTAGATAAATTGTTTGAGACAATTCCTGACACTTGAACAAAAATCCCAAAATAAATATCCTAAAATAATTATCATTTGTAATTTTGTCATGGGTTTTGTATGAAACACTTCCTCTGAAGGAATTATGCATATTGGACCTAGCCAAAAGGTATAGACCTAGACGACTGAGCTTGAATGACTAAGTCCAAAAATGTTTTCTGAGCAATTTTTTTAACATGAACAACTCTGCTTATACTTCAAAAAATGACATTAAACTTAGCACACATGAACCTTCAACTAGGATGAACAAACCCATATGATCATCTTCCTTTTCAACTATTGTGCATGTAAGATCTGACACTATGAAAATACTCTTTGAACCCTGCTCAGACCTTTTAGAATGACTCAAAGCAAAG
The DNA here is from genome assembly GCA_037957365.1 of Torreya grandis. Taxonomy (NCBI): domain Eukaryota; kingdom Viridiplantae; phylum Streptophyta; class Pinopsida; order Cupressales; family Taxaceae; genus Torreya; species Torreya grandis. Next base: position 470,339 of record JARHVA010000385.1, read on the forward strand.
TAAAAGGTACCTAAACAACTAAATGATCAAAGCTAATAGAATTAATATTACGTTGAAGAAAATTAATCTCACACTAAGACATGATATTCACCCCTAAAAGATTTAAATTACAAGTTTTCATATAGGGGTGCCCAATTTTGATTGACAAGGTCAAAAATTGGTTAGTAAATTGGTGACTCATAGGGGTAGTATGCCTATTATACTAACTAGACTAGTAGCCTTATCAGTCCATTGGGATTATGGAGTCATCTTAAGACTAAAATAAACAAGAAACCTTGACCATGATTTAGAACTTGATCAACAAGACAACTAGTTACCACCTCAAAACACATAAGGGAAAGAACAAACACACGTGAAAACTAAAGCAAACACACTTGTGTTACTAAGTGCTTAGGATAACTAAACATATAATAAATAAAACTAATTATGTACAACTAACTATGTATACTCTTCCCCCTCTTGGATCAAAGGGGAAAATTGAAAATCCTCTCACTTCATGGCATGAAGGATTGGATGAGTCAAGAAGAATTTTGTATCTTACCATTGCTACCTCCATTCTTCTCACAAACTCTACCAACCTTATTGGCATGATGATTATTAAGAACCAAATAAATCCAAATAATTTTACCAAGGAAATGAACTCTTCTTATACATGATCACTTGCTTCATGTTGCTAGCCATTCAATTTCTCAAAATCAACTCCCATCCTCTCTATAGGCATGATTTAAAAAGGATTTAATTCATATTCACTAGAAACTTTAAGATAATATGATATTTTTCCATCCTTCAAAAGCTAATGAGTTCCTTCTATGGGGTGATATCCCTTCTCGATGACTTTAAATATACCATTCTTAAATTCACAATCCTCTTGAAAGAATAAACATGAAAGCTTATTTCTCCTTTGCATACTTACTTGAGTTCTAATTCCACCTTATCCATCTTTGACCAACTGATAGCTTCCTTGAAGAGGAGTATACCCTGATCCAATGACTTCAAATAATTCATCCAAAGTATGATCAAGAACCTCTCCTAGTCGATCCATAGTATCTTGGAAAGTAAGAAAATAGTCAATGATCATTTCCTCCTCATCAAATATGGAAGAAAAATCTTATGAATTGTCTTTTTGTTCACCAAATGGGGTACTTATGGTGATTTCCTCCCCATATACACTCATGAAGTCTCCTTCATTGGTTATGAATTAAGCATATTATTCTTCACTTGCCTTTCTTAAGATACGTTCCTCAACACAAGGAAAACATTCTTCATCAACTAAGAAAGGTAATTCAATACAAGGACTCTCAAAATTAGATGGGGAATGGAATGTAAGGGTTTATTTTTAAATCTCATGAGAAAGAGGGGCAAACATTGGGCCAAAATCACTTGATTCTCTTCCTTCCACTTGACCAACACTTCATCAACATCAAAATTAACTTGAGGACTCTCTTGATGAAAGGTAGATGGGATGTGTTTAGATATAGGATCTTTATTTAGGTCTAAAATTTCCATCTCACCTTGACTAAGAAGCCTCATCTTTACCTCTAATTCCTCAAATTTTTAGTTATATTCCCTTGGAAGAGTGTTTATTAGATTTCATAGGAATCATCATAGAGATGGGGAGTACATGAAGGTTGTCATGGAGTAAAAGAATATTCTTGAGGAAGGTTGGAAGGGACTTGAGAAGGAATAGCTTCATTTTGCACTTCAAACTCTTGAACAATACTCTTCTCTTCTTTCTTGCCCCATGATTTCACTATTTCACTCCAGCTCGTGATATTAGGATTGGGACTCCCTTTTTGAGGAATGTTAGGAGAGGTTTGTATAAGACCAAGCCCTTATTCAATTTCATATTCTTTGACAAAACTTTTCTCTTCTTGATGATAGGTATAAAATTCATTCACTTTGTCAAGATCTTGAGCTAGTTCATGATAGACATTTCTCCAACTTAGAATCTTGAGATCATGTTGAGGGTCTTGAGAAGGTTGAGGGAGACTAAGAAGAGTTTTTGCATGCACAAGAGGAGTTGCTAGAGGATGGATTTGTTATTTCTCAAAGGAAATAGGATGCCCTTCTTCAAAGGAGGGATCATAATCTAAGGAATTGAAATAAGTAGTATCCATAGAAGGTTTTTATAGTATCCTTTGGTATTGGATTGCTAAGTGCAAAGGATTAAAAACACAAGTAGTTAGTTTTGGTATAGGATAAAATGAATTATATGGTCTAGAAGGTTGACTCACTTTATTTTTGTGAGCAAGTGTTATTTGATATAAGGGATTTGGTGTATAAGATGAGGGTTTATTTTTTATGGTAGAAGGTTGTCTTGGGATGGAAAAAGGCATACAAGGTTGATTGCCTTCAGTGGGTTGACTCCTCCATCTTACTAGTTTATCCTTCATGGATTACATGGATTGAGCTTATCTAAATAAACACTCATCATTGTACATTAGCACTTTATGATATCTATTTTACTCATTCAACCTATCTATCTCCAACATTTGTGTCTCAAACTGTAACATTATCTCCCTAGCACTCTTGGATTGACTAGGAGAAGGATAATTAGGAGAGATGCTTGAGGTGATTCCATGAACAAAATGAGCTTGATCAAAACTATACAAAGGAACATAAGGGCCATACTACTTAACAATGGGATTACACATACCAAATATGATTTCTTGATGTACTATAGTTGTTTGATTAGTTGATTCAACTTGGAGTCACCATTGGTGTTGATTGAAATGCCTCTAAAAGGTTGATTGGTTGAAGATCACACCAATAATTCTTCATCTCATTGGACAAATAATCCATTAGGCATGCCAAAGAATATTGACACTTAGATTCACACCCTTGAGGATATGCTTAGTTCTCCTCATCTAAGTGGCATAATAGAGTCATCACTCTTGCTGTGGGTGATAATTTCATTGAGATGAATATATAGATAAGGGGCTAACTCCCCTTGATGCACCTTTAAATCTATCTCTAACCTATTAATTGTGTATGAAAATGGTTAAGGAAAAAAAATAAAAAACCAAGTGATGATACACCAATGTATAATATCCTTCCAATTGACTAAAACTACTAATTAAAGACAAATAAGGTGTTTCTCATACAAGACTCACAACTTATGATTCATTACTACATCAATGTTCAATATGCTAGATTCAAGAAGGTATCTGATTCTTAGGAAGGAAATTAATGATTACAAAGAGGGATGTAATCATGGACCACTTCTAGGATATCTCTACACTTAGAAAATAATACTAGCAAAGACCTGCAACAATCTCTTTTCTACAAATTGGTGGACCATCAAGAGTACAAGCTAGAGAAGACAATCTTTCACTAGACTAGACCAACAAGATTCAAGTCATTACTAAATATTATATCATATGAGTGGAAGAAACACTAATATATTTCTTCAATATTTATTTAAGTATAAATCTAGCTAGATTTTTCCTAATAACCAGTGGAGGCTCCCTAAAAGAGTTGAAATAATGCATATATATATAGATTTTGAGAGAGGAATCAAACAAAGGAATTCCAAATGTCACTGAGACATGTGTCACCTTGAGAATATTAATTAAAATTGCATGTGAAAGAGGATTGAGGTGATTCATCCCATGTCAGGAGGTCTACTTGTCCAAAATAAGTCATGAGAATGGTGAAAAGTGGCATAAAACCTTCAAAATTGGCCCAAGAAACTACCTCCATCAAATACCATCCATGAACATTTGAAACTAAAAATAGGATATTTGACACATAACACTACTTGATGGAAATGGAACTCATTGTGATAGTCATAGAATGTTTTTCCTAACTGGCAGTCATCTTTTAGACACCTGTGTTTGTTAATTTCATGGATGCTCTTTGTTTTGGTCGACTGCTAGCAATAACTCAAACCATCGACCTATCCACTTTTTTCTTACTTTGTCTATGTACTATATGCTTGAAATTATACCATTTATTACCTCCACATTTTCCCTTAGGTTCCTTTTAAGCATTTTTTTAACTCCAACAGCTAGTTTTTATAGTTTGAAATTGACATTTGTGGGGCCATCACCTTCTTTATTCATTCAAAACTTTTCCTCAAACTTAAGTTTATTTCAAAAAAATTCCAAGTGATTTTTAACTATGGAAAGTTCTCTCTAAATCATGGAAAGTGTCCTTCAACTTTCCTAAAAACACCCTTCCCAAAAAGAAAAAAATCCCTTCAGGGAAATTGAAAAGTACCATTAGCTTTCTAAAATGGACCTTCAAAATTCTTACAAATGAATCGTCCAAAAGGAAAATTGTCCCTTCGAGTTTTTTGTAAAATTACCTTTTGAAAGGAAATACCCTTTAGAAACTTTGCAAAGGACCATTCAGAAAGATTGAAGTACCCTTCATAAAAGTTGTAAATGATCTTTTCCTGAAGAGCCCTTCAAGAAAAATACTTAGGACATTTTCCCCAAAAAATAAAAGTATCCTTCAAAAAGAATGAAGTGGAACATTTCCTATAGAACCACATTTTTTGGAAAATTGTTTTAGATAAAATATCTAAAACAATCCCTTCAAAAATATTGTGCAGACAATTTTCTCAAAAGAAATCTAACCCTTAGCTCAAAAAGATATCCTTTGGGGAAATTATTTTAGAGAAAATTTCTATGAAAATTCCTGACACTTGAACAAAAATCCCAAAATAAATCTCATGAAAGAATTAACACTTGTACTTTTTCTATGGGTTTTGTATGGAACACCTCATCTAAAAGAATTTTGCATAATGGACCTAGCCAAAAGGTATAGACCTAGACAACTGAGCTTCAATGACTAAGTTAAAAAATGTTTTTTAAGTATTTATTTGAACATGAACAACTCTACTTTTGCTTTGGTGAGGGACCCTAAACTTAGTACACAATAACCTTGAACTAGGATGAACAAACCCACATGATTAGCTTCCTCTATAGCTACTACGTGTGTAAGATATGGCACTATGAAAATTCTCTTTAAACCATACTCAAACCTCTTAGAATGACTTAAAGAAAATTAAAATGGACCTAGAAAACTAATTGATCCAAGATAATAGCATTCATATTATGTTGAATAAACTTAAGCTCACACTAAGGCATGATATTCACCCCTAAAAGATCTAAAGGCCAAGTTTTCATATAGGGGTGCCAAATTTTAACCTACAAGGTCAAAATTTGGTCAACAATATGAATGCTTGATTTTTTATCCCACTTCCTATTTCCAAGTGTTCATCAGAGGTCAAATGTCTTGTTAATTTGATCTTTACTAGCCTTTGGTCTATCAAAATCTAAGTTGAATTCATGTCTGAGCACTTTAAGGTCTTTTATCCTAATTACCCTAGCTTAGACCCTCTGATTAAAAATCAAATTTGGTGTGAAAATTTTTAAGTGGGAACATTTTAAATATGCCATGGACTTAGTGTAACTTATATACTAAATTTTGGCCATGTTTATTGACATGAGCAAACCTTAGTCTAAAAATACATATTAGGTCCTTTTTATCTCTGCTAATGCTTAGTCACTTTTTTTATTAACATGTTCTAAATGATGTCAAGTCCCTTTGTTATAAAATGAGCTCAAATTCCTAAAGTCTACATCGTATTTATTAATGTCCCAAAATTTTAGGATAAGTCTTTTTATAATAAGTACTATATCTCCCAAGTTATGACTTAATTATTTATTATGTTAAATTTGATCGAATCACAATTGATCTTATAGATTACAATCTAATGATGCATGTTAACATGGAGAAAATTGATTTGATGGTGTGTGATTGAGGCTAAATAATCAAAGGGACTCAAGATGAATGTAGATTTTACAATTGTCAAGCTCATGGGGTATGATTTAAATCTTGGGCACATTCTCATCGATCAAAGGTACACATAAAAGCATGCATATCCCAATCAACATTGCATAAAGGTCAACATTTTAACAAAGTTATATAATAGTGAGGTGGTGACAAGTGTCACCATCTCGATAGGCTACCTGATGATCTGATGGTGAGTGGGGCTCAATAAGTTAAATACTCTCTAGATGAATGTGAGAAGGAAATGTGTCAAGCTCTCGATGAGTGAGCAAGTAAATCAATGGTTCACAGTCGATTTTGAATCTATCAGATCAAAAACACAATAAAGAGTTGACTTACAAAAGGACTCAGGCAAAATGAGGAGCCACCATGTGACATAAAGTAGCTAGCCTAGTAAAGACTGATTGTGCAAGGTGCAAAGGGCCCACAGAGCTACCAAATGGCATGATCTTGATTGCATATTGTAAATTTCAACCACTAAAATTTGATTGGCTAGATCAAGATCCAATTGTGTGAGATAAACATGGAATTTTCAATGAAAATCTAGAACAAATACAAAAGTTATAGGTGTCAAGCTCATGGGGCATGATTTAAATCTTGGACATATTCTCATCAATCGATGGTATACAACAGAGTGTACATATCCTGATTAATGATGCATATGGGTCAAAACATTTCAAAGGGGTCCCAATCAAATGTAATGGTGACATGTGTCACTACTGTGATGAGATAGATATAGATCTATGGTCTACACTTAATCCATGTAGATAAGATTGAAGTTCTAGGATTAAAGGTGTATGTTTCAAAAAATTAAAGCTCGAGCATATTTTTAAGATCTAAGGGTGTGTATTTGATACTACTTTAAGATTGCATGATAGTTAAACACATCTGTAGATTAAGACAATTAGGTAGCCTAGTCATTTTTAATCACCACTAGTGCCTAGTTAGATTTGACGTTGCATGTTATGTGTCAATATGTGGAAAACTTTGGCTTATGAGTCAAGATCAATGTTCCTTCATAGATGAGCAAAGATTTGAAGCATATAGGAAGGTCTATGTGGCATTCCAGAGCATAGTTTTTGATAATGACCATGGATCATTTTTTATTTCTATCGTAGCTTCAACATTCTAATGCAGCCATCATTATAGTATTACGTTGTTCCATGGCATGCATAAGAGGTAAGACAACTATCCAGGAGGTTCTAGCTATGTAGGGAAGTGGTCCAGTGCATCTCTAGGTAGTTTCACATGAGGACAAAGTTTTTTTGGCCTCTCCTATGAATATTATTCTTTTATATTATGTAAAGGGCATATCCAACCAAGAAATCAAAGGATGTGCTTCAAATCTTCATCATTTCATTTAAATACAATTAGAGGAATCATTTTCCTTGAAAATACATAAAGATTCTAGGCATGGTAAAGGGTTTTTCTAGCTAGGAGCATCTTGGCAAAATGTGGATGGTTGTTTTTCACTTTTTACAAATTGCAAACCTCATTTCTAGATTTGAAAAGATGTGTAAAAATGTATAAATAGAGGGATTATCCTCTACTCTGAGGTGGTTATTGTTGGTATTTATTTTTCTCCAATTTCAGTCTCTTTTAAGAAATTTTGGGATCATTTCTATGTGTATTTTACCTCTCTTGATAAGATATTTATAGTTATAGAGCCATTAGTAAGCTCTACGAGCATCTCTATATGTCTTCCCTATCCAACATGGAGAAAATCCACCATGCTTTTCCCCATAGTAGCATTTTGAAACATTAGTGTATGTAAGATTTTATTTCAAGTTAATGGAAAACATTTATGGCTCTTTATTGTATCATGTTAATGAAATGTTTAACATGTTATGCTAATTGGATATATATCTTTGTGCTTATGTATGGTTGTGATCTTGGGCATAGATCTAGGTTATAAACCCCTTTTTGCACAAATATTTGGAAATATTTTGTTGAATACCTCATTAGGGAACCCTGCTTTTATTAATTTAGCATGAGAAAGTATCTGAGATTCTAGTTTCAATGTATGTTATAGGGTTTTAGGGATCATTTGGGCATTTGCATTCTATTGGAACCAATAGATGCAAATTTTTCCTTGTAGTTTCCATGGATTGCATTTTATTTTTCCTACATCTTTGTAATAGGTGATGTCATGTATGTTAAAATAAACCCTATTATTTGCAAACCTCCAGCACACCACTCCTTTTTATTATTATCTAACCATCCTACCCTACATATAACACACCTTTTGCATATCATAAGTGTTATTTTCCCTGTAGATGCATAAAATATTGCATACTTAGCATGTGTTTGTAGTTTTTAATTTAGAGAACCAACACTGTAGTTTTTCATTTGACTCATGTTGTTGAAGTTTATTTATAATGAACATTGTAATCACTTTCATATCTATCTTTAGTATCTTGTATGTGATCTAGAGCATTTGTTTATTCCATGTGATAACCCTTCTTGGGTGGATTGAATGAGTTTGGTTGTGCCCTAGTTATATTTGTGTTTCTTTATGCCAAAAACCACCATGGAGGTTGAATTGGATAATCTTTCCATGAAACAAGCTACCCCATAGGTCATCTAACCTTAATTCAAGAAGAGCCAAAAGTAGTAGGGAGATGACCATACCCTATGTTGATGCTTGTTAATCATTTTCTATGTCTAGTCCATTATTGATGCCAAAACCTTCCTTGACTACAATGACATATCATTAGGATTTTCATCTTAGTTTTCCATTTGTATCAAGTGTGCAAGGCTGACCATATGAGGTGTACAACTAGTAACCAACACCAATTATATTATATCCCATTTATTATCAACATATTTAGGAAGTATATATGGTGACAACTAGTAGCCTCAAACCCTTGAATGAGAAAACAAATTAGAAACTGAATGAACCAGTCTCCCCATATAGAAATATTTTTAGTTGCTTCTTATAGTCATATAAAATGCAAAATTTGGTTACTTGAGTGTGGCTAATGACACCTGATCCATAGGTTCTCCTACTTGCTTGCACAACCCTTATAGTCTTTTCTTTCACCATTTCCCAATCATCCACAACCTTCTAGACTAACCCTTATGGACCCAAGTAGCTCTTTTAGGCCTAGATCTATCCCCCTAGGTCTCATTCACTCTAGACAATAGTTCCCAACTTAGATAAGAGTGTTGAAACCTAGGGTATCCTATTTCTAGTGCTATTGTCCAAGTGTAAAATATGTTCTAATGATCATTTTATCTTAGATCCTTGTCTTAATTCATGTCAGCCTAATGGAAATTAATCTAACCCATAATCATTAAACCCCCTATATAAGGCCAATTCAAAATCCATTTAGAAGGGTAGGCACTCATTTAAAAAAGAGAAATAATAATACAAGCAAGTAAATTCAATCACTTTTCCCTATTCTTTGCATACATCTTTCCAATATTATTCCAAGCTAATTCAAACCCTTACACCAACCCCTAGCCATTTGAAATACACCTAGTTTTTCATCTAGTTGCATTTTCATAGATAATTGCACTAAGCACTTCAATGGGAGAACTACATTATCCTAATATATCCTCAAAGTATTGGTAAATAGGGAGCATGCCCACACATGAGGTGTGAAGTGAATCTAATGTATCCTTTACACACTAACCCCTTCTCTCTCTTTCCCAAATTTCCATTCAAGTTCAAGCACAAATAAATCCTAGGGATTTGAAGATTAAAATAGATGCACAATGAGCTTCACAAACTTTTGGGCTTCAATATTTCACTAACATGGTAACATAGACCTACCGAGAAGAACCCAAGAAACTTAGATCACCTAGACAATAGCATTGAAAAAGGACTATAACACCAAATATCAAGGTGTTCCACTTTTGATGCTCTTGTAAAATCTAGAAATTAACTTCAAGATCCTTTTTTTAATAGTCTTCCAAGATTGGATAAAAATTTCTAGACCTTGCAACATCCATCTTAGTTAGTTTTCAACTAAGTTTAATTTTCTCTCTATTATTACTATTTTTAGAAAATGTAAAAATACAATCTGTTTACATAAATTAGTGGCTTAATTATTTCAAATTATTTACTAATTTACCCTACTCATACATATTTATTTAATTAGAAATAAAACTCCATTATTCTAAAAAAAATTATCATTTGGTGAACCTGACTTACTTTGAATTTTGCATAAAAACTCTTAAAACCCTAGGGTAAATTCCTAGCTAACTTTTCCTATTAATTTTTTAATTTTTTCTCCTGAATATTAAAATTAAAAATTTATCTCAAATTTTAAAAAATCTAAATAAATTTATATCAAACCCTAATTGCATACACTAGGTCCCAAAAGTTTTCTAACATTATGTAGACATCAAAATTACATTACACACATGTGTAACTCCCTGTGTTGAAACCCCCCTTGAGCCCCTTTTTAATATTTAGCCTTCATAACCCATTATTTTACCCCTCACACATTTAATTAATTTAAAATATTTAATTAAGTTAATTAAAAACTACATATGCCACCTTACTTGGCTAGCTCATCCTAAAACTAATTCTTACCCTCTAAGTCACCTCAAGACTTAGTCCCCTAATCCTAAATACCCATGACTTGTTCTCAATCCAAAAATAAATTCTTAACTAACTACATCCTTCTTAACCTCACATTTCTACTATTTCCTAATGGATACAACACTTGGCATGAGAAAGAACAAAAACCAAGATAAAAATAGCACTTTTACCTATTCTCATACCACCAACTTTGATCAAACCATAACCAACATCGATGGGATCACTGACATTATTTACTTAAGCCAAAATCTAAACTAATGTTTAGGTTATCAAAAATAAAAAAACTAAATTATTCATATATAGGCCTTTTGGCATTCAACTTTCTATATTCAAGCTTACTGTTAATCTACATAAATCAGTCCAGATTAATAATTGATATACTAAACAAATCTTGGATTCTTCCAAACTGGCAGCACACACTTATCTTTTTGTTCACCTATTGCTTCAACACACCTCACTAGAGCCATATATGAAGCACCCATAGTTCATCCATTTCATCAACTAAGTATATCTCTATGTTTTGGTAATTTTTTTAAACAATCATTTTACAACTACTTTACATTATATTGTTTATCATTTCACGAATGCCACAAATATCCCTAAAAAAGAGTTATAAAACCCCATTGCCTATTTTTTATACTCCAAACATACCAGCCTTCTATCTAGACCCACCTAAGTCTTACACACTCCCTTATGACTCTTCCCAACCTCATAACCCTGACCAACATCCACCTTCTAGCTTAGAAAAGTCTCATCTAACCCCTTAAGGACCTACTACCCCTATCGACATCAGTCATATAATTGACATTATTCATATAACTGACATCAGTGATATCTCTTTATTGACATCGATAGCTTAACTAACGTCAGTGACTATGGATTTATACTAACCTCCCTGAGCCTACCTCAACCACCTCTAAAAACATCAACAACTCACATTACCTGCACTGTGTTACTCTCTATTACACTCAAACTGTAAGAATTATAGGAATATCTCTCTTTTACTCTCTCTTTAATTTTTTTATTTATTACCAATTTTGTCTCAAAAAGTGGACTATTGTCCCTAAGGAAGTTTGACACATCCAAAAATAAGCACGTAACTTGGTAGCCCACTCATATATCTACTAACAAATATTTTTAATGGTAGTACTTTATTATTCATAGTTAGTCCTCCCTAGCCAAAGCGGAGTTCTCAACATCATCTTGATATGATGTGCAACCAATTCAGGTTCTCTCTAATCTCTAATCCCTACCTTTCATCTCTATTTCTCTTTAAACATCAAATAGATTCAAAATTTAGTGAAACATTTTTGGCATGCTCGGTGGGACCCTAGAGTTTTCCTTGCATTCATTGATTATTTTAAGCATTCATATAGGTGCATTATAGTTAAATTTTCATTCCTTGCACTTTATCCTTCTTTTCTCCCTCAAAGTGAAATATTCAACATTTTATTTTCTATTTAAGTGCAATAAATTAAAATTTCTTCTTCCTTGCCACTCTTCTCTTCCTTTTGCCTCTAAAAGCAACTTATAATTTTTCTTACAAGTTAAAATAATTTTTTTTTCTTGCATGCACATTAGGATAGTGAATTTCATTTTATTTTCCTATTTCATCATTATTTTCACTCAAATATAAAAAAATTAGATTTGGGTTTAAAACTTCCTGCACTTCATTATTTTCTTGTTGCATATTAGCTCACCTAGTGAATTACAAGCATTATGAATGAATTATAGTACACCTATGTTACACAAATAGATCACACTCATAAAAATAAAAATCTAAACTAACCTGAGACAAGGCCCATTAGGATTTCATCACTTGGTGGATCACCTTACCCTACCCAACTATCTTACTTGGATTTCACCACCAAGGGGAGAACCCACTCTATTCTCTGGTGGAGTATAAACTCTAGGTACAAGGTATATTCTAGATAAGTGGCCTAGCTTGGCTTTAGGTCCATGAAGTGCAAGGATAAATATCATATAACAAGCCACATACCTAGTCTAACATAGATTTCCTCTTGAGCACCAAAACTACCCTAAAACTAGCTCTAGATTGCTTTTTAGTACCTTTGGTAACCAAATTTTCTTCTCACTATCTGATTAAGGCATAAGCAAACACAAGACTAAAATTAATCTATAAGAGTTAATAATTAGTGGCTATATGTTCTTTTTCTACTTTTCTATTTCCTTTTGTATTTTGGAGTTGGTAAAGACTTTTTTCCATTGATTTACAAAATCAACACTATTTATAATACTAAAGTTGTATAACCTATTATATCAAGTCTTTGGCATGTTTATTCTCCTTACACAGACCTCTTACATCCTCTATTTTACCTAGATTCTACCTCTAGGTTTCTAAAACATTGGATTTTCCATCACCCAAGATATCACAGTGACCGACATCGGTTAATCCTATAGACATTGATAGAATCTAGCCTAATTACATTGGTTAATCCCACCAACATCGACAGACTTTAACTATCGACATCAGTCAAGCAACTGACATCCGTGACTATGTAATTTTAGTTTTCTCAAAACAACAAGATAAAATAACCTACTTACCTATACCTGAATCTAGTTTTTCCTTATTCTATCACTAATATAGAGTATTAAGACTATTTATACTTCTTCTTGGATGGTATTTATGTGATCCCAAGCCAAAATTATTGTTGATTACACAAGTTAGAAACCACTTCCACCTTCCCCTCTTATTATTGATTCTTTCATGGAGCATACTTTAGATATAGAGCATAATCCTAGCCCCAACCAAATTCCTATTATGCCTAAAGGAGATCAAGATTTTGCTAAATTTATTGATCATAATGTCGCAGCCCTTCAGCATTACCTTGTCATGAGTCGAACCCATAATTCTTTGGGTGACCCACTATATGATATGCCAAGTTCTTTGATGGAGATAGCTTTAGTTTCAACTATCTCCACTATTTTCCCCATGGTTACTCAAACAAATTCTTTGATAAGTAACCCAACCATAAATAATTTCCAAAGTTTAACATCTCTAACTTCCCAATCTCACCTAAAATCTAGCATGACTTCCTTACTTTCACAACCACAAGCAGTTTAATCAAGTCTCAACCCATTTTAGAGTTTGGTAGTACCTATTCCATCTACTCTCATGCCTATAATTACTTGAGTTATGACTCACCCTTCACCTAGTATAACCAATGCAATAACCCAACCTACAATAACAACTTCCAACCAAATCATAGTCTCTAACCTAATGGGACAAGCCCCTTTTCTTTCCACACCCCAACCTATGATGCATTATACCTATGTTGTGTCAACACAACCTCAGCAAGCTATGTCATATGCTCCATTTTATTCCTATCAAGTTCCTTATGACTTAGGGGGTATCTTCCAAACCAATCCCCCTCCAAATCTCATTAAGATGTTGATGGACAAGATGTCTAATCTAGAAACATTTGTGTTGGGTTCAAAGAATGTGTTATCTTATGATCAGGTATGCAATGAACCCATCCATCCTTTTGTTCCTATTCTCCCTTATCCAAGCCAATGGGAACTCCCCAAATTTACTCATTTATAGAGTAGAAAGGACACACAATAGTATTTGTGAGTATTTATACATTATTGTTATTTAATAGGGCATGATGATGTGTTATTGCTTCATACTTTCCCTATGTCTCTTTCAGGTGCTATCTTGGATTGGTATAGATATATAACTTATCACTCCCTTTTCTCATTTACCCAACTCATTAAAATATTCCTAGACCATTTCTCTATTAACATTTTCAAAAAAGGTTTTTATTATAGACCTTTTTTTTAGACAATTTGATGATTAATCTGTCATAGATTTTATCTCTTGTTGGAGATGCTTAATCAATAAACTCTACTTATCTTTACCCCAACCTAAGCTTATTGAGCTCTTCTCAAGGGCATGTGTTAATCACATTTCATCCACACTTTTAGTACAAACTTTTATCACATTTTATGAAGCCTTTACAATGGTATAAAAACTCAATATTTAGGCTATAGATGAAGGCAGAGTCAAGTTGCATAGTAAGAATGCCAATTCCAAATTGAATGAATCCTCATACTTATCCTTCTAACCAAAAATATAAAGGCTCTAACAATGTGGTTGCCATTAAATCATCTTTTTCCACAACCATAAACCAACCTAATTCCTTGACTTCCCAAAATATAACCAAGTAATTCCAACAATGGTATGAACAAAGACAGTACACTCCCATTGGGGAGTCATATACTTCCATTTTGGAAAAAATACTGCAAAAAGGAGACATAAATCTTCTTCAAATCAATCCTTTTATACATTTGACCCCTCTCATCCTATTCCAACTTGGTACAATAAGGATGAGTTTTGTGGCTACCATCGAGTCAAAGGCCACAATTCTAATAACTATAAAACATTCAAGAACATAGTTCAAGACATGCTTGATAGCGGTGATCTCATCTTTGATAACCCTAATGCACCTGCTATTCAAAATATGGATGTGTTCAAATATCCTTTTCCTAACCATTCACACCATGACTAATAACTCATGTGATCATAATATCCATATGGTTAATATGGTCTTTCCTTTACCTCTAGTTCAACCTCTCCCACAACAGGAGGCACAAATTTTACCTAATCCTCACCCATAGATCATGGAATTTGTTTTTCCCATTCTTCCTCATTAGGTAGAAGAATCTAATTCACCTATTCCACTCCCACATGAGGAATATCTTCCATTACCACTCATTTTGCCACTAGAGGAGCCTATATTGCCAATTCTTTTTGCACCAATGTTACCTATCCTATTAGCACTTGAGGACCATGCCTTACCCATTCCAAAACCACATGTTTAGGGGAACATAATTCCTATGTTATACCCTCTTTAGTAATCCTCTTCACCTACCTCTCCTCCACTGATAGAAAGTAGTACCCCATCCACTCCTTTGCACCTAGAAGAGTCAGTGTTATCTACTCCTACATTAGATAAGAGACCTATTGTGATTATTCTAATTCTAGTAATTTTACCACTTATTTTACCTATGGAGGATCATAATTTACCTTTTCCTTACCCATATGTTGAGGGAGAAATTATACCTATGATCTACCCCCTTAAGGAGCCTTCTTTACCTACCTTTCCTCCACCCATGGAAGACCATGCCTCTTCTCCTGTCTCTGTCAAAGAAGACCATGTTGTGACTCTCTCTCATATTTGGCCTAAGGTAGTAGAGACCAATAATTTCCCTATTTCAAAATCACCTTATACTTTTAAAGAAGCAACTGTAAGGCCTATGTCAACTTCATCCAAACCCTTCTCACGGTTAGTGAAAAGTCTAGAATTTCTTGACTCCAGGAAGCTAGATCATGCAACATTTTGGGACTGACTTAAAAATCCTTATCCTACACAATAAGTTCTGACCTTTATCACCAACCCTCTCACTACCCTTTACCCTAAGGTGTTTGACAAAGTTAGATCTTCTTCACCAAAATCACTAGAAGCTCATCCATCTATGTCAAAGCCCTCACCCTCACAGGTGTCTACCACATTAAATAATATCAAGTCTTTAGGCATACGTCTAGTCTCTAATCTAATTCATTCATAGGTGAAATTAGATCTAACTCTCCAACCAAAATTTAGAGTTTCATGGCTTGAACTATAGAAATATGTTAATTTTCCTATATCTCACTGATCCTTCCTTCTTCAACCCTCAAATTTATCATCAATTTTAGAACCATACCCCTCTAATTTAGTTGGAGTATCACCAATCCAAGCAAAATAAAAGGCTAAGTTACCTCCACTATTATCTCTACCACCTGGTACACCTTTCACATTTGACACCATGATACCTAACACTAATAAAGTGTTAAGAAAATGAATTAACTCCACCACCACCTAAAAAAGTGTCATTTAAAATCAGCCCTATGACTCCTAAATTAAAGGTGTCCACTCTTATTACCATAATAAGTGCTAACCCACTTGAAGGATCTCAGATCTTTTTCCTATGTCAATTGTTTCAATATTCCATAATAACTCTTCATCTCATTAAGCCTTATATCCCTCTTGGACTAAAGCCATCTTGGTTCAATGATACATAAGTGTGTATATATCATCATTCACCTAGACACGATACTGAGAGTTTTAAAGCTCTCATAGTAGTCATTCAACAACACTTTGATGTTGACACTCTCTTTGTTGATATTCCCATTAGCCTTCCTACTATTCCACCTCTGGCATCCACAATGCCTCATAATACTCCACCTAAATTTAATCTAAAAGATGTTATCGTACCCCCTATGCCACCTCCTTCACCTATATTTTAGATCAACACAGTTAATGTGGCCATGTGGTCATAAAATCAAAAGGATAAATGTAAGGAAAAGGTTACTACTCCTTGGGCTCATCCCTTCTCCAAATACACTTCTTCAAATCCCAAGATTTCCATTTTGGGTGTCGTGAAACCAACATCTTCAGAAGTTATTCAAAGCTCGATGGTGAAACAACTTCACCAAACTCTTATGAAAATGTGTTTATATGAGTTAATCCAAAACTCACTCTAACACCATCAAGATTTGATTAATTCATTGAAAGTGGTTGAGGTACAGCTAGGTGATCCCCAACCTATTGTAGCTTTGGTCAAATTTTTTAACTCCATCTCCCTGATTTCCTTTAGTGAATTAGACTTCAACACCCTGAAGATCAAGATTCTACCCTTTTCACCACATATATCGATCAAAATCATGTTAAAAGAGTCATGATTAATGGGGGAGCTAATATTAACAATATTTCCACCCATGCCTATAAACAACTAGCTCTTCTTGATAATTGCATGTCTCAAACCGATGTGGTACTTCACTCCTTTAATGATACCATAGCTACTAAAGTGGGTACTATTATCTTACATATCTGTGTAGGCCCCCACATAATTTTTAAGCTCTTATATGTTGTAGAAAAAATATTATAATACAACATACTACTTAGATGACCTTAGATATGTGATATGGCATGTGTACCCTCAACTTTGTACTGATGTGTCAAGTTTGAGCACAATGGGCAAGTGCATGTTATATTTGCTGACCTACCTCCATTTAAAGCATGTAATATGAATTATATTCCTAATGATGTTCTCATTATATTAAATACATCATCTTCTCCACATGATACTTATGAAGCTTCCACAAGCTCCACTACTCCAGTTACATTGATATAGATGACACAAATTCTTGACAAAGATCCCATGGAGAAACTTTCAAGCATTTGTTGCTTGGATAATATCATTTTTTGACATTCAACATGTTCCATACTCCATAAGAGTATGTAAAGATTCATATGCACCCAAATTATGATCCTCATATTGGGATGGTCATCCTTATAGACCCCCTAACCTTCAAACTAATTTCACATATGGGGGAATTAATCATGACTTGCTATCGACAATCCATCCTCTTCACCATAACCATTTACCTGTGACTTCTCTTTCCTAAGGAAGGCTAGTTTTACCAAACTTATCTTTATAGGTGTGCCTATAAAATATTTGGTTTGGGTCATTATGAGCAAGGTGTTCATACACCCATTGAATATCCCAATATAAAAACCATTGAAAATACCAAAAAGAGGCATGGAGTGGGTTATGATGAACCAACTAAACTCACCAAAACTTTTCATATATCAATTATCAAAGAGCTAGTCTATTATCATCCACCCTCTTCTCCTCCATCACCTACCGAATTAGAGGTATCTATACCTCCTATTTTTTTTTCAATAAATGTCATCCATTTGGGGCCTATCACCTATCATTGGGGTAAAGAAACAAGGTCATTTCCTCTCATTGATCCTAAAATGATTGATGAAGACACTCCCACTATTAACACTATCCAATGTAAAGATGATGATGTTATTCTCACATACATGGGTGTAGATGATTCCTATATCCAATGATTTCTCCCATCTAAAACACAAGACATGTTAAATTAATCAACCATTGACATCAATTTTCCTTCTCATGATAACCCCCACATCCTCAAGATTGACCAATTTTGGATTCCTCTGAGCAAGCTAATTATGCCACATTTTTTAATAACCATAGCAAAGCCTTTACTTGGTATTATAATTAAAATCATGGTATCAACCCCTCTATCATCACCCATAACATTATCACCAATCAAGATGTTAAACTTGTTAAGCAGAAGCTTCATAAAATGCATCTTCATATTGCTCTCCTTATCAAAGAAGAGCTCTAACACCTCCTTTCTATTAACTTTATCCAACCCATCGACTACCCATAATGGGTTTCCAATATTGTTCCTATCATAAAAGTGACCAAAGGAATCCACATTTTCACTGACTACCATTACTTAAACCTCACTTATCCAAAAGATGACTTCCCTTTGCCAAGTATCGACCAACTTATGGATCTAATAGCCGGCCATGAGATGCTATCATTTATGGATGGGTTCTTAGGTTATAATCAAATCCTAGTTACTCCTAAGGTTTAACACAAGACAATTTTCATTACACCATGGGGGACCTTCTATTATTGGGTCATGCCCTTTGGTTTGGAAAATGCTGGTGCCACCTACTAACATGCCATGACTTATATCTTTCATGATCTCCTACACAAAATTATAGAAGACTATGTGGATGACTTACTTGGAAAGTCTAAACTTTGCCAAGATCACTTAATGATTATTAAAACCATATTCACTCATCTCATCCAATATAATGTTCAAATAAACCCAAAGAAATGTGTCTTTGGTGTCCTTTCCAATAAGCTCTTAGGCTTTATCATTTCTATCTGTGGTATTGAAGTCAATCTTGCTAAAGTTTGAGCAATACTAGAGATGCCTCCACCTACTAATATCAAATAACTCTGTAGCCTACAAGGAAAGCTTCAGTCAATTTGCCACTTCATCGCCCAGTTGTTGGATCATTTCCAACCCTTTCACCATCTCCTCAAAAAATATGTCTCCTTCTATTGGAATATATATTTCTAGGAAGTCTTTGACACACTCAAATCGTATCTCCTTTCCCCACCAGTTTGTATTCCACCTAAGGAAAATTAGCCTTTCTACCTTTACATATCTACAATAGACCATTATCTAGGTGATATGATTATACATTGAGATGATCACCATCAAGAACAAGTGGTTTACTACATAATCCATACACTTATTGATTATGAAACTCAATATACCCATACCAAAAAGCTTTGCCTCATGTTGGTCTTTACAACCTCCAAGCTCCACCATTACCTATTAAATCACTAAACCTATATCATCAACCATATTGATCCCCTTAAATACATGCATTCCAAGCCATATCACAACCAAGATACAGCTCAATGGCTCATGCTCCTTGTTGAATATGACTTAGATTTTATTCAACAAAAGTCTATCAAGGGGAAAATGGTTGTTGACCATTTAGATACTGCCACTTTACCTAAAAACCAACCTTCAAACCTCAAGTTCCCTAATGAATCCATTGCAATGCTCTCCACTAATGACATCTCATATCAAATGATGATGTTATTTGATGGGTCTAAATGTTGACACAATAGGGGTGTGGGGGTCATTCTTATTCTTCTTGATGGTGAGCCCATGCCTTTATCATTTAAACTATATTTTGAATGTACTAATAATATGGTTGAATATGAGGCTTTGATCTTAGGGATTCAAATGGATATCTTCTTGGGTATCAAATCAATAACCATTTTTGGTGATTCTCAGTTAGTGGTTAATCAGGTTAATGTTTCCTACCTATGTACAAAAGAAATTCTACAGTGATATAAACATCATGTAGATACGCTATTGGGATCATTTGAATCCTACCTCTTGAAAAATATTTATTGATCTACAAACAAGTTTACTGACATAATGGCTTTACTTGTTTCACACATACCCTCTTTACCCTCTTCCTTGAAAATCTATGTCATTGTGCATTGACTAACATTGCCCTCATATGTATCAACTAACATCCTTTTTATCAAAAATGTAACACACAACCCACATGACTTACGGTACAAGAAACTCACAGATTACCTTTCCTTTTTTATTACCATTTTTTATCTCTCCAATAATGGTAAACATGCCTTCATGAAACATGCCACTCATTATGCTATGCTAGGGGGACTTCTCTACAAGCAAGGTTTTGATGGTCTCCTCCTTAGATGCCTCACTAGTAATGAGAACCCCTTCACCATTAAGGAACTCCATTATGGGATTTGTGGTGGACATTTAAATGGTCACATAGTTGCCAAGCATATCCTTTGACTCAACTATTATTAGGCAACACTCCATCAAGAATGTAGTAATTACATTTGGCATTGTATCAAATTTCAACAACATGCTAACCTCCTTCACATTCCAAGTCATGCATTACAAATATCCAAATACTTTTGACCCTTTTCCCAATGAGGCTTGGATCTAATTGGTGATATTAACCCTCATTCATCCCTCCATCAACATTCTATCATTACTACCACTAAATTCTTCACCAAGTGGGTCGAGGCCATTCCTCTCATCTCCACTAAGGTTGACAAAATTGTTGACTTTATCAACCATAACATCATCTATTTTTTTGGTGTCCCCCATAAAATTATAATAGATAATGGCAAATCTTTCAAAAATAAGACTATCTAAAATCTTTATGACACCTTTGGAATCAAATTAAGCTTCTGATCACCATACTATCCACAAGCAAATAGATAGGTAGAAGCTTCTAATAAAACATTAACCAAAATCCTCATGATGGTAGTCAATGATACTGGCAAGGATTGGCACATGCACATTCCTTTTGATTTATGGGCTTACTGCACTAGCATTTGAACCCCTATAGGTGCTACACCTTTTTCCTTGGTCTATGGGATGGAGGTTATTTTGGCTCTTGAGGTCTAGATTCCTTCTCTTCATATCTCTCTACAAGACATACTAACGATGACTTTTGCCAAGAATGTTTGGCTTAACTCAAGTTACTTGATGAATGTTGTCTCATAGCCCTCAACCATCTCCAAATCTATCAAGAACATATCAAACGTGCTTACAAAAAAAACCTCAAGGAGTGAGATTTCAATATTAGAGATCTCATCTTAAAATAAAATCAACATGTGATAAACATGGAGAAAATAAAATGGGGTAATTTTGCTCCTAATTGGCTTGGACCCTAGATCATAACTCACAAGTATGGCTCAAGAACTTATCGCTTATCTTCTCTTGAAGGAAAGATAGAACTTGAGACTTTAAATGCTTTGCACATACAACTATTCTTTTTTTAATCAAGTGACACTTCACCTCATGTTTAACTTGAGCTCAGCCCTTGAGCAAACCTATTACATTCATCTCCCTTCCTCTTAACCCTTATTCCTACACACTTAGTTAACCTATGAAGTGCTATTATTTTTTACTCAAATTGGAAAACCCCTAAGCCTCTATAGTCTTATCCATGACTAAAATTCAAAAAAGAAAAAGAAAAAAGAAAAAGGGATATGTAGACAAGTTATAATTTCTCAGGTCATGACTCTCAATGTAGATTGCTCCCTTGAAAGAAAACTATATACCTTCTCTTTGATACTATAAATAAATTTCTCCCTTGAAGGACAGCTATTAAAACTCAAAAACAAATGCTTAGACCACTCCATTGAAGGATGGCTAAGCCAATCTTTGTTATCAAGGTAAATAATGATTTAAAAAAAATATTCTCGCATTGATCAGCTTCATATGGCATCAACACAAATAAAATCCCATTGTAGGCTTCCCGCATTGATCAACTTACACCAAAAAAGAAAAAAAATAACTTTAAGTCATGGACTTGACTATAGTAGCTTTTAGGTCACCCACAATAGGGGTATACCATCCCCACTTAGAAGGTTACGATACCTAAACAATCTCACTCATTTTACCCTTTTCCCCTCATACTCTTTCAAGTGACTTTGAACTCACTTGACACAAGGTGAGTACGACACTTCTTTAACAAACAAAATGGTCAAATGATGTAAAGCATGAAAGAGGCTCATATTATAGAGCCTATTTATGTTATGATTATGGTCTTTTATAGTACATGAGCATCCTACCTCTTTATTTCCCATCCCAATCACATGTCGATCTCTCTGCTAAGATGAAAACTTCATACAAACACTATCAAGCCTACTCCATTTATTTTAAACATACACCATCAAAAATATGGAAAATTTCTAAAATAAAATAACATAAACAACCTATCCATTTTAAGCATACACCATCATAAATATGTAAAAATGCTAAGATGAAGCTAAAAAATAAACTTTGCATATACCATCACACATATGGTAAATGCTAGTCTAACTCAACTAACATGATCAACATTAACATGATATAAATATCCACATCAACATCATCATCATCACAATAAATTCATCTCAAAATAACACATCTCATATATATATATATATATATATATATATATATATGTTGTATACACATCAGCCTATGAGCTAAATATAAGAGATGTATATTCTGAGGGAGAGATGATACTATTATGATCTATTCATGTACATTCATGTATATATATATGATAAACATGAATGTACATCGATAGATCATAATAGTATCATCTCTCCCTCAGAATATACATCTCTCATATTTAGCTCATAGGCTGATGTGTATACAACATATATAATAATAACAAAATCTGGCACTCAGAATCCTTAAGGCTATACTCATGGTCATGAAGAATCAGTGTCATCACCACACTTCACCTGTATGCATCTACATGAGCTAGAATTCATGGCACATGTCACTAATCTCTCTTGTTCTCTAAACTCAAAATACCTCTAAAGATATGGGAACTCCTTGATGGCCCTCTCATAATATACAATCTCATCAAGGGCAGTATTATACATCACTATAGCTATTGTCTACAGTGGACCCATTGCACCTACTAAAGGCCCCTATGCTGGTCCCTATGGTGGAGGAGGAGTAGCCTATCTTGCTACTCTCAAACTATCCCTCTCTACTATCAATGTAGTAACTTGACCATATAATGCCTTGACCTATCCCTATAATGCCCCAACCTATCCCTATAATGTCATAACCTTTCCTTATAAGACCAATACCTATTCCTGAGTTGCATCTCAAGCCTGCACTACCATATCGTGATCCTATACTACTACATCATATGCCTATGCCACTGCATCCTAAGCCTATATAGTTGCATCTCTCTCTCATCACTCCCTATAAATCTAGTGGTGGCCTCCTAACCTAAATTTCAAGATGCAAACATATCCATCACGTAAGATACATCACTATTTATCTAGAATCTACTACACCTAGGGCTACTAGTAGCTCCTCAAAATCTGGCCTATCTCTCTCCTGGGTCAAGGACAAGGGTGCCTCTATATCATCCCTCCTATATCAGGGAAAGACAAGAGGTATATCCTATAATAAGATGAATTATCTCCTGAATCATCCCATAAGTATCATCTCTATCTCTCTAGCTCATCTCCCTCTGACCCATAATGTGCTCTATAAACTAACAAGCTACTCCACCTATCCTATGAATGTAGGGTATTTCAAGTAAGGCCTCTAAAAAACATCTATAGGGATCAATTCCTTTATCATGTGCCTATAATGATCAATATATTACACTAAGCTGTCTACTCATGTTTGGGCCATATTATCTCTCCACTATCTGAAACCAAACTTGAAACTAGTTGTAATCGTGGTGGTAACCCCAATGGTCATGTCACCATGATGTGATCATATGACCAAAAATGGAGTAAATACCTGGCACATAAACTATACTATCACCATATCCTCAACCCCCACAACTCTCTATATAACTGTGCTAGAAAAGATAGTCTCCATGAAAATATGATCCACTACTCAACCATCTATGCCAAAACACCTGTCAATGCAATATGAAATCTCCCACCATCTACATTTGGTAGTGCATATACTATAATCCCTATCATCATCAAGATGCTCAATTGATGTTTCTCCTCATCAATAGTGTACAATGGCTCATAAGCAAATCTTACTAAGTACTAGGTCACCTCGCTAACATGCTCTAGAAATAATGTAACCATGTGAATATCATGCTTCTCTCTCAAACATGCAAAAAGCTCCTCACCCTAGAGCGGTAAACATAAAATCTTATACACATTAGCCTATGTCACTATCAACTCTTCAATTAGCAAATATAAGGTCTTGGTGGTGTGATCTCACCTCTCTATTAATGTTATCATCAAACTAACATCTTGTACAACTCTATAATATCATCACACTCCTTTTAACCCTATGGCTACCATGTGTTCCCACTCATCTAGGGTGACATCCCTCCTCATCTACATCAAAAACATGGGTAGTTTATCTAATAACATCAACTCTTGCCTAACCTACATCCATACACAAAATCCTCAAGTCACATACTTTAAAACATAACCCACCACCCTTTTTTCCCTTCTCTCTGGGAGAACTACATTGGCCTGAGCCTTCAACCAGGCTATGTAGGCAACACTCAGTCAATATGGGGTCTTCTAAGGTTATCTCACCATATACCTACCTAAGTATCTAACCTATTCTCCCATCTCCACCCTAGGCCTCACTACCTATCTCTCCACCCTAGGCCCAACTACTTATCATAACTCTAGGCCCCATGACTTATATCAAAAGCCCTTAACCCTATAACCTATCATTTAAGCCCTAGGTCCCATGACCTATTTAAACCTACCTTTTCCTAACCATTTCCCTTAACACACTTTTAACCATACCTTAGATCTTTTTCCCTATGCACCAGGAGAACTACATTGGCCTGAGGCCCTCAAGTGGGCTATGTAGGTAGTACTCAATCAACATGGGGTCTTTTGAGGCTAGCTCAACCATTAGGCTAGTTGACTACTTCAACTAGGGACCAAAATTGGCTTTTTCTCTTACTTTAGGTTTTTTAAGGTCACCAACATTGGTTTTATATGATGATATCAAAGCTTGGTGTTGGCCAACATTAGTGGATCTGATTGACATCAACACCATGTGGGCTAACATTGATGAACCTTGTCGACATTAGTGACTAGTTCAGCCCTAGGGCCAAACAACCCATCTCCCACTTTTTAGTTTTTCCCTAAAAACTGCCCCCAAATCCCTCCCAAACTAACCTAAACCTACCCCACCCCATTTCCTATTCCCCTCAAAACATTTTTTTTGCCCAAATTTTAAATTTAGCCTAAAAACACAAATTAACAAACTTAAATTTAAATTTAACTCATAGAGAGTTTTACCTCATCTCTCTATCTCCTTTGGGTTGGAGTAGCTGGTCCTTATGGTGGCATTTCTCTAACTGGGTTCCCTCCTAGCTCTACCATCTCACTAACACTCATAGCTCTTTTTCTCTCTAATCAAATGTTACAAATGAGTTCTAGTGGGCTATCAAACCCCTTTTTACTGGGTTTGGTTTCCCATCAACATCGACATCCTTGAACTAAGATTTTGATGTTAGCAAAACTTCATAATAACATCAGTGACATAATTGATGTTAGTATCCTTAAATTAGAGTTTCTAATACTAACCATAACCCTTTAGACTATACCATTAATCTAGGGTAAATTAGAGATTGCATATATCTCCCTGACCATGAAAACTAACTTAGAGATCACATATATCTCCCCAACCACAATAACCAACCTTGAAGATCACTTAAATCTCCACCAATGATGACTTTTATTAGAGATCATAAATATCTCCTTGATCATTGACCCTTTTAAACCAACCTTGCATTTCTTGTCTTGACTGCTTATGTTACCTTGCTATAGTTGGCTATTGTATACACACATGCATATTAGGTGTTTTGGATCATGACCAAGCTATTCCTATCACTTGTAACCTTTTATACTTACTAGGGGCACTTCCTACCTTGGATACCTAGAACACAATGACCATTGGAGCTACAACTTTGATCTTTTTGACCTTATTAGCTATCACTTATAAGCTATGATTTAGTTATTTCTATCTGAATCCACCTCACCTTTACATGTTCTTGATTTTTTTAACTATACATCATAGTAGTATATGCACTAGTAGTGATACCACATTTCTCACTCAACATCCACTCACCCAACTCACTTCTTATCAAATCGGTACTTGATTCTAGTTTTTCCTCTATCAGTTCCCATTTTGAGGGGGGATACCTCATCCAATATCTAGAGCATCCAACTCTTATTTTTATCTTCCAACTTGTCAGTACAAATTATAAGATAAAAAGGGGCAAATATAAACACCAAAATTATGCCACACATGTGCATAACTCCCTATGTAAAAACCCCCCCTTGAGCCCCTTTTAATAATTAGCCTTCTTAATCTTTGCTTTTACCCCTCACACATTTAATTAATTTAAAATATTTAATTAATTTAATTAAACACTACTTATACCACCTTACCTAGCCACCTTATCCTAAGACTAATTCTTACCCTCTGAGTCACCTCAAGACTTAGTCCCCTAATCCTAACTACCCATGACTTTTTCTCACCTGAAAAATAAATTTTTAACTAACTACATCCTTTTTAACCTTGCATTTCTACCATTTCCTAATGGATACCACACTTGGCATGAGAAAGAATAGAAAATAGGCTCAAAATAGTCCTTTTACCTATTCTCATGCCACCAACATTGGTCAACCCATGGCTGAAATTAGTGGGATCATCGATGTTGGTTACTTAAGACAAACTCCAAACTAATGTTCAGGTCAGAAAAAATTAGAAAAAATCAATTATTCGCATATAGGATTTTTGGCATTCAAGTTTTTACATTCAAGATTACTATAACTCTGCATAAATCAGTCCAGATCAAAAATTGATATACTACATAGAGCTTGGATTCTTCTAAACTAGTAGCACATGCTTGTCTTTTTATTCACCTATTACTTCAACATGGCTTACTAGAGCCATCTATCTAGTACCCATGGTTCATCCATTTCATCAGCTAAGTATGTCTCTATGTTTTGGTAATTTTTTTAAATAGTCATTTTATAATTTCTTTACATTGTATTATTTATCATTTCATGAACACCTCAACTCTCCTTTCAGAGGAGTCATAAAATTCCTTCACCTATTTTTCTCTACTCCAAACATACCAACCTTCTATCTAGACCCACCTGAGTCTTATACACTCCCTTATAACTCCTCCCAACCTCATAAACTTGACCAACATCCACCTCCCAACTCAAAAAAGTCTCATACAACCCACTTAGGACCTATTTCTCCTACCAACATCAGTCATATAACTGACATCGGTCATATAATCAACATTGGCCATATCTCTTTACCACCATCGATGGCCTAAAAATGTCGGTGACTATGGATTTATACTAACCTCCTTGAGCCTAACTCAACCACCTCCAAAAACATCAATAACTCACATTACCTGCACTGTGTCACTTAATGTTGCACTTAGACTACAAGAATGATATGAATATCTCTCTCTTACTCTCTCTTTCATTTTGTTATTCATTACCAATTTTGATTCAAAAAGTGGACTGCCATCCCTAAGGAATTTTGACACTCCCAAGAACAAGTGCATATCTTGGTAGCCCATTCATATATTTGTTAACAAATATTTTTGGGGGTAGAACTCTCTTATTCAAAGTAGTCCTCCCCGGCCAAAGAGGAGTGCTCAACATCATCTAGATATAATGCACAACCAATCCAAGTTCTCTCTAATCTCTAATCATGGCATTTCATCTCTATTTCTCCTTAAACATCAAATAGATTCAAAATTTAGTAAAACATATTAATCCAATAATTTCTTGATTTTTTGCTTGCACATATAAATAAAAAATTCCCCTCAATTTTAAAATTTTGTAGTAAATTTTAAAATAAATTTATTTCAAACCCTAGTTGCATCAACTAGCTCTCGATAATTTTCCAATCATTTTCTAAAATTTTAGTTGCATATTAAAATTAGAAAATAACTTCAAATTCAAAAAAATTATAGTAATTTTCAACAATTTATTTTTCTCAAAACCCTAGTTATATCTACTATATCCCATTAAATTAAGAAAATTTTCATAAATTTCTTAATTTTTACTTTCATACTTAACTCAAAAATTCAATTTCAATTTCAAAATTTCATAGTATTTTACAAAACTATCACTGTTAAATCCCTAGTTGCATGTACTAGAACCTATTTTATTCTTAAGGTATCACCTTACATCCATAATCAAATTAAAAAAATGATTATCACTTATGTACAAATGTTCCTTACATTTCTTTCAAATAACAAGGAAACCATAATGGGCCCTATCATGTACATAGATGATGAAGTCTATCATATGTTAGTACAAAGTTTCATTCTTTCCCTTTCATGCTTAATTTTCATAATAATGGATGATATTAAAAAAATTATTTCCAAAAATTCACAAGATCTCAATATCCTTTTTTCATACTCTCTCTCTCTCTCTCATATGGAATAATTTTCAAGCTTATCATGCTAAACATATTAGAAATGTCATAGTTCATGCCAAAGTTTCTCATACATTCATGCACAAATCTGTGCTCTCAACCATTTGATTTCTATCTCTCATATAGAAAAACTTTGAATATTATCATGCTAAACATATTATAAATGTCATAGTTCATGCCAAAGTTTCTCATACATTGATGAACAAATTCATGCTTTCTATCACTTGCTCTCTATCTCTCATGTGGAATTTTTTTCAAGTTTTTCATGCTAAACACATTAGAAATGTCATATAACATATCAAAGTTCTAAATTTATTCATTCACAATGTAATTAATCTATTACATACTTTCTCTCTCTCATGAGGAAAAAATTTCAAGACTATCTTGCAAAACATATTAAAAATGTTATGATTCAAGTCAATGTTTTCTATGCATTAATGCACAATTCCATGCTCTCTATCTCTTGTTTTATATCTATTGTGTGAAATTTTCTCTACAATCATATTATTATACAAATTCTAACTCCATTTACATGAATTTCAACCCATATACATGGTTTATACCTAGATGTATGTGCCTCTTTGGCTACTCTTGTTTCAATGTCAAATTTCATGCAGAGGAAAGAAATCCCTTCATCTCCTCTCCATCAAGAGGGTGATAGATACTTTCCCTCTAAAAAAGTCCATTATATTACCCCTCTAAAAGGAGATGCAGCCTATACTATTATTCCTAATGCATACGTTTAACCAATAGCTTCTTCCAAACCTCTTTAGCATATGTGCTTACATGTTCAATCAGAAGCAACTAGAGTTTGCACTTATGAGACTCTAAGGGATAAAATCACTAGTATGATCAGGTTAATTTCATATTTATAAATGCAAAATCAGATATTACATGAAAATATCATAACATTATAAAATCATATTATAATAGAAAAACCTCAAAGGCACCCTAATGTCAATCATGCATATGCTCCTTAACCAAGTCAATTGGTTACAAGTAATGTTACATATCAAAACATGAAATCACATAAAAATAACTCTAAAAATACTAATTTTCAAAGCATTCAAAGATCAAATAAAATTTCAAGTGAGGTATTATAGGAAATGATTAAATCTAAGATGATCAAACTACCTCCTGTACATCTAGTAAGAAGATCTATATATTATTTTTCATATCATATAATGCATGGGCATCACACAGATTCATGTTTGGTATTGAGAATAGATATAAAATATATTATTGGTAATAAGGACCCTATATAAGGTAAATTAGTCAAGAAATCTATAGTGACATAGGAACACATTCACAAAGGGTCAAATTCAAAAATAGTACAAAAGTGGTTACCATAGCATAACTCAAAACAACAAAAGGATCAAAAAGAAAAATAAAAAAAAGGAATAGTACCACAAGCATAGGTAAAACATGAAAAATATGCAAATCTACCTCTCCAAAATGAGGCTCAACTTTCAAAGCAATATGGGTTTGGTCAAAAATATCTACAATAGTTTGACTATCAAGGTCAAGGGTTGGGAAAGCATGCTCAAGGCATCACTACTCCTATTCTAGTAGTTGATAATGTCTATCACCAAGGTTTGAGATTTATTGAACATCTTAAGGAAAATCATTCACAGACATAATTTATCAAAGGAAAAGATCTAGATACAACAAAATTCGACACTAACATTCCATTGGTTCAAGATCAAGATGATAATGATGAGTGGAACAATACAAGTTATTATGATTTCCAAGATATAAATAATGAATCCAAATATTCAGAGTCATATTCACATCCATTTCATCATGCTTCACAATCATGCATGATTCCTTTTGTTTGATATAGGACATAATGATAGGGAATCTTGCATGAGACTCATTAGTTAGTATCATTTCCTATCATTATTTCTTGTACATAACTTATATTTGCTTACTTGTACATAATTTCTTAGATTTTTTGTACATAGCTTCTTTATGATTGATTTTACATAGCTCATATCAAAATTTCAAAGTACAAAAACATTCAAATAATTCAAAAACACCAAAAAAATTTAGATTGTATGTATCATCCATGTTTTACATTTCTACTACTATGTTAGACTTACATTTGCTATTTTATTCTATTGTTTGTTGATTATCTACATTAACATGCTTCACTTGATCTTCTTTGAGTGTGCGCAATGACTTATAGTTCCTTGATTGATTCATTCTACCTATTGAGGGGGCATCCTACTTCTACATTTGAAACACACATTAATACGTCTTCCCACTGAGGGCATCTTCTACATGACTACACCATCTAGGTTATGTCATTCTTACACCACACACTCTAGTATCATGTTGACATAGAGTACTTACTAGATTACATAGATTACCACATCGACACTCATTAGTATATTGTACTTGTGTATTTCGTAGTATATACCTAGTCTTGTACTAAATGTGTCTTGCATAATTTCACTTTGCTTTGATTAGTTAGATGTGATTTTACCTTTTTAGTGTTTAAATTCTTTCCTTTCTTGCTTTATGTAGCTATATTTGATTACATTTCCAATTAGTTTTATTTATTATGTGTGCCTTGGGACATTTTCCAATGTCCTTTACTTTTGTTCATGTGTGTACCTTTGGACATCTTCCAATGTCCCTTGTTTGTACTTTTCTATGTGCATGTAGCCCTCTTATCAATATTTGCTTGTTTCAAATTGTATGTATATGTGGCATTTGAACATTCCTTATATGCTTGCTTTCTAGTTTCAGTGACATGTGCCCATGTACCTTATTTGTGTGGCCCCTTGGCCAACCTTATATGCTTCTTTCTTCTTGATTTGTATGTTTCTTTCTTGATTTTTTGTCCTTGTTTATAATGGCATGATCTATATCATGCATTTACCTTGTTTTCTTGGATGTCATGATGGACATCATGCTCCATCCGTCCAACTAAAAACTAATATAAAATGTTTTCAGTCCTAGTTTAGTAAATTGTACATGATTTTACATTATTATATGTATCTATTCGTACCCCTATTGATCTAACAATCTCTCAATACAAACATTTCTATATATAGAGATATCTTGTCAAATATCATTGATATATCATATATCTATGTGGTATAACACACTTATAGAACTTTTTTATTATAAGGCCAATCATTATAGGTTCAATCATTCCTACCCTCATAAGATGGGGTAATAGAAAAGGTTTTTTATAGAGATAAAATATCCTATCATTCAAAATAGTAGTATTCAAATCACCTAGTTTAGAATCCAAAGGTCAAACTAGTCAGAATAGAATAGAAAAATAGTGACAATTCCAGATCAACAACTAGTTATAGCACATGACAATAGTGTCAAAAATAGATAAAAGTGATACACACAAGGTTGTCCTCATATTGGTTATCTTATATAGGAAAAAAAACACCTAAGTTTTCCAGTAATAGACAAAAATTTCAGTTTAGCAATAGTTTTTACACATCCAAATCAGTCAAAATCAA
This sequence comes from Torreya grandis, assembly GCA_037957365.1. Lineage (NCBI taxonomy): Eukaryota > Viridiplantae > Streptophyta > Pinopsida > Cupressales > Taxaceae > Torreya > Torreya grandis. Next base: position 502,587 of record JARHVA010000385.1, read on the forward strand.
AAAATTCAATATAGTTTTCTCAAGGAATCTAGATATAGGGGCTATCATGCATGGCATAGTTTTAGATTAAGTTGTTGAAATAGATTCTAGATTAAAATCCATGTTACAAACACCAATGATTAGGGGAAATGTGCATGACACATTAGTTTTCTTTTGTTTTCAAGTTTAGTTTATTATCTAGGCATTCTTAGTAGTTGCATGCCTTACTCCATCTACAAGTGGTTGGCATCTTTTTCAAGTTAAATTTTCATAAAATTTTAACTTCTCAAGTACATAAGTTCTTAAGTTGGATTTCACATCATCCTAGTGCATCAATTTTAGAGTGACTTTCATACAGGCCTAATCTCCATCTTTTGGAATGGCGAATAATGGCCTAGTTTCTAACATACATTCAACTATTTATGCCACATTGCTATATTTTTAGAACATCTATGGGCTCCATGAGCCATCTCATATGACATATATTATATATTAGTATCACTTCATATCTTCACTTCATGGGGAAATGATGGAGCCAAAGGGATAGCCTTTATATTCTTGAGCCACCTATTTAGAGGGATTGAACACACAATCTAAACATCAAATAACACATGCATGATTCATGAACTTCACTTAGTTGCTGATGATGGAGCCAAAGTTCCTACCTTTGCATTATTGATCCACCTTCTAGGGAATTGAGCACTCAGCTATATTCATGATATTACTCTTGATTCAACACATACCTAGCATCATCTAGCTCAATCTAGCATCACAATAGTTTTTGTATTGGTTCACATTCCCGATGAGGTGTATTCATTCCTTTCTCTTCCTCTTTATCTTACCTAGATTTATACAGTATTATTATAAGTATAACATATCTAGTAAGAATTGATCTAATCTATGTTTTTTAGTATAGATTCACACTTCACAACATGATCTCTCTATGCACATCCAACAACACATAGCTTCATGACCTTCTCCCTTATAGGTAAGTTTAGGTATGTTTTATACTTTCCTTTATCTTAGTATTTCACTTTGTTTCATCACTAGAATAAAGGGAGGGTAAATGTAGTCATATAAATCAAAAATTTGGTTACTTGAGTGTGGCTAATGAATCCTGATCTATAGGTCCTCCTACTTGTTTGTACAACCCTTATAGGATTTTCTTTCACTAATTCCTAGTCATCCACAACCTTCTAGACTTAACCCTTATAAAATTAGGTAGCTCTTTTAGGCCCAGATCCATCCCCCTAAGTCTCATTCCCTTTATAAAATAGCACCCAACATGGATAGGAGCATTGAAACCTAGGGTGTCCTATTTTTGGTGATGTTGTCCAAGTGCAAAATAGGTTCTAATAGTCATTTTATCCCAAATATTTATCCTAATTCATGTCATCCTAATGTGAATTCATTTAACCCAAGATCATTAAATACCCTATAAAAGGCCATTTAAATTCCATTTAGAAGGGTTGGCACTCATTTACAATAGAGAAGAAAGAATAAAAGTAAGTACATTCAAGAACTTTTCTCTATTCTTTGCATATAGCCTTCCAATATTATTCCAAGCTGATTTGAACCCTTACACCAGACCCTAGCCATCTAAAATACACCTAGTTTCACATATACTTGCATTTTCATCCACAATTTCACCAAACACTTCAATAGGATAAATACATTAGCTTGATCCCTCCTCAGAGTATTGGTATGTATACAACATGCCCACACACAAGGTGTGAATTACATCCAACATATCCCTTACACACTAACCTGTTCTCTCTCTTTCTCAAGTTACCATTCAATTTTAAACATAAAGATATCCTAGGGATTTGAAGATTAAAATATATGCACAGTGAACTTCACATACTTTCAGGATTTGTTATTTCATTGGCATGGTAGCATAAACATATCGAGCAAAACCCATATAACTCAGATCACCTAGTTAATAATACCAAAAAATGACTATAACACTGAACAATAGGGTGTCCCACTTTTGGTGCTCCTATCCAATCTAAAAACAAACTCCAAAATCCTATTTTTGATAGTCTCCCAAGCCTGCATAAAAATTTCTAGACCCTACAACATTCATCTTAGTCAGTTTCTAGCTAAGTTTTATTTTATCTCTATTATTACTATTTTTAGAAAAGGTAAAAATACAATCTAGTTACACAAATCAATGGATTAATTATTGCACATTATTTAATAATTTAGCCTAATCAAACCTATTTATTTAATTAGGAATAAAAATCCATTATTTTGAAAAGAAATAAATCACTTCCAAAGATATTATCATGTTGTAAGGGTATTCTTCAAACATTTGAATGACATATTGAATGCATGGATCGTTTTCCCTTTGAAAATGATGAGCACTTTATTTTAAGGTGAGTTGAGGGTTAATTCACATATTTTTTAAGTTTTGATGTTCCCTACCTAATTCAATCTACCATAGAATCTTCTCTTAGTAACTTCACAAACTAGATATGAAGTAATTTAGAATTTGGAAGTTATTTTGACTTCAATTAGTTGATTATGGATAGATTCACTAATCAAATTCCCCTAATTGATGTATTTTTTGTTATTTTGAATAATCCACATATCTCTATACATCCAAGACTAAAATTTCTTTACAATTGGGCTTTCAACAACTGTGTGTAAGAGTGTGATCATGTCATTCACTTCATTGATAAATTTAAACCTAGATATATTATTTTGGAGAATTTTTGTTGTATGTTTAGCATTTTTTAGCCATTAATTATTCACACATTTTACATAAGAATTGGTATTACCATCCCAAAATTGTTGAGCTAAATCAGGAGATAAGTGAATATATGATTCATGTTCTATTAATTACAATAAATTATCAATATGTTATGAAACTAAACATATAACAAATTATCCTTTGGGATTCAACACTTGTCTTTTCTTAGGATCATAGTGTTCAACTATGGTTAAGATCAAATCTAAGGTTTGCACTAAAGTTATAAAATTAGTTGCATTTGATAATATACTATAATGTATACTTTAGTCATAATCTATTTTGTGTACCCCATTAAATTTTTAAAAAAAGTCTTCCATGTTGATGTGTCCTAGATCAGTATTAGTTATATTCTCAACATTGGAATATAATTTTGATGGAGGAACAACACCTTGAAACATGTATTTCATCTCTAATTCTTTTTCTCCCTGCAAGACCTTCTTTAGAGGAGTTTTCTTTGGATTAACCTTGGTATGAGTCTTAGGTGTTGACATCTAAGAGAAGCATAGCTCCTGAGAGGCAAACCTTGTACTTTATTTTAGCTATCAAATAAGATATTTTGAGAAATTATTTAGAATGTTGCCTTCCAAAAAAATTGTTCACAAGGGTAGTAGAGTCTAGTGGAACCATTTTCAACATGGTTAGATTTTGAGGGTAGTAAAAACACTATAATGAAGTTTCAGAGGTGGTGTTAGTAACCCCATCATGTTCTGATGGTTTTAATAATAAATGCCTCAAATCCCATTGATGATGTAGGAAAGGAGGTTGGGATATAATGAGGGAAAAATGAATGTAGGGATCCAATAGAAGGAAATAATAAGGGAGAGAAGAAGATAAAAAAACTTGGGGTTTTCAAATATAACAAGGGAGAGAAGGAAGTGTAAAACCAAATAAAAATTGTAAATAGGGTATTTTTTAGACCATGCCACTCATGAGAAAACTTATATAATATTAAGTTTAGTTGTAAATGAAAAAAAGAGAGAAAAAATACTTACCTCTGTTCACATTTCAAAACCCTAAGTATCAACTATGAGGACTTGTGAAGGGTGGATGATGGAAAGAAAGTGAGAAGAGGGTGTAGCAGAGGTAGGCAGGATACATGAAGAGGATTTAATAACTCAGTAGCAATGAGGTGAGAAATAATGACCATGTGTAAAAAATATATATGATGGCATGTGTAGAGGAGGAGATGCCAGTAATTGCAAAAAAAGAGGGTTTTCTATAAGAAAAGTTGAAATTTTAAAATGTGTATGCATATGTGTTGGGGTCTAATGTATGCTTGTAGGGCTATCAAACCCTACTGGATGTACTCACAAGCATGCTAAATTTTGACATTTTTATGTGCATGTTCATTGATTTTTGATGGTGGTGATAGTAAGGATCCCAATAGTTTATGGTGTTGTTTTTAGGGTGTTTAGGATCTTTTGGGTGTTTTAACATACACATTAGGATCCAATTAGTGAGAAAACACTTATTCAAATTTTGGCACAAAGAAGTAGACTTAAGAAATTTTTCAAAATCTCTTGCACAATTTGACTTTATGAAAATCAAATTTATTGAAAACTGAAAAACACACTATTGACCAGCTTCAAATTTCATTATTTATGAATTTTTTATCATCTTTCAAAAACTAAGACAATAAATCATCTACTTCTTTCCCTCTTTAGGCCAAGTATTTTGAATTGTTTTCATTTGGACCTCTTAGGAAAATATTCAATTTAATGAGGGACCAAATTACTCCATATATCTTATTTTTCTCAGTTAGACTCCCCAAAAACCACCTCAAGTGGTTATTTTCTCATTTTCCTCTATTTTGGGCCATTTTGAAATTTTCACAATCCATCAAATTTAAGCCTATGCTCTCTAGATGTCATTAGGTTCTATGTATCCTATGCTCACTCTTTATACCACTTATAATTCATATATAGCCTCAAAATCATGCCTTCAAGCCACATCATATTTTCTTCATGTTTATGGGTCCACTTAGTGCTTATCTAACTTTAGGGGTAACAGAGCAAAAATATTGTACCAAGTGGTGTAATCCCACTAACTTGCTCACCTAGAGGGTTAGCTAATAGTACAACTCCATCTAGGTCATTAGGGCCTTAAGTCCTTGGGATGATGCCATATTGTATCATCTAAGTGATCTGGAGGCCTGAATATATTTATAGACATCGTCAACCTTTAGGCTCTCAAGTTATGGTGATGATGCCACATAGAATCATATAATTAACCTCAATGCCTAGAACCATTAATGTATATCTTAGCCTTTGGGTCCCTAGGTTGTAAATGATTATAAATGGAATCATCCTACAGTGCAAAGGCCAAGAGGCATTAATCTATCGATGACCTCTTAGGTCATCTAGTTCTTGAGATTGTTCCATGTGCCACAATCTTGGGACCCCAAGACTTTGGTAGATTCAAATGAAATGGTTATGTTTATTGAAAAAAAATTGAATTTTCATAAATCATCTATCTATACACCAAAACACAAAACACTTGGGAATAAAATTAATCCAAGGTTAGTCCAATCAAATGAGAAAATTAACTAAGCATAGAATTGAAAACACAATTTTTTAATTCTAAAAGCCCAGAACTGGTAAGATAAACCATTAAAAGGGCCACACCAGTCTTACCACACAAAACCAATCAGGAGGCTCAAAAATTAAAAACATTAGACTCTATAATTAGCTTATTTTCAATAGATATTATGACATCAAAAATATTTTGATACATCCATCACATAATTATAGTTATATTTTACCCAAAAGGGGATTTTAAAGGAACTTTAAAATAAATTATACACAATGGTTAAACTCTACATACCCAAGCATGTTCAAATATTCACATTAAATACCAAAGAAATGATCAAGAGAAAAAAATATTCAAACATGTTAAACCAAGAGGGTCCTCATTTTAAATATAATAATGGGATATATTGGGCCCAAAAATGGTGACATATGTAGGGAGAATGTTGTATCAACATTCAAAACCTATCCTATAAACCTTCGCACCTAGACAATAAGCACAAACTTAAAATAATTAATTAGTCAAAATTATAAGAATGAAGGCAACTAAAGTCTATTTCAGCATGTGACATACTAAGTTATAACTCATCCATTATACCATAAGTGTGTGTAAAAGTGATTGGTTATTTTATAGCTCTTTACATTCACATAAATAAATTCAAACCTACTTCAAATAATTAGAATTTTTTAGGACAATTTGGATGATTATCTTTTAAGGGAATGGATTGGGAATTTCTTTGCTTCCATCTAGGTGTCTATAGACTTGATAGAGATACTTCTAGTCCCACTCATTGCCTTATTCCACTTCTAACCAATCCATAAATCCTGTGATGGAAATTATATGAATACCCTTTCAAGGAAAAAATTTGCATTTTGCCTTATGTTCAATTTCTTATTGATTTATTTTTTTCTAAAATATTTCATTATTCAATCCATTGAGGGTTGGGGGCCAATCCATGGGTGCAAGGATATAATCATAAAATTTGTAAGTATAAATTCAAACATAAATCAGTTCATTTTTGGCATTTTGATTTAGGTATGAATTAAGTGAAGTTTGATGGATTCAAGTAGGAAATGAAACATTTCTAAAATTTATATATTTTGTTTCCAATCACTGGCCTTTAAAACTCTAAAAATGCACAACAAAAATGATTCTAGTTTATGGATTTTCCCAATAATGACTACTTGTTATCTAAATTTTAAAATATGAATGGTTCTCATGCACTTGATCACCACTTGAAGTGACCAAATTGAAACAAAACAGGAACACCTTAGTTTAAACATTTTTTCTCTATTTTTTATTTCTTCTTTAGAGATAGATTTGATGCAATGCCAACTACAAGTAGGCTCTTTTTTTTGGATAAAATTTTAGTCAATGGATTGCAAGGGAAAATATGAAATATCTATGCCATAAGATCACATCCAATAGGACTAACTTACAATCATATGGAAAGTAACTAGCCTCAATCAGTTCTTATTTTAAAGGACACATTGAAAACACACAAATGGTTTGAATGAAACAATCCAACTCAAAGGTGTTTGGGGAGGGAGAAACATGATAAAATTAAAGCTAAGTAAGCAAACAAACAACACAAATAAAACCTAATCTAAGAAATATTGAAACACTATATAGTATATACATGTATCAAACCTCCTAACTCATTTTATAATGGCATTGGTTGAAACAACTAAGAATTAATGCTTCAAGAATTATCCATTAATTAAAAGCTATAGGTCATTCCCTTTTATGTCTTTTAATTTAAAAACATTCTATCTTAGTAATTATTAAATTTGATAAGGACCAATCCAGAGAGGGTTTAACATAAAATGTTGAACTTTTTTTTCATGGGCATTGTCCCAAAGTAAGACCAAGTCTGAAATATGAAAAAATTTGACTTGTGTTTTTTTGTCAAACCATATCTTCATTATTACCTAGTTCTTTCTAAAATTCCACAAGTTTTCATCTCTCCTACCATCCATGTGAACCATGTCCAATAAACTAGATTGACCTATCTCATATAATTTTGTGTAATCATTGATAAATTAATACATGGGTCTTTTGAGTGTCATCATAAATATTAGTTCCATGCCATAGACTAGCATGAAAGGGAAGATCTTGAGACTCTTATTGTGTCTTGTAGATCAACCCATAAATCATATTTGAGAAGAAAATGCCAACTGCATGGGTTATGTTTTACTAATTTCTTAATGACATTCAATAGGTTCTTATTTTTAGACTTATCCAAAGCATTTCCCTAGGGGTAATAGCTTGATTATAACTTTAATGCAATTCCATTTTGATATGCCAACTTAGTCAAGTTAACTGATTAGAAGGCAAATTCATTGTCACACATAAGTGATATAGGGGTGTCAAATCAAGTTATAATGTGTTCTTCAAGGAGTATAATTACCTCCTCATTAATGTTATTCTTGGTGGATTTTTATTTAGCTTACCTTGTGTAATATTCAGTTGCTATAATAATGAATCTATGACATGATGAAGAGTTTAGGTTTATGAATCCAATGAAGTCTAGGCCCTATTGAGTAAAGAGATTCTCCTCAATTACTATTTGAAGAAGCATGGTAACATGATTTTACTTGATCATATATGTTAGATAGAGGTGAAATGATATCACATGAGCATGAACATCCTTGAACAATGTTGGATTATAAAAATTGAACATCAATATGTTGTGGGTTGTCACCCTGCTAGAAGGATGTCCACTACGTAATTTATCATGGAAGGAACTAAATACATCCATTGATTATTTTTTTGTCAAGTATTTCAAGTAAATACCTTCATGATTTATTTGATACTTTACATCTTTCTTCAGCATGAAGTGGGAAACCTTTAGTATTAATGCTCTTTTCTCTATCTTATCTAGGTCAACATGTGAGATTCCATATAATAAGTAGTGAATAATGGATTCATACCATTGGATTTGATTTATTTTAGACTAGTTCACTTGGATGAAAATATTATTGGGATTAATTTTAGAGATCAACTATGATATACCTTAACTTTAAACCATCTTTATGGGCTTAACTTTAATGTCATATTTTTGAAGTTTTCAAACCCAACATACTCTTCTTTTCCTGAGATTATTCTATCCTAGCATCATTTTGATAGTATGATCTATAACCATAGCATAAACTTTGTTCCATAGGATGTAATGCCTAAATTTGTTTGTTTCCTTTACCATTCCATAAGATTACTTGTCTAAATTAGGGTATCTTAGTTAAGATTCCTTAAATTTAGTTCTCATTAAAGCTATAATATGTTCCCCATATTCTATATTATGAGTGAGGATTACAATAATGGTATGATGAAATGCAAAATAATGCAAATATAAATATTTGATGTAATTTAGTTTAACCAAAAAAGGTGTTTTCATGTTAGCATACTTAATTTCTTAGAAGATATTCTTTGAAGTGGGCATTCACTCAAATTTAGATCCCTACTTTAACATGTCATTCAATGGTTTGGTTATCTTAACAAAACATGTAATGAACTTCTACACAAATTTATTTTTTACCAAATAAAGATTTCAAATCCTTCTTATTATTTGGTAATTAAATTTTAGAAATAGAATCAAATTTATCAGGTTCAATTAGCATATCTTGTTTCATAATTATGTGACCCATAATCTTACCTTTAGTCTCATAGAAAATGCATTTCTTTGGGTTGAGTGAGATACCAAATTTGTAGCAACACTCAAAGATATTTTGCAAGTGTCTTAAATGGTATAACTTATATTTAGAAAAAATGGTTAAGTCATGCATATACACAACAATAAATTTACTAATTAGCCCATTTAATGGTATGTCTATGGTCCTCTAAAAGATGGTGCTAACATTGATTAAAACAAAAGGCATTTTATTATAAGAGAACATGCGCCACTTTGTGGTGAAGGTTGTCTTCGATTAGTTTTTCTTGTTAACTAAAACTTTATTGTATCCTAAGAATCCATCAAGAAAAGACATCATCTAAAATCTACTAAACTTTTGAATGACTTCATCTATTTATGACAAAGGATAATTATCCTTGTCTAATGCTTGATTTAAATTTTTTAAATCCATGCAGAGGTGAATTTATCCATTTTTATTTCTAACTGGTAGTAATTTAGCTACCTAGGTTGAATTTCACATAGTAAATATTATACCAAATGATAATAACTTCTTAACTTTTTCAAGATGAGAATATTAAGAATAAGATTAAATGGTTTTTGGCATTGCATGAATAGCTTCTTATCTAATTTAAAATGGATATTTTATGCCATGATGCTAGGATTAAACACATTCTAGTCTTCATAAGTCCAAATAATGATGTCATGGTAATGGATTAACATCATTTTCAAATCATGCATTTATTCATTGATGTATTTTATCCCTATAATGATGTTTTGAGGTTAAACAGGCATCCTCATGTTAATAATTCATGACCTCTGACTAGGGAAAACAACTTTCTTAGGCCTATTTATAATCCTATATAAATGGAATAGTATTTACAATAATATAATTCCATTTGGAATTTGATTGTCTTTAATGTTTATTACTCCATTGGAATCACAGTGTTATTAATTTGAATCTTTCTTCTCATCCTCATCAACCACCTATGAATCAAAATGATTAGAGTTAGAAAGGAAATCGATGATGTGTCTATCATCATCAAGTACTTGAAAACTCTTAACATTATCAGGTATATATGGACATGAGACTAGCATAGCTAATTTTTTTTCCATGTTCATATTATCCAAAGGCATAAGATTAACAACATAAATAACTAGTGATTTTGCCATGGCATTGTCAATTCTAGGAATGATAATAATGTTAAACACATCAAAAGATTCTATTAAGTCCAAATAATAGTGATTATATATTTCAAATGAGAAAGCTTACACTGAAATTTATTCCTCTCCTAATTGATGACTAGTTTAGAATCATTGTATAATTTTAATTAATGGAATCATACCTAGCTAAAAACTATAATCCCAAGATCATCACCTCATATTCTGCGACATTGTTAGTATAATGAAATTATAATTTATATGAAATAACATGTTTTTTACCATAGGGGTTAATAATTATAATGCATGTTCTTAATCCTTTCTTGCATTAAGCTCCATAAAAATATATAGATCACATACCTAAATCCTAGCCTAGGTCGAGTTGTTTCTTCCTTGTTGGTTTGGTGGTCAGAGTATAAACACCTAAATCCTTGGAGGTGAAACTAAATTGTTCATTTATTGAATTATAGTCTATAACAATTAGTTTCATACATGGATCTCTATATATTCTTATCTAATTTGGTACTCCTCTCCATGGAAACCACATATGGGAGAAATTTGTTACCATATAGTCATTCAAAGATTTGGACCAATATCTACTCAAAAACATGCCATATGCCTCTAGGATTATAACCAATTATATGTCTATGAATTTTTATGCTCTTGGACTAGCCTTTAATTTCATATGAACATTCAATAGTTCCCTTACAACCTTGACTTTAGACTTATCCAACTGCACCACTACCTTATTTGATTTTATAGTAATTAGTCATAATTTCCTATAAATCACCATAGGCATGACATTTTTTGAGGTGCTTGAGTCAACCTATATATTATGTAAATTCTTGAAAAATATTTAGATGTTGAGTAAGAAGGGTGGAACCTCAGTCTTGGCCTTATTTATCAAAACATTGGTATTAGCCACGATCTTATTTTTTTAGCTAACTGTTCTTTTCTACAAGATACTTAAGGAGTAAATCCATCTATTCAGTAATTTATGCCAATTCATGTAGGGTTATATTGTATTTTGTCTTCTTAATACACTCCATGATGTTTTATCTTAGTTTACTAGTGGAGGTTAGGTTGTCACCCAATCTTGGTGGAGGTGGGTCATTTCTAACTTCTATGTCAGAGGGAGTAATAATGTTGTTGATTAGTGTTGAGGTTATCAAGGTTTGGTATGCCCTACTCCTAAGGGCATCTCTCATATTTTTTCATGGACTAAATATCATTAACATTATCCTTAGGCTCATTTTCCCCTTCACTATGAAATTATATGGTATCTAAAACCATGGATATATTAGGTTATTTGTATGAACTAGGAAAGTCAAGGTGGTTTGTGGTATTCTAGTTATTTAGAACTACCTCATATTTATCAATTTACTTATACAAGACTTATAAGGTATTGTAAAACTTGACATAGTGTATTTATAGATGTTGGGATATGTTAAACATTAATTAGGTAGGGTAATCTCCATAATGTTGATTTTAGGAATTCTATTGGATGAGGAATCAACTTGTTTGCCTTACCTATTATTGGGCTAGTAATTACATTGGTAAGTGAAATTAAAGGAGAAATTTCCACAACTTGATCTACCCACCTATTTTTTTAATCTAAGGAAATCATTACTCAACCTCTAGACCATCCTCTGAATTACATCTAGTTCAGGATTGGAAAATTCTTCATTTGAAGTTTATGTGCTATTAGTTATAGATGGGAATATAAATTGGTAGTAAGACCATGGCATAGAATAATTTAAAAAGGAATTTAGAAATCCAAAATTCATATTTAGAGAAAAATGGAGTAGAGGAAGTTGATTAATGATTGGGAGAGATTGCAACATTGGGATGTTTTGATTCATAGGTGGGATTGGATTCAATTTTAGCATGCTTGGGAGCGCATTAAGAATATGGACCATCATATATCCTTATGGATCAATATACCTATCCAATTTTTTCACTTATGCATAGGTGATGGGCATATCAACAACAACTGAATGTATTCTTAAGAACATGGTTGTGCATGGGTATAGGACATTTTAAAACATTTCCAATGCTAATTGATCACCTAGTTTATACATGTTTATCACCCTACTATACATATTTTGAAATCAGGCATTAAAATTATGTATAGTCTCATTAGGATATTTTTTCATTTAATAAAATTATTTGTATAGGATATTGGGGTCCACCACCTACCCAAATAGGGATAAAAATGTGTTGTTTAATTGGTTCTAACTTCTAATAAAAATTGAGGTAAATTAAGGAACAAGTAATAAGGTACATAAATTAGGGTGATGTTTAACCTTAATTTGGATGTAGATCCTATTTTATTGGTTAGGGATAAGGATATAGAAATGATAGGGTGCAAGGGTGAATATCATATTTATAGTAGGCTGATTAATATGTTAAACTTAGATGTACCATATCTTGAATTTATTATCCTTGGATAGGATATTAGTGGAATGTATAGATATGATAGATATACAAATGAAATAAAAGGAATTACTTAGTTGTTTCTAATGTTAATATAGTGTTGGATCTGGTACAAGTAGGATGTAAGTAGGAATATAGTTCTAGATCAATTGTTAGATTCTAGATCTTATGCCTTTGGCTCACTAGACACTTGCATTAGCCTAAGATAGTTACATCAATTTTAGTGTCTTGTAATAAATATTTATTTAAATAGGATGTAACCACATAGATGCTTATGGGTTTGGATTTACCTTCACTCTAGTGCATTCAGATGTAGGTCATGGACTGTCACTCCTAATGAAATAGTAAAACCCTAGATTTGCATCTTTAATGTGACCTTAGAAAAAATGGGTTAGTGGGCACATGATGGTTAAGATGACATAAAATTACCCCACTATCAAAGGGTGCTTAATACATATCCAAAACTCTATAAGAGGTCTTTAGACTCATGTATTTCTCCCTTGTGTATTGGCTTGTGTGTGAATCATGTAATGTGTAAAGAAAGCACAATAATGACCTATCTTTTAACTTGGAAAATATGACCTTATGACTCCTCCTTTATTACTTCAGACATGTATGTTTTTCTCCTTTCTTATATTTTATTTATTCTGAATAATTTGGTATAGTATAAGTTGATTAAACTTGTCATTACCACTTTAGGATACATAGACTATACCTACATTCCACCATTTCACCATTTAATTATTTTTTAGTAAATATTTTTAATTTTTTTCTTGGATCTAAGTTACACATATTCATTATTTCCTTATGTGTGGTTTCCTTATTATATCCCTCACACCAATTTTTTACCATTTATATAGAATTGATTTATCTTGATACCTATTTTTACCCATAATTTATATCTTAGGAATAAGAAAGGTACCATTGATAGTGACTATGTTTTATCCTCTTCTAGATATAAAACCACGTCGATTATCATCACTATGCCATATAATTATATGTAGGATTTATATTATTATTTATGTTTTGTATCTTAGTATATATAGATAAACATGATTGATACATTAGTCATCCTATCATGTGAAAATAAATGGGATTGATGATATAACTGATCCATAAATTTTAGAAATAATTCAACTCTATAATCTAACTTTATATTTTATTTTATTAAGCCTTATGTAATTTTATTCTTTACACATATTCTAATTTATAATTGTGGCATGAAACTCATAAACTTTAGAGTATTTTAACATATTAGATGGATATTATATGGCATATGGTAATGCATGGTTAATTCATATGGAAATTATAGTATATTTCTATTTTAATGAATGTTTAATTCATATGGAAGTTTTCATTCATACATGCCCATTTAGAAACAAATCTAAAATGAAATTGGGTATCTTTAAATGATTTCATTATAGTTAATGTGGTTTTAATGTTGGTAGTATTATTATTTAAGTTATAATATTTGATTGAAATGATAATTTTAGTTTCAATTAGTTCATATATTTTAGCTTTGGATTTTTGGTTTGTTTCAATGTAACCCTTACTATAATTTTTTTTGGTTCAATATATCTAATTGAAAACATTTATTGGAAGTTTTTTTTAATAATTAATTGAGAGATATGAGGGTCCTTCACACATTATTATCAAAAACTCCAAAAAATGAATCTCCTAATTTATATATAAACCAATAGACTCCACAAATAAATAAATTAAAAATTATTACCCAATACATTTCACCCAAAAAAATAGCTTTTCTTAAAAATTCTCATTAAATGTGGACAACCACAACTATGAATACCCAACCACCTAATTCTTTTCCAAGAAATAAGGGCCTACATAGTCCATTTTGTGCCTCCACTAATAAAATTTAGAGCATCCTTTTATAATATTTTTGTTTCTACATTTTTTCCTCCTTTTATAGGTAATCCACAATTTTCTTTTATTAGTGATGATTCTCTTTGTGAGATTATGATAATATCATTAGAGCTCACTCTTCTTCACTCTTTTTAGAAGTTTCTTCCAATTATTGAGATAAAATAATGTTTTATTGTTCTAGTACATTGACATTTTGGATCATCTCTTAAGTTATAAATATAGGGTCATTCAAGTACTTATTCCTATATAATAAACCATAACCTATGAAAATAGGTCCAAAAAAATTTAGTAGTAGCACCAAGTACATGAAATGGGAATTATAATAGATCTATAAATCATTATTATCTCATAGAAGATAAATCATACTTACACTTCTGATTGGGGATACATTATATAATTGGGGTCATGACCAAGATAGATCCACTAAACCTAATCAAGGGATCTCTTACTACAATAATATCACTGGGGAGGGTTGTAAAGCCTCTAGTCAAGAAAAACTACATAATAATCTTAATTAGGACTCATGTTTTCATATTCACTAAACTAATAACAAGTAAAGTCTAATCTAGTGCTAACCAAATATTATGGCACAAAGTGAGGGTAATAAAAATGAAAAGTAAACATGTGAAGAAGAAATATACTCACATCAATGTATACAAAATTCGAATACATGGAAGAGAAGTGTAATTGCATATCTATCTAATTTTACAAAAGAGGAATAAATTTAGGAATAATTACCTTTAAAGATGAACATATCAATCCTCAATATCTCCCTTAGCCAAGGTGCTTTGTAAGAGGTTGTTGTGATATGTAAGGATGACAAGGATAAATTATCTCTAGGATACACAACCTATCAATGCATCCAAAAGACTTCTCCATAAGACAAGATTTGTATCTCCAAATAAAGTATCAAATCCTAAGCTTTCTCCTCAAGTTTAATGGTGTATGAGCATATGTGAAATATATATTACTTATTCTTCTCTTATCTTAAAAATTGAAAAAATAATGTGTTTATATAGTCAGATATAACCCTAAATCCTTTCAAAAAATTAGGCTGACAAGGTCGACCCAATCGACCTAGTATCATAATTGACAAAAATAAACTAGGTCATGGATTAGGTTGACAAGGGGATGATGTAGACCCCAATAAGTTTTATCAAATAAGAGTACAAGGTTGATGGGGATGACTATGTAATGTAAACTATCATAAAGAGGTTTAAGTTAGGGAAGGCATAATGAAGGTGGTAGAAGACTTGAGGAGGGTGAAAAATAGATGGAAAAATATAGGGGAATGGTTCTTAGGAGACAAGTGTGTAGATAATAAGTGGAAATAAGGGACAATAATCTTATGAATCACCAATTTTCTTCCCACCCTTTTCCTAGTGCACCCCTTATGTCATTCACTCAAAGAGATTGAGATTCAATGAGTTCTTACAAGATAAAGAGTGTTATTAATTAATAAATTTTGAAAATATTATGTGTATACATGTGCCCTGCTCAAATCTCATCACATGTCACGTAGGTGAAACACAGGATGGTGCTCTGATAAAAGAACATAAAAACACATAATTTTGAAGATGAATAAAGTGCAATAAGGATCAAATAAAATAAATGAAAGGATAGAATTTTAAAATGCATACCTTTACTTACCTTAGTTCTATAGATAAATAAGGAGATGTGAGAAATGTGAATTTTTCCAATGTGATAAACATTAGGTAAACCTATAGAGATCAGGAAAAAAGCAAATTTTTTGCAACATGTACATATCATAGGTGAAAATATTCTCTATGACATCAAGATTCTAGAACATCTTATGTTTTGGAAAAAGAGTTAGTAGAGAAAAATATATTAACAAAATAAGAAATTTGATGGTACATATTTGAAGGGTAAATAATTTTTAATAGTAAATATAAATATGGTGAAAAAGAATTCATTTGGTATTATTTACTATTCTGAGAAAATAGAGCTTTTATAGACCTAGTGATAACCCAAAGAGCTAGAATGGTGAAGAGATGAAAGCTGAGATAGGTAGGATGCATAGTGGCGATAGTGAGTGTAACATGGGTAAGCAACAAAAAAATTCAAATTTTTGAGTATATTTATTTGAAATTGAGTGAATTATATAAAATTGACTGGTAGGCAAAATATAGATATCAAAAACAACCCTAGGAAATTTTTAGGGGCACTAAGGGTTAAATGGGTTAGTGGGTAGGAAGGGGTCAGACCAATAAATACCCAAGGAATTTATGGAAATTAATCAAAATGTCATCATAGTAGATGAATAAGGTCGACTAAGTTGACTTAGTTTGTAAAGGGAAAGAAAACCAATAGGCCAACATAGTGGTAGTTGGATGACTTAATTGGTTGGAGAAGAGGGATGACTTAATACTAGTGGGCCAACTTAGTTTGTTCTGAAGTGGCCAAATTAGTATGAGAATGGATGAAAGTGGCTGACTTAGTACTAGTAAGCTGACTAGTGGCCAACTTAGTACTACAAAATACAATTGAGTTGATATTATGATAGGGTTAATCTAGTATCCCTGATAAAACATAGGCCTGATTTAGTTTGTAATAAGTCAATCCAATAGAAAATAAAGAAACTAAATCAAACTAGTTCATTTTTATGAAATTTATAAGAATGTATTTTGATTATGAATGACATGCATATCTAATATATCTTTTATTGTTTGATATTTTATAGAGGCACCAAATATTTTGGTGATTGATAGATACCTTATGGTTACCAAATTTACTAAAGCACTTGATAGATGTAGACAAAGCGAGTTTGGTTGCATTATGCCCAAGAGGTATTATGGAGATGAGATGCATCCTACTAAGTGTTAATCTCATTGTCATGTTCCTCAAATCCCAAAAAGTTTTGATTGGTGGTGGATGGGGATACCATAGAGGTAGGTATCACACAAGAGGATGTCTATTTATTACTTGGACTACCTATATGAGGGACACTGTTGATCATAGGGATACCAAATGATTTGGAGGAGAGATAAACACTATCCAATTTGGAAATGCGATTAGATAAGATCTACCCAAGGATGAGGTTGAGATTATTTGATGTATATATTTTACATATTTCTGACATCAAGAAGTTTGTGACTATACTTGTGATAATATAAGTGTTGTGTCACAATTTAGATGGTAAGGTACCACTATATGCGATAAACTTATGCTAGTCCATTTTAGATCAAGGGTTACTCTATGATTTTGGGTCTATCATTTGGGTCTAGCACATGAATGATATGTATGGGATGTTATCTATAGGGTAGAAGACTATGGGACTAGTGGTATCACTAAGCACATGGATATGAGAGGTTATTGATGTATTGGTTAGCTGGGTTTCTATATGTGATAGATGATAGATTACCTTAGGTTATTAGGTGGAGATAGGATAGGGTACTGTGGAACATTCCCCACATGCAAGTGTTGTAGATAGTCACATGAGGAAAGATCATGTGGTGTCCCTACACACATATTACTACTATTTAGCCGAATTGGGTGACTATGGTGCTAGGGATGGCTCAAGTACATATCACAAGCCACTATACCTAGTGGTTAGAGCTACAAATAGTGGCACATTTTATAGGGAAATTTGGACTCACACACCTAATGGATCCTATATTAGTGCCTAATTTTTGGGTATGGCATGTTAGAGAGATGAGGGGTAGAGAAGGATGAGGAACACTAGTTGAGAGACCAATGATTAGGTCATGTTGTGTGAGATCATGGACTAGTTAAGCACAATAACCATCAATTAGAGGAGAGGGCATGGATGTGGATGTAGGAGTGAAGCCATTACCATAGTATTCACATTAATAAGATAAGTAAAGACCACCTTGATCACACCACCAATGGAGATTCCATCAGTGTGATTGAGCATAGGCAATGGTCATAAAAGATTATTTAATAGTTAGCCTAGGGCGGATCTGGTTAATAAAGGCTCCTTTAAGGATAGGCACATAGTGTACATGGTTGGTGACTCTAGGCTTTGGTTTGATAGGGATGAAACCCATAAAGGAGGTGATTAGGGGATAAGTAGATGGAGAGACCATGCTTGGTGGATGAAAAGATAAGGAGATGGTAGTTGGTGACACTAAGATAGGTAAGAAATATTTAAATTAATTTTATTCTTTGAGATATAATACTAGTGGTATATGATTATAGATAGATTGATAGATTCTAAGATTTATATGTGATATGCTATATATGTAGGTTTTGGTTTTTATAGACCCTATAATAGATGAGGTTATATGGGGATCCCTAGTCATGGAAACACACCATGACATTTTAGATGGGGTGATATTACCATATGACCCCACCACATTGTATGATCCTATGGTACTATCTACCTCAACTCAAGTAGGCTTGTTTATGTTGGTATGGGAGGCCATTAAGAAGGTAAAAACATCCAAGTATCAATTATATCCACTGATAGAGGTTGGATCAGGAGAGACATATACTTGGTAGGCCTTGTCTTAGGTGAGAGCCACACATATGGCTATCATGATCTAGCTAGGATAGGTATAGACTTAGGTGGCCAACCTACAGGGATAGGTAGCAGGTTTGAGATCTTAGATAACCTAATTATAGTGTACTATGTAGAGGGGATAGTTTGAAGCATCTATGGGTATCATGGATAGACCAAGAGATAGGCATTATGGAGCTTAACCATAAATTTGGAGCGTGGTATTTTTATATTTTGTGCCATTGTAAAAAATACATGATATATAGAGATAAATTGTTTTGAAAGTTAGATTTTGGTCTCGTTAGTTATATTTTGGTTTTGGTTATTAATTCATGTATTTATTTATTTCTATCACATGTGTTTTTATTTTTTTGTATATGTTATGGGAAATATATGTGGATTGTTTTATTTTCTATCTTTATATAGTAAAAATGCTTGGTTAAAAAGAAGCAAGCAAAAAGGACTTGGAAAATTATAATTAATCATAAACAAATGTACCACACACTATTTCATGATGGGAAATGTGTAATAACAAAATATTACTAAGTATAATAATCTAAAAAGTGGTAAATTAGAGGAAAAAAAATGTTTTTAAACCATGAAAAAGATTGGCACCAAATTAAAATAAGTAAAATCACACTAAATCATGTTGGGAAGTATGAAAATAATGTAAAAAAATGGAAAGCACTTGAAAGACAAATGGTATAAAATCAAATCAAGTAATTCAATAAATCATACTTAATCACATTGGGAAGTATAAAAGATAAACAAAATTGGCAAAATGAACTTAAATTAATCACAATAATTCAAGTTGGGAAGTATGAAAAACTTAAGAAAATTGGTTGGATTCTTACATGTAATCATAAAATAGGAAGATAAAAGTGAAATATCAATGAATTAAATATAAAAATTTATAAATCAAGATGGGAAACATGTCAATGACATGTAAATAATAATAATTCACATCTTATCTCATATTTGACACATGTAATTTCATTATGACTTGGCTATTGGAAAATTTTGTGATGAAGGCTAGGTCCTATCCATTGTATTACATTAAAACTCATAAATGGAACACAATTTAGGTTTAAATAATGTTAAAAATTGTAAAATATGTAAAAGTGGATGTTTATAATGGTAGTGTGAAAATTTGGTAATTTTTTGAGGAAGGCCTGGTTCTATCTAAGGTCTTACACTGCAACTCACAAATGGGATCACTAGGGGGAGTCATTAGTGAACAAAATAATATTTATAAATGGTAAATATTATGATTTTATGAAATGAAATAGGTAATGTAAGAAACATAACATATGAATCTTATGATAAGACATTAGGAAACATGAGGTACACTAAGGGCATAAAAAGACACCAAGTGACTAGTAATCATCAATATACAAAGGATATCTATTTGGTATAGGAACAAATCTATGTAGGATAATAAGTGTGGTTATAATATCAAATCATTTTGTTTGTTTTGAATATTAAAATTAAAATGGACCTACCTTCCCAAAATGTTTTTCCCATTCCTTAAGACCTCTTATAGAGTCATTGGTCTACTATGAAGATTGGGTAATGACAAGAGAAAGTATGTAGAACTAAAATATCTTTTTATTCTCATTTTGAAATATAATGTAATAACACACACAAATGGACCACAAATATATCATGAGGCCAACTTTTGAGTTTAATATTTTATTATAAAAAGGAGATGTGCTTAAAATCACATCTTTTAGTGTGACTTAACTTTTGATAAAAATTAAATGTTGCCTTTTAAATCATTACCTTTTGTCAAATTATTTGGATTTGAAATTTATATGGATTTTAATATTCCTCCTCCATACGTATTTGTAATGACCAATCATGATAGATAAATTGATACACATGAATGAGATTTAGGCTTTGGCTAAAAAAGTCTAAGTATCCAAAGACATGAATAACTAGAACACTTAGTCTAAACTATGAAACAACATGTTATCTCAAGTTTCAACCATGTATATTCTTATTTTGTGAAATGAAATAAGGGTAATAAATGGATATCCAAATTGGATTGATAAAATAAGATTATAATGAGATGAATTGTTTGCTAATTTATCACATGGTAAAAAATGAATGACTAAAGGGAACAAGGTTTATATAACCAAGTCACAATAGTAATTAGTTGTGTTTATAGAGATAAGATATACAAAAATCATGAAACAAGAACAAGATAGCCATATAAAAGGAATACATGAAGAAAGTGTATGTAACCATGAAAAAAATCCATAAGACAACACAAGGAATAAAATGACATCATATGCAACATGAAGTGCAAAAAAAAAGTTACCATGTAAGATAGATAATAATTTGACATAATGTCAAATGATATAAGATAGATAAATATAAATTTGGAAAACATGTCCAATCCAAATGAAGAAAATAATAAAATAAAACCATGCTTGTATTCATAAATACTTGTAGATTTTTTCACACATAATATCCATAACATCTGATAAGTCTGAATGAAGCTAAATTTGAACTGTATCCAAAGTCTCATTGATATTCAAAGAAAGTTGAGAAAATACTTCATGTTAAATCTCCTTCATGGAAAATTTATGAATACCTAAAGGATCATAATGATGAGGGATATCATGTAGGGGGATCCTTAGTAAAATGAATGGGAATGGACTCTATAAGAGATGAAGGGGTCATTGATAGAGAATGGACCACAAATGAAATAATCACTAGTGGAAAAGGGCCAACTAGTGAAGAAGGATCCATAGGTGAGGGAATCATATGTGGATAAATGGTAGGTGGAGAAGGGATCATAGGTGGAGGGGCCATGGGGGAAGAAGGTGGAGCCTTATTATGAGGGTAACCTATGGGAGCTAGAGTGGTGAGTGTAGGAATGGTCATGAGGTGGTCCTTTAGATGTTATTGAAAGATGTGGAAATAATTAGTGTGATGATTACCATATTAGTGCCAGAGATAATATACCTATCCATATTTGAGAATATATCCAAGTAAAATTTTTGAAGGAGGTATATCCTTATCTATGGGTTGACGAGTAGTGGGATGCAAGGTATCAATATATTATCATAGCTTATGATAATACATGGATGAATGATTATCTATGTCATGAAAGCAATAACTATGATTGTTAGTAGACTTTATAGATTTACTAATAGGAATGAAAATATAAGTTGAGTAAGGATGGTGTAATAAATAGTCTCTATTCTAATGATCAACAACTCTATAAATATCATAATATGGCTGATCAACCCATTTGGTGGGTAAAAGAGTGATCTATAGTAAAGGGAGAAAACCATCACCACATGAAGTGAGGCTGGTGGAGAGATTGGGTGATGATTGATTGATAGAACAATAAGATTAGAAACAAGAAGAGACTCAACTAGAGAGGGAGTGGGAATAATATCTAAATTGGGCTTAGTTAAGAGAGGGGTGGGAAGCATGAAAGGTAGAAGGATAGTTGCAAGTATCTCAGGGATAAGTTAGCTAGAGGGGTCTTGGTATCTAGAAAAGCAATAGGGACTAGTCATAGCATGATCTGTAGGCATACTCATATGATTATGTTTAGAAAATATAGGTGTGAACACCATCTATACCTTATGAACAAGAGGGAAAATTCTAAAATTGGGAACTATATAAGATGGAATGCTATCAGATATATAGAAAGACTAAAGAAAAGAGGAATAATAACAAATAAATTTAGCATCTCAGGCATGCAAAATACCTCTTAATAATGTATCATCTAAGGTATAACCATCATCATAGTTAGGTGTATGAAGATCAATGTCATAGGTAGGAAGGACCTTATCATCTTATGTGTTATGATGAATAAAGTGCTGATTCTTGGTTAATATAAGGGGTATATCATCACTAAGTGGTTGATGGGAATACACCATTACAGAAGGTGGAAGTTGGAAAATGATATGAGGTGAGAAATCCAAGGTTTTGATCTTGATATTGATCTTGTTAGACTCATTTCCATATGAATCTAGGAGGTTAGGTGGTATGTTCCCAATGAGTTTAGGGTGACTATTATAACCTCCTGTAAAATTGACAAGAAATTTAAACCATTGAGATTCATGAAATGGAATGCTTGGATAGGGTTCAAGGGTTGAAATATTGAATACACCATGGGCTTGGAATTATTCAAAATTACAAGAGTTATTGTCACCTTGAATCTTATATATTTATCCATTATGAGGAAAGTTGACACATTGGTAAGTGGAAGAGGAAATTTCTCTCATGTAATGAGTCCATATCCTATCAATAAAAATGTTATAAGATATATGAAAGTTGAAGGCCATTATCTTAACTCAAATATTGATAGGTGTAATGGTTATAGGGAACCACCTACAACCTAAGGGGGGTATTTTCCTTCAATCATAACCTTGACATATGGTGTGTGTGTATTTAATATTATATTAAAAATATCCAACATTTTTAATAAAATCTAGAGAGGCAACATAATTTACTAAACCCTTATCAATCAAGGCATGTTTGACTTGGATATCACCAATTTAAACATTGATAAAAAGGGGAGGATCATCTTCATGAAGTAAAATATCATTAAGTATCATAGAAGAAATGGAAATTTGAGGGAGAGATAAGTATCCATTGTATTGTCAATGTGTATTTACATCTCTTCACATTGTTGTAAAATGCTATCTTATGATTTGGATAAGGTGGATTTACATCTTGCTAGTGGAGGGTGAAGGATGTTCATTTCGAACAAGAGTTGCATAATATGATTATGATGATACAAAGAAGTCTGCATAAGTTCAAGAAATGGGATTTTAGATGGGAGATTAGTAAGTTATGTGATAGTATCCCACTTATCATAACCCATAAGTGAATTGTTGGAAATAGATGCATAGTGTTGAAGGAGGTCCTCGGAAGAAGGAGTCAAACTGAATGTGAATTTATGTTGATAAGATATGGGATGTTTAATTGGAAGATAAATTTGTTGATTGTATTGAGAAGATGGGGTAGTTGATGTAGGTTTGGTTTGAGATAAATTGGAAGAAGTGTGAATAAAAGTTTGAGTATCATTTGTGATGGGTAAAGAGTTTGGAGGAGTGGTATAAATGGTATGAGAAGTGTTATCCAATGGAGGTGCTTTAATCAGTTTATCAAAAGATATAAGGTCTTCTTGCCCCAACTCTATTAAATGAATTAGGGAAGAGTCTTTGATAACATGAAAAGTCCAAGATGATTGAGTAGTGTGGTTGGTATGAGGATGTATGAAGTAAACTATCCTTTGAATATTAGTCATATTGACCACATTCTCTTAATGAGTTATGTCTATAATCCTATAAACATTATTGGTAGAAGGGGTATGTTGTCTTGGTGATTCAAAAGAGGATCTTTGTAGATAGCCAAATGAGCATTAGCCAAGTTCAAAGTTTGAAATTTAGTTTTTGTTTCATGGGCTTAGAAGGCAATGTCATAGGCTTGTTGACATTTATGAATGATAGAATCATGGTCAAAATTAGGACTGAGAAGGAAATCCATAACTAAATTATGCAATTACCTACAAGTTTCATGAGAATTACCCCAACTAACATGAAAAAAATAAAATTTATTGGGATTGTATTAAGATTTCATGGGATGAGAGGGATCAATATATTGTGGAAGAGGTTTTAGTATACACTTTTGTAATTCTCCTAAGGATAAAGGTTTATGAACATTAATGTTATTTGTTGAAGATAAATGAGTATTGGTGATGTGGTTGGGAGGGGAAGCTTGTTTTAAAGCATGGTTGAGAACAATAGCTTGAATAGTATAAATTATATCATAAGAATGGTGAAACCATTGTTAGTAGTGAGATGATTTGTATTTATTATTAACATGCAAGTAACCATAGAAGGTTAGGATGGATTGAATTGATGCACGAGGAAATCTTAGTGCTTAGATTGGTCAATGGCATCTTCTAAATTTCATGGAGAGAGATTCCATACCCAATAGTGTAACTTAGGATAAAGATATTTATTAAATAGATGAAAGAGGTTATCATATTCCATATTGTGTTCAAACTTGTTTTATAAGGTCTTCCATCATTTAATGAAATCTTGTGCAGTTTTTGTCTCAAGTTGTTTAGAATTAATAAAATGGGCCAAAGTATTATTAAGGAGGTCACTAGTTTAAAACTCTTAGATTAGAGTAGTGGATAAATCTTCCAAAATATTGATGGAATGATATTTGAGTTGGTTATACCCTTATAAATCATCTCCATAGATATTTTTTCTACTAGTCTGGTAGTGGCAAAAGTATTTAACTTGACCCAATATTTTTATAGATTTCTAAATGGTTTTAAGTGGAGAGTAGTATTTATTGACCCATTATAAATAATGGTATGGGTGATACCTCCTACATTGATGTTAGCAATTTGAGGCATAAGAGGTTCATTTTTAAGGTTCTTGATTTTTTTGATAACATGAGGAGGTTGAGGGATAAGATTACCATAGGAATCCCTAAGGGGAGGTGGGGGGAATTTTATTTCTGCATTCCCCATGGAACCTATTGAGGGTGTTTTTGGATATGGATAAGATGATTTTGAATTTAAATCATTTGGTTGGAATGATTAACTTGGAAAACATTCATTTGATTAAGAGTTTGTAATAGAATTTGATGGGTTTGAATTGTTTTATTTGAATTATGTGAAGAATTGTCATTGGTATGAGTGGCTTGGGTACCACTATGAGTTGTAGCATGTATGTTATTATTGAATTGAGATTAATTGTTAGTGAGGAATTAGTAGCTTTATTTTATTTTTTAACAAAAGATGCACTATTAGAGGGATGAGAAGAAGCAACACTAGAGGCATGATTACCGTGGTTATCAAATGATGTACTAGTGGAAGAATTGAGAAGAGTATGTTTTAGAAGAGGCCCACTGGATGTAAAACCTACCATATTAGTAGATATACTAGGTGTGGAGGTGGATTAAATCAAAGAGGAAGATGTCATAGTATGAGAAGGGGTCAAAAGAGTGGGAAGAGGTTGAGAAGAAAAGAAACTAGTGTCCCCAAATCTATGTGATAATGTGGGAGAAGGTGAATGGGGATCCTTTATTTGACCACTTATCATAAGATGGTAAACAGTAGAATAATATTTTCCTTGATGTTGAGGTAACTCATTGATGAAGAAGATAATTTTTGGAGTATATTATAATTCATGTTGATCTTCTAAGAAAAAGAAAAGGTTACAAACTGAAGATGAATGATGAGGGGTTTCATAATTTATAGTGTGAGTGGATACATGTACATTAATTTCATCTAGGGTAGGAGCCATAAGTTGCTTATGGGAGAACCTATTGGGGTTGGTAAAGCTCATCATATTTGTTGAGTTCAACTTAGTGTTGTCATCAAATAAGAAGTTCATGATGAGGGATAAATATTAAGGAAGACTAATCTGATGTAAAGGCAAAGAGGTATAAAAATTATGGAGTTGACTAGGTTGACTATGTTCTATAATTCAAAAGGTAAATAAGGGTACATAGTTGATCAAGTCAAATATGTACTATAGTCAGAGTATGAAACTAAGTTGATAAGGATACAAGGTCAAACCATTAAAATTAGTACTATAAATTGACTAGAAAAAAGGATACAGAGTCATACAAGTTGACTCTATATTGTACACTAGGATATAAAGTAGGTAGAAAGGGATACACCTTCGTATAGGTTGACTATGTACACTGATAGGGGAAACACAAACTATAAGAGACTATATGGAACATAAAAATAGTGTGATAAAATAGGGAAAAAATTACAATATAATTGAAGTGAGAAATGGAAGTAAACACACAACAATTGGATCAATGTGAGTGATCCAATTGGGGCACATAACACAAAATCTTTCACCAATGCTAGCCAATGCAATTTTTTTCAATACAACACACAATAATTAAAGATCAAGTAGTCAACTAAAAATTAAATACTAACTAAGTGGTCATCTTGATTATTATAAAGTATTGATTTAAGTGTGATAAGAAATTTTTCTAAAAATAGGGAACTAAAAAGCAATCTATGGATGGTTTCAAGATGTTTAGGCTAAAAGGGATCTATGTTGGAAATGGTACTGGATTGGTATTGGGGCCTCCCCCTCATTTAAAAATCTTATAGTGATAAGGGTGTCAAGTTCTTTTCCAATATATACCATTAACCATGGATTTATACTTGGCTAGAAAGCCAAGTTAGCTTCCCCCTTGGTGATGAAATCCAAGTAGGTAGGCCTTGGGAAGACAAGTGTTAAATGAATTTTGAATATTATGTGATTTTGTAGTGTGTGCAAAATATAAAATAGTGTAACTAAATGGTAATTTGAAAAAACAACTATTTATACTATGTGAGCTACTCTAAGCATGAAAACAACTGAAAATGAAAGTGTGAATTAATTACTAGCAAATTATTATTAATTCTAAAATTTAGAATAGTACAGAGTCAGTTTAGATGACACTATATGAAAATAGTATAGAATAGAGTCAACTAGGTTGATATTGTTTTATGAAAGCAAAAATCTTTAAGAACAAATTCAAATGAGTTAACTAAGTATTTTAGATAGAAGATAGACTATAGAACTAGGTTGACTAGATCGACTTAGTTTGATTTAGGGTTATAGTTTTGATGATTGTTAACTTGCATAAAATAGATTTGAAATGAAGTACTAAAATGACTGAGAAAATAAAGAGAGGAACCTTGGTGGGTTGGAAGATGATTAGGATTGAAAATTTTATGTTGAAGTGCCTTGAATGCTGCTTTAAAATTCTAAAAACTAAGTCAACTAATTTGACCCAATTTTGCAAAAACTTGTGTGCTAAAGGAGAATAAGATGATTAAGTCAACCTATTCAACCTAGTTTATTGATCTAGATGTTGGAAGAAATAATAAGATGATTAAATTAACCTATTTGACCTAGTTTGTTGATTTAAATGATGGTAGAAAGAATAAAATGATAGATTTGACCTATTCGACCCTGTATTCATATCTATCACTAAATAAGAGTATAATTTCATCATGTCTAATCAAGAAACATGTATCTAATGAAGACCCACATAGAAAGAACAAAGTCATTTTGATGTGATTGTGTGTTAAACATATGCATAGAAGATTAGAAATATATCAACAAGTTTGATATAGTATCCCAAATATATAAAAATAATAAGATGATAAAAATGAAAGCATGAAAGAAAACTTACCAGGGTTAGATTCATGTTGGGTTCACCAGAATGTATGCAATGGGAAACAAAACATATCTATAAATCAATCCTAGCTTAGATAAGATAAATCCCACTTACACTTATGATTAGGGATGCATTAGATAATCAGGGTCATGACCAATATGGATCCACTAAACCTAATCAAGGGATCTCTTACCATAATAATATCACCAGGGAGGGTTTGAAATCCTCCAGTCAATCAAAACTATGAAATAACCCTAACTAGGTCCTATGTTTTCAATTTCACTAAACTAATAATAAGTAAAGTCTAATCTAGTGCTCACCAAAGTTTGTGCCACAAAGTGGGGGTAATAAACATGAAAATTAAACATGCATAGAAGACATATACTCATATAAATTTATATAGAATCCTAATAAATGGAATATAAGTGCAAATCCGTATCTATCTGCTCTTATAAAGGAGAAACAAAGTTAGGAATACTTACCTTTGAATATGAACCCATCGATTTTCAATCTTTTCCTTGGCCAAGGTGCTTTGCAAGAGGTTTTTATAGTATGTAAGGATGATAATAATAAATTATCTTGAGGCTACACAACCTATCAATGCATCCAAAAGACTTCTCCACAAGACAATATCCATATCTCCAAAGAAAGTATGAAACCCTAAGCATGTTCCTCAAGTAGAATGGTGGATAAACATATTCATAATATATCTTACTTCTTATTCTTCTCTCTTAGAAATGGTGAAATGAATGTTTTTATATAGGCATATCTAACCCTAAATGCTTCCATAATTTTAGGCTGACAAGGTTGATCCAATCGACCTAGTATCATAATTGACAAAAACAAGTTAGCTCATGGACTAGGTTATCCAAGGGCCAACCTAGACCCTAATAAGTTTTATAAAATAATATTACAAGGTCTATGAGGCTGACTATGTAATTTAAACTATTAAAAATGGGTTTCTATTAGGTAAAGGATAAATAAGGTGGTAAAAAACTAGAGGAGGGTGCAAAATAAGAGGTAAAGCTTAAGGTAATGGTTTTTAAGAGACAAGTGTAGATAATAATTGGAAATAAGGGACAATAATCCTAAAAAATAACTAATTTTCTACCCACCCCTTTCCCATTTCACCCCTTAGGGCATGTACTCAAAGACATTGAGATTCGATGGGTTCCTGTATGATAGAGAGGGTTAGTAGTTAATAAAGTTTGAAAAAGTTATGTGTAGACACTAAGGACTATACCCTCATAATCTAATTATAGATATAAACATGGATCCACATGATTGCTAGGGATAGTTGACGTAATGGAGGGGAGGCTAAATGATGAATATTTTCTATAGGAATCCATTTCTAAGACTATGTATTTGAATTCCTAATGATCTTTTGAGAGGGACAAATAGTATTTTTTGTCAAAATTATTGCATTTAATGCATATAAAACAAAAATATTTAAAGTTCACATATTATATCTAAGATCCCAATGAAAAGGAAATATGAATGTTTTAGGCCATAGGTTTTGAGGTATCTAATAAGATGCAAACCTTGGCACATGAAGAGTGTGATCCATTCACTTCAGGGTCAGCCTTAATGAAAACCTTGATCTTGTCATCTAGTTGTTTGATATTTCTTAAAGATCAAAATCTGAAAGGAAGGATGTAAAATAGAATCCAAATGGGGATGGTGACAAAATATTTAGTTTCTATATCAAATAAAGGATTCAAGGGAAAAAACACAACCCTATCCTATCAAATAATCAAGTATCCATCCTCCACACATATTCATGATCTATTTTTGAATTAAATTTGATAAAAAATAAGCATTTTATATTAAAGTTTATTGAAGAGCATGAGATCCTTTTCATAAATTTTGAATCCATAGGTATTTTACTCAAAAACCTACTAACCAAGTAGCATAATTTAGTATTTTTTAACAAATCATCCTCATCCTATTACAAATAACAAAATTCCATTGTCTCTACTTATAAACAAACATGGTATCCCCTAAAGTGAATAATTATGATGAATCTACAACCCTAAGTCTTTGTGATATATTTATATGCACATGCATAAATTCTTTTGAAACCCTTTCATATTGCATTAAAACACCTCATTACTCTCAATTGGTCACCCTAGATAAGGGTGAATGGGATTCTTGATGTTTATTTGAAATGCTATTTAAACTAGCGTAAAATTTAAGAACTAGTTTCACCCTAACTGAGCTAGAATCATATCAAATAAAAATGAAATAAATCATTGCAAGAGTGGAATGTATTTATTGAGTTTTTTTTTTTTTTAATGATAAAAAAGAAAATAGTTTCTAAATTCTTTGTCATGCATGCTAGAGTGGTCTTTCTTGGTCATATAATTTTTATCATGTTGTCTTTCTTCTTTCACCCCTCTAGTGCTTTGAAAATTTCATCCACTTTCAATTATTTTTTTGTCAAACTTCCCTCCTCGTCAAATACACCTATCACCAAAAACCTCACCTTTATCACTCCTATATTATGCCTAACTTGAGCTAATTATGCAACATTTCAAGATAAATTTTCTATTGTGTTTATGAAACTTAATAATATTTGCATCTTTGAGTTTATGTTATATGTTACCTTATTCTAGGTTAATGTATATAATTAAGATATAAAATTTGATTATTCAAATTTCTCTAAGATATGTCTAGATTAAGGAAATTTGAATGCTATAAAAAATTTCAATTACACTTTATTATTTAAGGAAATCACTAAGAATACTAGGATAATTAGCTTTTATTATTATATTTAGATCTAAGGTTATGTCGAGGTGTAAAAAATGACTAAAACTAGTTATGGAATCACTCATCTCTAAAAACAAACTATTTAGACAAACCTAGATGAATTTGGAAGAAAATAGACACTTGATGAAAATTTGCCTTAACCTTTGCCTAAATAGTTTTTCATAGATTATTTTATCTACTTGTAGATTGGTATTTGATTTAACAATTTTAGGAATATTAGTGTATTATTCCTAATTTAGTTAAAGGGTCTGAGTAGTAAAATCAATAAATAAATATGAAATAATTAAGCTACTGATTTGTGTAAACTAGATTGCAATTTTGACCTTTCTAAAAATAGTAATAATATATGTTAAAGAAGACTTAGCTAGAAACTAATTGATCTAACTAAGATAGAGTCTAAAATTCACTCTGTATGACTTGGACGCTATCAAAAACAAAGATCTGGTCTTCATTTTGTAATTGAATAGGAGTAACACCGATACTATTGTCTACCTTTGACGCTATTGTCTTGAGGATTTGAGCTTTCTAGGTTTTATTTTCCAGGTCTGTGTGACCATGTTCATGAAGTTTTGATAGCTAAAAGTCTATAGATCTCCTTGTAGGGTATATTTTCTCTTTGAACCCTATGTCCCATTGTGCTTTGATCAATTTCAAGAAAGAGGGGGGTTAATGTGTGTAAGATTCACTAGATGTAGATCCACACTCCTTGTGTGGGCACAATGCTTACATACAAATACTTTGAAGAGGGATCAAGCCATTTGTAGTTCTCCCACTTGATTTGTTTTATGAAATTATGTGTATGAAGATAAAAAATGCTAAATTTGATGTACTTGAGGTGGATAGGGATTAGTGTAAGGATTTGAATAAGATTTTAAGTGTGTTGTTTGGCTGTATGTAGAGAATAGGAAAGATTGCTTGAGTAGTCTTGCTTATATTCTTTCTTGCTTAGTGATAATTGCCAACCCTTTCCAAATGATCTTTGAATGGGTTTTTATAGGGATATATTATTCATGGGTTGAATGTGCTCACATTAGGTTGACAAGGATAAGGATGGGGAACTAAAAGAAATTAACCATTGGGACCAAAAATAGACTTGGAAAATAACACCAAAAGTGGACAAGAGTGGCACCAATGCTATAGTTTAAGTATGGTGCTACTGTCCTAATCAAATGGGACCTGAGGGGATTGATTTATCTTGGAAAGAGTAGTATAGGTGAGCTAGGACAAAGTCTCAAAGGCTACGAATGACTTATAATCAATGAAAAAAAGCCTAAGATGGTTAGGAGAGAAATTAAGAGGGACATGAGGGTTGGGTGTCATTAGCCACACTCAAGTTACCAATTTTTGTATTTTATATGACTACATTTGCCCCTCCTTTATTATAGTGATGCAAAAAAGTGAAATACTAAGATAAAGGTAAAATATAAAGTATACCTAAACTTACCTTCAAGGGTAAAGCTCATGAAGATATTGTGATGTTGGGTGTGCATAGTGAAAGCACACTATGAAGTGTAAATCTATAAGAGAAAATAAAGAGTAGGTCGATTCTTACTAGATGTGCTATATCTAAAATAAGAAAGTACTAAGTTAGGTAAGAGAGGAAAAAAAGAAATGAATAAACCTCATCAGGTATGTGAACCAATATAAAACCTATTTTGATGCTAAGTAATGATGGGTGATGTTTAGTGATGTTATATGTGTGCTGAACTAAGAGTAATATCATGAACAGAGCTGAGTGCTCAATTCCTTGAGAGTGGCTCAAAAATCTAAAGGTTGTTCCTTTGGCTCCATCATCACCCACTAAGTGAAGCTAGGTGATCATGCAGGTGTTGATTGATGTTTGGACTATGTGTCCAATCCCTCTAAATAAGTGGCTCAAGAATAAAAAGGCTTTCTAGTCCTTTGGCTCCATCATTGCATCATGAAGTGAAGCTATGAACTGATACTAATATGAAATGTGTGTCATATGAGATGGCTCTTAAAGCCTATAAATACATTGTGATTTGACAATGTTAGTTTGGATAGCTTTGTATGCTAGAAACTAGGCCACTATTGGCCATTCTAAAATATATAGATTAGGCTTATATGAAATCCACTCCAAAACTTGTGCACTAGGCTTATATGAAATCCACTTAAGAAATCAGTAATATGGACATTAGGCTTGTATGAAATCCATTCGAAAATGATGCTAACCAACTAAATATGGAATAAGGCATGCAAATGTTGAGAATGACTAAGTAATATTAAACTTGAAAAGGAAAAGAAAACAAGTGTTTTGTGCACATTGCCCCCAATCACTGGTGTTTAAAACATAGATTCTAATTTTGAAGTTATATCAATTGTCATGTCTGAAACTAGAATTGAGATCCATCATGCTTCACATGATGCCCCCTATATCTATATTTTCTAAGCAAAAGTGTACTAAAAATTACTGATTTTGAATTGGTATGGCTATGCAAAACTATAGCTAAACCTACTTTTATACCCACTTTTAGAAAGTCTAGTTTTTTTGTTGTTTGGATAGGAGCACCAAAAGTGGACACTAGTGGCACTAGTGTTTTATTCCAAGTTAGGTGCTATTGTCCTAGGCTAAATCTAATAACTGTTATGATATTTTCACTATCTATCTAGTTTGTTTTGACTATTTTGATGTCTGGTTGCTATTTTAGGTGTTATAAAAGCTAGATTTTTTACCATTAGGAGCTTTGATCTCTATGACAAAACCCCTATTTATTTCCCCTCTTCTAAGGTTAGAAATGAATACCTTACAATGATTTCTCTCAAAATAAAGAGCCCTGTAAGTGTGTTATGCTACAAATATACATCATATAGAAATGATAATCGATAAGATATCTCAAGATATAACATTGTTTGTAATGAGATATTGTTAGATCAACAGGGGTATGCCTATATAGATATAATAATGTAATAACATGTTTAATGTACTAAGCTAAAAATTATAGTCTAGTTAGTTGTTATTTGGAGGGATGGAGCATGATGTCCAACATAACATCCAAGAAAGCAAGATAATTCATGATGTATTTCATGACATTTCAAACAATGAGAATCAAACAAACAATAATCACACAAGGTGAGAAGCAATAATCATACAAGGGTGGCCAAGAGGCCACACAAATAAGGGACATGGGAACATGTATCTCATAGTGGAAGGAAAGCATACAAGGCATGTTCAAATGCCACATACACATACAACTAAAACAAGCAAAGTTTGTGTGGAAGCCACAATCACATTAAAGAGTATAAGCAAAGGACATTGGAAAATGTCCTAATGCACACACATGAATAGAAGTAAAGGACATTAAAAAATGTCCTAAGGCATAAATAGGAGACAAATAGGAAATGAGAAATGAAATCACATCAAGTTATGATAAGCAAAAAAAAACATGTAATAACTTGAAATACAATTGCATCTAACTAATCAAAGCAAGAGGTAAAGTATGCAAGACATGTTAGTACAAGATTAGGTATATGCTAAGAAATACATAAGTGATATATACTAGTGAGTGTTGATAGAGTAATATATGTAAGATAGTAAATAATTTACATCAACATGATAACTAGAGTGTATGGTGTAGGAATGACATAACCTGGATGGTGTAGTCATGTAGAAGATTCCCCCAATGGGTATATATATTGATGTGTGTCTCAATGTAGAAGTAGGATTCTCCCTCAATGGGTAGAGTGAAGTAATAAAAGAGATATATATCACTGCACACACTCAAGGAAGATCAAGTAAAGCATGGTAATGTAGATAAATTGATAAATAATAACATATAAAAACAAATGTAAGTCTATCATTGTAGTAGAAATGTAAAGCATGGATAATGCATACAATCAAAATGTTTTTGGTTTTTTTGAATTATTTGAATGTTTTTGATATTTTAGAATATTTTAAGCTATGTAAAATCAATCACATGAAGAATATGTACAAGAATTGAGATGGGCTATGTACAAGTAAGCAATAAGAAACTATGTACATATAATTTTGAAAAATTATGTACAATACAATGTGTGAAATGAAATTCTAGACATGGAATCTATGTAGATACATAATATTCTTTGGATTTTTGTGTTTCTTTCCTTCAAGTGAGGCTAGATGATACACTTTAGGGCTAATATTTTTGATAATAATGTATGGACCTAGCCAATTTGGTTTAAATTTTCCTTTGGTTTCTTCTTTGGCATTGACATTGCAAATATTTTCTTTGAGAATAATATCATTAACTTTGAATTCTCTGGCATGAACTCATTTATTATATACATTGTTGGTAGATTCTGAGATGTTATGCTACCTAAATGCATGTATGGTCTAATTTCTTGAGATTATGTAGATGATTTTCATGATACTGGTCATCAATGATAATACCTTTAAGGGAGATATGAAGAGATTCTAATTCCAATGGTAAAACTACTTTTGTACCATACACAAGTGAATAAAGAGTGGCTCCTATGGGAATGTGGATACTTATGCGATATTCCCATAATGTAAAGACTAGTTTATTATATCAATCATCTCCAAATTTGGTCACTAGTTTACTCAAAATATTATTGATGGTTTTATTAGTGCCTTCTGCTTAGCCATTTACTTGTGGTTAATATGGAGTAGAGAATGTGTGTTTAATCTTATATTTTATGCAAAATTTCTTGATATTTTTGTTCTTGAATAATTTTCCATTATCAAAAATGATGGCTATGGGAAAGCCAAAGTGCGACATAATATGAGTCATGAGAAAGATGAAAATTTCCTCACCTATAGTAGATTAAAGTAGAATGACTTCTAGCCACTTGGTAAAGTATTATGTAGCTGTGATTATGAATTTATGTCCATTGGTAGATTTAAGGTTAGTTTTTCCAATTAGATTAAATACCCATAGCATGAATGGCCATGTAGAGATAATAGGCTATGATTGTTGTGATGGTGCATGTTGTAATTTATTGTATCATTGGCATTTATCACATAGTGGGCTAGTAGTACCCTTATCGAAGCAATTTATGTGACGTGGCTTTTTCACTGAAATGGCCGCCACACTCACTACCATGTATTTGTGTAAGAACAATTTTAGCTTCTAATGACATCAAACATAGAAGTAATTGTCTATCAAAATATCATTTAAAAAAATTTCCACCAATGATTACATAACGGAGTATTTGTTTGTGTAACTGCACTTGTCATTTTGAGAAAAAGTGACTAGTGTAATAGATTTGTTTAAAAAGTTATAAATATTAGAGAACCATCTTGGAGTTACAAAACTATGTGTAGTGGCTATAATAGAGAGTGCAATCAAATTCATGTTGGATATTGATGGTGGTTATAATCATTTAATTATGAAAACATCTTGATCATCATTAATGTTGATAGGAATCAAATATGTGGCACTTGCCATTGCATCTGCATGTGGTTGTCTTTTTTTGGTATACTTTCTATAAAAAATTAATTGAACTACGATGATAAAAATTGTACCATGTTTTGATATGGTATAAGATGTTCTTATTTTGTATGATAAAGATCATTGAATTGGTTGACCACACGTTAGGAATCACCAAAGAATTGAATATATCTAATTTGGAGAGATTGAGAAATAAATAGACCTAAAATAAGTGCTTCATATTCTACGGTGTTGTTGGTGTAGGAGAAACTTAATCGATATGTAATGGGAACTATGTGACCAAAAGGGTCAAAAATATAATGCCTACCCCTACACTAGATGCACATTGATAACCATCAAAGAACATGATCTAAGTATCAGAATGAGTATAATATCTTTTCTAAATGTGTCACTAATAAGATTAGTGTCTAGGAGTGGTATGGATATAAAATGGTTTACAATGATTTGGCCCTTTGTTTATTTTTGGAGAACTATTTTTAAGTCAAACTTTATTAATAACATGACCCATTTTATGATGAGACTAGAGAGATGTGCTTTTCCCATGAGAAACTTTAATGGATCTGCTTTTGTGATAACCTGAGACTCATTATTTACCATGTAATGTCAGAGTTTTTTTGTGGAAAAAGCTAATGATAAACATAAATTTTCTATTATAGAGTAATTTTTTCATAGTCAACCAATGTGCGACTAATATAATAAACTACTCATTTGGTGTGTTGATCATCATGTTATGCTAAGAATGCTCTTATTAAGGGAAGGTGGTACTAAGATAGGTGGGTTGAGAAGATATTTATTGATTGTATTAAATTTTATTTAACATGCTTGGTCCCAGACAAACTTTGTATTTTTCTCTAGTAATCAAGTGAATGACTGAGTTTTATCAATAAGTTGACCTAAAAATTGGTAGATTGCTTGGATCTTGCCCTATAGGGATAAAAGTTGATTTAAGTTCATAAGAGGTGGCATGTTGATGATTGCTTTGATTTTATTAGATTCAACCTCTATGCCACACTGAGAAATAATGAAACCTAAGAGTTTGCCTGATGTAACTCCAAACACACACTTCTTTGGGTTCAATTTAACATTTTATTGTTTGAGTCTTTGAAATATCTTTTGTAAATCAATAGTGTGATATTATTATTATTTGGATTTAACTAATATAGCATCAACTTAATCCTTGATAGTATGGTGAATCAAATCATGAAATATATGTGTCATGGTATGTTGGTATGTGGATTTGACATTTTTTAATTTGAAATTCATGACAATGTAACAAAATGTACCCCAAGGTGTTGTAAAAGATGTTTTTTCTTGATCTTGTTTAGAAATTTTGATTTAGTTGTATCCTAAAAAGACATCCATAAATGATAAAATTTCATATTTGGCTATGGAATTGATGATCATGTAAATTTTAGATAAAGGAAAATCATCTTTTGGGCCTATTTTATTTAAATTATAGAAATCAGAAGAACACCAAATTTATCAATTGGGTTTGACCACATGGACTTTATTATAAACCCATTTAGGGTGTGCTACTGGTCAAATGAAACCAGTATTTAAGAGGCATAGGATCTCATCTTTGCCTAAGAGATCCACCTTAGGATGCATTTTGAATTTTTTTTGTTTAACGAGTTTAGCATTTGGGTATAAAAGAATCTGATGAAATTCTATTGATGTATCAATTCCTAGCATATCAAAGTAAGACCAAGTAAGGAGTTATAGAAAATCTATTAATGTTTGATGAATATCTATATCTTCTTCCTTTCATATGGTAGTGGCTAATAAAACAATTCTAGGGATCCTAATTATTTTTAAAATTGAAATTAACTAGTTCTTCATTAAGTAATGTGGAATGATCCAGTGTATAGGGAGTGGTAAGAATGGTATTATCTGAATGAACTAGTATGTCTTGTGGAGAATCTAGACTTTATCCAAAGTATGCATGGGCATTTGTGTGATGAGGAAATATATTTTTATGATATCAAGATGGAAGGTCCTCATATGCTCCAAAAAGTTTTAGGAGGGATTCATCATTGGAGAATTCATCTAATGTTAGCATGTATGGTGAAACTGCATTATCAATGAGATCGAGATAGATTAATGATAATGTTGAAGCATGATTAACAATTTCATCTCTTGATTTAGTGGGTGGAAAAAACTTTATATGCTTTAAATTAGTGGAAGAAGGCTTATTATGAAGGTGGGTAAAGTGATATCCTAACCCTTGTGTTCTATGTTATGTATATGCCTTGACAATATTGATAATTCCTTGTTCATACTTTCCAAGACCTTTTTCATGATATTCCATCTTATTGAGACATTTAAGTGCAAAAGGAGAGGTAAAATTGTGATTTAGTATCGATGTTATTACAGAATTTGGAGTTTGTTGATATGTTGCATGGTCCAAAGGTAGACCATGAATAATAGGTTGTGTTAGTATGTTACCAAGACTAAACTATGGAATATAATTTTGTGGATTTTTAGGAACTTTTTAGTATTTAAAATGTTCATTATCTATTGGGAATGTG
Organism: Torreya grandis; assembly: GCA_037957365.1. Classification (NCBI taxonomy): domain Eukaryota; kingdom Viridiplantae; phylum Streptophyta; class Pinopsida; order Cupressales; family Taxaceae; genus Torreya; species Torreya grandis. Next base: position 541,321 of record JARHVA010000385.1, read on the forward strand.
TATATGTAGCCTTTGTGACTAAATTTTAAACAAGCATGGAGTATACAAGGGACCACATGCATATCCTGAATCCAGGGCCAACCAAGTAATAAATTATAGTTGAGGTCATTTGCCATGACTTAGCAAGTAGTTGGCAGTGTCTTAGACCCTAAGGTAAGATTGAGTGTTATTTAACCCATGGCATTTTGTGGAATGTTATCAAAACCTCTGATGTTTATATGATAATGGTTGAGATCTTGAGGTTGTATTTAAGATGTTTAAGAAAAGAAATGTTGTAAATGTTGAGTCCTAAACCATTATCAAGTAATACACTTTTGACCCCTACATCATTGATTCTTATTTTAATATATAGAGTTAGATGTTTTTTAATGATGTAGCATGGGGTTAAATCCTTTTTTCAAATGAAATTTGTTCTTTAGTCTATTGCATGGTGTTAAGGATAGATACAACATAAGTTGGTTTAGTGGAAATGGGAATTCTAGTATTGTAAAGGGTTGTATATAACACATATTTGTAAACATCTAATCATTTAAGGAACTTGAGAATTGATACTATATCAAAAGGGGTGCTAACCTGAGTGATGAATTTATATCTATGGGTGTAATCAACTTGTCTATCTTCCAAAACTTGGGTGATAGCATGTACCACATGATCTATGATATGTATAGAGATGGTACTATGTGTGGGATAAGATCTAGATGTACCAAGTTTGAAAGGAGGAGGGATAGATATAACTACTAGTGTTTGCTTGTGTCTAGTAGTGATGGGAAGATAGTCAAAAGTATCCAAAGAGTTATATGAATCTAAGTAAAAATCATTAATGTGGAATGAAATGCATGAAATGTGAGGGATGAATTATAAAATAATATGTCTATAACAAGCATTCCATAGGAGAGATGTAAAGTAAGGGATAGAGAGCATGAATTTGTGCATAAATGCATGAAAAATTGGACATGTATGATGACATTTCTAATGTGTTTAGCATGATAAACTTTGAAATTTTTCCACATGAGAGATAGAAAGGAAAGGATAGAACATGAAATTGTTAATGAATTTATAGAAAATTTTGACATGTAACATAACATTGGTAATGTGTTTATCAAAATGTATTTGGAAACTATTCTACATGAACAAGAGAGGATATGCAAAAGGAATATTGAAATCTTGTGCATTTTTAACAATAAATTTTATAATATCATCCTTGATTATAAATATTAAACATGAAATGCAAATAATGAAGCTTTGTACTCACATATGATAAATTTCATCATTCATGTACATGATAAAACCAATGATGGTCTCCTTATTATTTACAAGAAATGCAAGGAAATTTTGTAAATAAATAAGATCCATTTTTGAAATCTAATTTTAGAATGTAAGGTGATATCTCAAAAAGAAAGAGGACTTAGTATATACAACTAGGGTTTTAAAATATAATTAATGGAACAATTTACTATGAAATTTTGAAATTGAAAGTGAATGTTTAAGTTATATATGTAAGTAAAAAATCATAATTTTATAGGAAAATTTGTGATTTAATAGGACCTAGTAAATGCAACTAGGGTTTTGAAAAATAAATGTTTTTGAAAAGTACTATTGATTTTGAAATTTGAATGGATTTTTTTATTTTAATATGATAGTAAAAATTTAAAAAATTATTGGGAAAATACTGGGACCTAGTATGAGAAACTAGGGTTTAAAAGACAATTATTTTAAAATTACTATAAAATTTTAAAATCTAATGCTAATTTATAATTTTATTATGCAGGTAAACTTTTTAAAAATATATAAGAAAAAAATTAATAGGAAATTTACCCTAGGGTTTATAGGGTTTTTATGCACAAACAAAGTAAGTCAAGTTCACCAAATGATTTAAATTTTTTGCTAATATTAGCATATTATTCCTAATTTAGTAAAAGGCGCTGAGTAGTAAAATTAATAAATAAATATGCAATAATTAAGCTACTGATTTATGTAAACTAAATTTAAATTTTGACCTTTATAAAAATAGTAACAAGAGATGGAAAAAAATATTTAGCTAGAAATTGATTGATCCGACTAAGACAAAGGCTGGAATTCACTGTGTAGGACAAGGACACTATCATAAACTAAGATCTAGTATTCATTTTATAATTGGATAGGAGAACTAAAAGGGGATAGGATTAGCACCAACATTGTATTCCACCTCTACCGTTATTATCCTGAGGATATGAGTTTTCTAAGTTTCGTTCACCAAGTCTATGTGACCAAGTCCATGAAGTTCTGGTAGTTGGAAGTCTATAGAGCTCCCTATAGAGTAGATTTTATATTTAAACCCTATGTTCCATTATGCTTAGATCAATTTTGAGAAATAAGGGGGTGGGGGGGTGGGGTGGGGTTAGTGTGTGTAATATTCAATAGATGTGGATCCACACCCCTTGTGTGGGCACGCTACCTACATACCAATACTCTAAAGATGGATCAAGCCATATGTAGCTTTCTCACTTGATATGATTTTTACAATTATGTGTATGAACATGCATAATGCTAAATTAGATGTATTTAAGGTGGTTAGGGACTGGTGTAAGTATTTGAATAAGATTGTAAGTGTGTTTTTTGGTTGTATGCAAAGAATAGGGAAGTTTGATTGAGTAGTCTTACTTGTATTCTTGCTTGCTTAGTGATAATTACCAACCCTTTCTAAATGATATCTAAATGGAATTTTATAGGGATATATTGGTCATGAATTGAATGTGCTCACATTAATCTAACAAGGATAAAGATGGGGAATTGGAATAAATTGACTATTGGGGCCAAAAATGGGCTTTGATAAGAGCACCAAAAGTGGATAGGAGTGGCCTTAGTACTATAGTCCAAGAGTGGAACTACTATCCTAAGTAGACAAGACTTGGGAGGATTGATTTATCTTAGAAAGAGAAACTTAAGTGAGCTGAGACCAAGTATAGAAGGCTACATATGATTAGGAATCAGTAAAAATAATCCTAAGAGGGTTATAATACCAATCAAGAGGGACCTAAGGGTTGGCTATCATTATCTATGCTCAACTTACTAATTTTTGCATTTTATATAACTAAAGTATTTTTTGATATATTATATTCTCTCTATGTCCATTATCCTTGAATTAAAAACCCTAGATCTACTTTTGACACTATATTTTGGGCCTTGCAAAGGGTAATATGGATGGGTTGAGATGACCCTAACCAACCCCCACTAAGTGGTTTAGTAATGCATGTATCTACAATACTCTGAAAAGGGATCAAATCACATGTAGTTCTTCGTTAAGTGTATGTGTGAAATAGTGATCCTTAAATATGGATGCAACATGTGATCTAACATTTGACACTTAAAAATGGCTAAATTGAGTTGGATTTGGTAAGCCATTATCCTTGTGAGTGATTTATTATTTGTGATATTCAGGGTAGTGTTTCTTAATATGCAAGTAATACATAGATACTTTATTGATACTTTATATATGAATTCTAGATAAGGAATATACTTAAATATATTATTTTTATATAGATTAATCTTTAGGAAACTTCTCATGGAACTACTAGGTGTACAAGAAAATTTGGTATAGTGGATGGTTTCAAAAATCATAAGCCATTTATGTATTATCAAAATCATATGAAAATAAAATAATAGTGATATGATGACTACGGGACAGTCTGATTAAAATAATAATAATTATAATATTGGTCACAAACTAGGGAATTCCTAAAGGTGACCTATATAAAATCAATAAGGTCAATAGTGTTTCAAAATTTGAATAACTAGTTGTATTTGTGCAAATGTTCACTCCATGTTTTGTTGAGGATTATTATGTCATCAAGGTAGACTAAAAAAGAGTATTGAGAATCTTGAGAATGTCATTCATCATCTGTCTAAATGTATTGGGTGTCTTCATTCTACTGAATTGCATAACCAAACATTTTATCAAACCTTCCTTTGATTTGAAGGACTTTTTCCAAATGTCTTTATGATTAATAAGAGTCTAATGATACCCAAAATTAAGATCAGTTTTGGTGAAAATTTTAGCACTACAAAGTTACCTAGTAAGTCCTATATCTTTGGAATAGGGAAACTATTACTCATTGACATCTTTGTGAGAGTATTATAATTAATGTGCCACCTCCTTGCACTATACTTTATTTATACAAGAATAATTGGGCTGATAAAATGAATGATTTGGGATTGATGTGTCTTTTATCCACTATTTAATGGACCTATTATTTGATCTCTTCATTCTCTAATATTTTTTATGGTATAAAGAATCATATGGTAGATTAGTCCTAGTATCAAATCATTAGGTTTATTTATCACATAGTATATAGGAATTTATTTAAGTGATTGAAATATATACTTATATTTTCCACACACATTTTTCAATTGTGGCATTTTTTAAAAATAAACTATGGTATATATTGGTGCTGTAAGGACATTCTTATATTTAGGTCTCACTATAAAGACTATAGACTTCTTAATAAAGCTAAGTATATTTTTGCACTTATTACTGCTAATGAGTGAAATATTATTAAATTATTCTGGTAAATAATATATCATATCATTAACATATGTATAAAAAAATACCTAGTATAATATTTATACTACATTTCATTGGAATAGATATGGTTAAATGGGTAAAACATCACATAACTCTAATGGCAAAAATTAACAAAGGATTACATCTTGAAAAAGCTTGATTTTATACACTAGGTGACACTACTAAGGGATGCATTTATGAGATCCAAAAATAAACCATTCAATAGAGTATCATGGTTGTGGTGAGGCATCAATGATAATTTTAATCTAAAAAAATGATTTAATAGAACTAGGTTTTTATGAATTCCATTATCAAATATGAAGTGTAAGTGGTGACCATTGATCCAAAATTGAGGATGGAATAATCTTTTGTATTCCTCTAAATCTATTAGGGAAGAAGAAATGACATTTATAGTATCTACTAAGGCATTAGGTTAAAATTTTATGATTTTCTTACCTTTATCTAATTTTATAGTGTTAAAAATTACTAGCTCAAAATTTTCAAGTATATTTTTCCTAGTATGACTCTCTTCACTAGGGTGTCTCCTCTAAGTTTTAACTAAGAACCATTTTATATACTTTTTATACTTAATCTGATCATTTACCAGTGTGTTATTTTTATGAGGATGCTGAAAATGGATATTTTCTTGTTTAGGATTTTATTATATTCAAGATTTAGAATTATTATGTTATGATTTTTTCCTAACACTTGGAATATTATTTATTAGAATTATGTTGAGATTTAGCATCAAAATTGAAATAAAATGTAGAGGCTTAATAAATGGAGGAGATATGGAGGAAATCCATATCATATAAGATGTATGGTCTAAATATTGATGTATACTTCAAAATGACATATTTTTTAACATTCCTCAACATTCAATGTAGAAAAATATTAGAAAGAGCATTTGTGTACTCTTTAGCAGATTGATCATAAACTTAATGCAAGCATGAGAATTTTATGCACTGATCATCATAGTTTACAATAGGGTAATAAATTTATTTGAGTGCTTCCACGAAAATATTTCCATTATCTTTATATGTGTTTAATTCATAATATTATTATGAAATACAATAATTATCCCACCATTTATTTAGGCATAAATAAAATCTTCTAGGAAATAATACAATCTTTTATTTATCATAGAAATGATTAATACAAACTATAATTGATTTATATTAATAAAAGTATCTAGGATATCTCCATAATTTTTCCTCTAAAAATAGGTCTGTCTAGATTGAATTATACCATATACTATATGTGACCACCATAAGGTCACTAAGAATGATATTTATTGGAAATAGTGTGAACTTGATTAATAAGTTTATAGAAATTATTGATGATCTCCACATATTCATGGTCATGTAATTTTAATTTTTTTTCACTTTAGCTTTAAAAATCATCCTTTGTCATTTTATAGAACATTTGTAAAGTTGACATATATGCAAATGATCTATCTTCCATCTGAGGAAATGAATGAAGGCTCAATGAAGTGTCACTAGTTTCAAGTACTAACTTAAAATAATTAGATCTTATATTAGTGGAAATATATACATATAATGAATGTAGATATAACTTTTCTACCAATGTGAGGTTATATGAAGCATTTATATGATACCACTAATCTAGGGCCCGAGAGGATACCGAATTAACAACCACACTAAATGGATTATATAAGTTATTAAGAAAGTGTACATTGAATTAAAAAGGTTGAAATATATATCATATTGAATTGAGATAAGGGAAATATAAAATAATAAAATGAAAAAAAAAATTAACTATAAAGTTATATTATGCAAAGTTATATAATCTATGATATCTGATTTGTGAAGTCTACATACTTCCTAGTCTTTTTTCATTCATTTATTAAAAATAATATAATAATGTATTAATAAATAAATAAGGAAGATGAAGTTTTTTTTGGACTATTACAAATGTTCATAAAAAATTATTCATAACTAATAATTATTTTTTCATATTATAATAATTCCCATTATTGTTTGGTCTAAGATCTTCATCCCAACTACACCTATGGGATTAGATGTACTGAGTGAACTTGAGAACAATTTGTTGACTTTCACCCTCTCATTTTAGGATTACTATTGAGAAAATATAGGGAATGAGTTACAGGTATGGGGATCCATTAAATAAAATGTTTGTAATATATCTCCAAGATATGCATCACTACCACTAGAGTTCTAATACTAGTTTTCTCACTAACTCATAGAACTTATACATTTCTAGCTAGAGCAATCACAACATATTGAATTTTAGAGCTCAACATATTTATAGAGAAAGGGAAATATCACTTGTTCAAAAATAAAATTAAAAATAAAGGGATGGTAAGGTAGAAATAAAGTTTTATGATTAAAGGGGCAACACAAATGCTTAGTTATAGTTGTACTATTATATGCTAAGTTTCATGATGGATCAGGCTTCAGTCACATAGGGATAGAGTTTAATGAGTAAGGGAAAAATCTTAATTATAAGACTCTTTTTATGAATTAAATACAAATATGTATATAGTTAATTACACACATCATTACAAACTTCAAATAAAGTGAAAAGAATTAAAGAACCTAACTAAAATAGTGGAATCACATCCTAGTTAATGCATAAACTATACCAAAAATCAAATAAAAGTCCTATAGCATTAGTGTTAATATATTAAAGTGTAAATAAAGTGGAATACCTTCAAGGAAACTAAACACATTTACATATAAAATCAATTTTTCATTAGTCCTACAATGTTTATATTCAAAGACAGTCAACCCTTGTAACATAATAGATAGTAGTATATATAGAAGGGAGAAATGGGTCTTGCCTCAAAGAGGCATGAGAGATAGCTCTTTTCCATCATGTCCTAAAATGGTAAAACAAAATTATATTAGAAAATTCTTTATTCAATAAAAGATAAGATGAAAGGGAATTCCATGGCCCACTAAAGAGCACCGAGGAGAGTTTTGATGTGGACTACATCCTAATAGTTATAGCAAGCTTTGTTAAACTACAAATGATTAGTCGATGAGGTAAGAACTTTTTAAGTTAAAAAAATCATGGAGGAGTGTTTTTGATTTGGTTATCAAGTGTAGGGGATGTGAGGATCACATACCCAATCTACCTCTATGCCACTATGAATTATTGAGGGATTAACCACATGGCATTTTTCCAATGTCTTTGTGTAGTCATATAAAATGCAAAAATTGGTAACTTGATTGTGGATAATAGCACCCAACTTGGATTATATCATTAGAACCTAGGGTGTCCCATTTTTGTTGCTCCTATTCAATCATATTATAAGCCTAAATTACCATTTTCCCCTAGTTCTTCCTCTTCATTATGTTAGCCTAATGTGATTACATTTCACCCATGACCAATAGATCCCTTTATAATCCCTTTCAAAGATCATTTGGAAAGGGTTGGTAAATAACACTAAGAAAATAATAATACAAGAAAATCATTCTTATTCTTCGCATATAGCTTATCAATACACTTACAAGCCCATTCAAATCCTTACACCAACACCTAACCACCTCAAGCATATCGAGTTTAGCTTTTCTATCATTCTCATATCACAATTGCACTAAGCATTTTCAAAGGGAGAACTACATATGGGTTGATCCCTCTTCAAAGTATTAGTATGTAGGTAGCATGCCCACACATGAGGTGTGAAGCATGTCCAATGCATCTTACACACACTAACCCCCTTATTTTCTCAAAATCCTATTCAAGATTATTAGAGACCTAGGATCAAAGATAAATTAGTTCTACAAAGAGATCAATTGAGAGTTAAGCTTCTAAATTTCATAGGCAAGGTCATATAGGAGTGGTGGATAAAAACCAAAAAGATTTGACCTCTATGACTAGTTTAGACAATAGTGGTAGAAACAGGACTATAGTGACAGACCCTAAAGTGTCCTATTTTTTATGCTCTTGTCTTTTTACTAAAAGAAATCTAGATCTAGGTTCCTAATACTATCTCAGTCTTGCATAGTCAATATCATCCTTCATCTCAGTCAGATTAGCATAGTTCTAAGCTAAGTTATATTTCTCTCTATTCATTTCTCTTTTAAAAAGCTAAATAACAATTAAAATTACAAATCAGTGGGTTAATTATGATATAATTATTGACTGGTTTACTTTACTCAAACTTTTAACTAAATAGGAATAAAAACCCCAATTATTCCCAAAATTTTTGAATCATTTGGTGAACCTGACTTAGTTTGTGCATAAAAACCCTAGAAACCCTAGGGTAATTTTCCTACTAATTTTTCATATATTTTTCTAATTTTTTACCTAGATAATACAATAAAAAATTAGCATTAAATTCTAAAATTTTGTAGTAATTTTAAAATAATTTTATTTCAAACCCTAATTGCCCATACTAGGTCCCATTATTTTTCCAATCATTTTATGAATTTTTACTAGCATATTTAAATCAAAAAATCAATTCAAAATTCAAAATTTTATAGTAATTTGTGAAAATATTTATTTTTCAAAACCCTAGTTACATCTACTAGGTCCTATTAAATCACTAATTGTATAATAAATTTTTGAATTTTCACTTTCATATCTAACTCATAAATTCACTTTCAATTTCAAATTTTCATAGTAAATTACTCAAATAATCATATTTCAAACCCTAGTTGTATGTACTAGTTCCTATTTGCTTATTGAGGTATCAACTTACATGTGTACAAACTTCATATCCTTTTTATACATATTCTATTTCTTTGTTTAGATTATATCCATTTAATATTCTATACTATCATCCAAGTTGTTTTCCTTATGCCACCTAAGTTCCTTGCATCTCTTCATTCGAGATGAAGTACAAGACTTACTAGAAATCCTCCTGAATTCACCTAGATTCCTACAACTTGATCATATACATGGATAAACAACTAACCCAGGTTCATGTTATAGATTTTACACATCCAAACTACACTAATTTCAATAAAGATATCTTTGATAATGAGTAGTATGAAAATAACAATGATGATGTACACACTGATGCTCATACTCCACCACATTAGACTACTGATCTACTTCCACCAATTGTTGATAATGAAGTTGTCCTTAATAGATATTTGATCCTATAATTTTTTTGAGAAAGACTCTGAGACTATCCTTGAGATCATAATGTTATCTTGCAATCTATCAGGGAAATTCAAAAGGCCAAGCAAGTTGAATCTTCCATTCCTTCAGAGTAATCAGTTAAAAATGACACTATGGGGCAAATATGTCTCAACAACCCCCTATAATAGCCCAACCTTCTTCTTTACCACCAAATACAACTAGTAAATCTTTGTCTCCTAATGTGGCATCCCTTGTGAAAGAGATAAAATATCTTTAATACAAGGTGATACATCTTGAGTAAAGTGCCTCTAGACCTACACATGCTTTGGATTCTTTTGCTCTTCTACAAACACCATTGGTACATCGCATTGATTCTACACCTTTGCCATAAGGTTTTATTCAACCCAAGATTACTTTATATGATCGTAAGGGTGATCCAGAGACACATTTGAGATCTTTTCACATAACATGCTTGGACTATGTACCAAATCACTAGCTACTTACCAAGTTATTTCCATGAAGCTAAAAGGATTATGCTTTATAATGGTTTTACAATCTACTGAATTAGTCAATCAATGCATTCAATCCTTTAGTTGACATGTTCCTAACTCATTTTAGTATTAACATTAGTGATGAGGTTTCATATGCTCAATTTTCACAACAAAAATAAAGGGCCAATGAGAATCTCATAGATTATGTTCTATGATATAAGACTATCTTGGCTAAGATGACTAGCCCCATGGTTGATCAAGAATTACAAGATCTCTTCAAATAGAGTCTTCTACCAATTTTTCATGAATAAATTATGTTTAAAAGATTCTCTTCCTTTACTAAATTATCTCACACACTAAAGGAAAGAGAATTCAAGTTAATTTGAATGGGCAAACTCAAGTACACAAGTATCTTAGACACAAAAAATAAGATTAATAGCAAAGTCCCATACAAATTAAAGGTTAATGATAACAAGAGTCATAATCAATCTACATTTAATATGGATTCTTATCCCCCTTAGAAAGTGGTTTTATCAACACTTCCTTAGTGTACCTTTACCAATCTACCATTTTTTCCAGCTAGAGTTTTGAAGCAACTATTGGAATATGACATCATATCTCTTCTTCCTATTTAGGATGTTGACCCAACAAAGCATCTTCCATGGGGATATGATAAGCATGCATTTTGTGAGTTTCACAAGGCACTAAGACATACAACAAATAGATTATTTAGTTTGAGACACAAGATACAAGATTTAATAAATGACAATCATATTGATCTTGGCACTTCAATTGAGCCTCCTAAGGCCAAGCCAACACAAGATAAAGCATTGAAAATATTTTTAGATCCTTTTCCATAGCATTCTAAATAGGAGACAGGGGATACATCAAGGGTCCATCATGCATATCATGCACATCCCCCACTAGATTCATACATGCCACCCTCAATTGAGTTACATCTATTGAGAAACATGATTGGTGTATACAATTATAGAGTTCCATTTAGACCTTTCATCTCCTTCTCAGAGTAGGAGAACATTGAGGATGATATGGATTATCATGTACTCTTTATTAGAGCTCACATTCATAATCATCCTATTCATAGTGATCACATAGATAATGGATCCAGTGTGAACATCTGCATTATGACATTATTATAGCATTTGAGATATTTAGAGTAAGATATTACACTGACAGACATAGTTATTAGTGGATTCAATGGGCACATACATAGTCATTGGGTGAGATTGTACTTCCTCTATAGGTGGGCCTAACACATGTGGCCACACCATTCACTATTATTCCCAATGAAGGAGTTTTTGATATGATACTTGGTCAACCATGGATTCAAAAACTTCAAGAAGTACCTTCTATAGTTCACAGATGCATGAAATTCATTCATGGTAATCAAGTTGTTACAATTGGTGGAATTCCAAAAGAGTTACCACTCCTTACTTCAGATCCATCTTCTATTTGTAGTCACTAGTTCTATTTCCACCATTAGTTTCAATTATACCACCTATTATATTTCCTCCACTAGTTCTAATTCAAACATAGTTGAGGCATCCATCACTAACATAGAGAGTTCATACACCTCCATAAATTAAGGATTCTAGATAAATTCTAGGTACAATGTTCACACCCAGGGAAGTATCATTGATATCTCATGCATCTATTCATAAAATACATGTTCAGAGAGCTTCTCCTACTACTAGATAGGTCCCTAAGAGTCCCATAGTTGCATCCACTTTTCAAAGTTATAGGGGGACCTCACACTCAGTTTCTACTTTAGAGAATTTAGAGAATTTATAGCATATATAACTTTTAGAGACAAATTCTTAGCATTTCCATCACACTTCATGATTACGCATTATTCCTCTCCTTGAAATAGCACACCACGATAGAGAGTCTCTCATGAGACTCATCGATTAGTATCATCCCTTCCTAGCTTACTTGTATGTAGTTCATTTTCAAATTATTTTATATATTCTTCTTATGATTGATTCTACATAGCTCATAACATTTAAAATACACAAAAATAATACAAAATTTCAAAATACAAAAACATTTTATAGATACTCCAAAACTACACATGATAGCTTTCGATGTCAAACTACCTTTTGACCCTTATATTGACCTCACATCTAGTGTGCCACCTAGTCAATTAGACTTGTTTACTAACTTAACCCTATCAAACCCCTAACTTAAAACATTTGAAAAAATAATTTGATTCACCCCTTTTTAATTTTCTTTAACCCATTTTCTTCTATCCCCTTGATCACTAATGGTCAGCCTAACCATCAATAGTTGGCCTAACTATCAATGGTCAGGTCTCTAATCTTTCCTTAAAGCTTTAAAGCATTAACATATTTATGTGAGATAAGTATCTCCATAAATGGTAACTTGATTTTAAAACTAGCTTTAAAATGTCATGAATTGGCAACTTTATCCCCCTATCAAATTAGTAACTTCTTCCATCCCAATTAACAACTTCATCTTATAAAAGGAGAAGAGGAGGAAGTGGAATGGATCTGAGAACCACAGTATTACATATAAGCTTTCTTGCATACAGGTATCCAACATCCTTCAGCAAGAAAGAAACATCATCAGAGACCTGAAGCTCTATCAGAATCACTTTCAAAAGCTGAGGTATTATCACTCTGGCCAAATTAATTTATCCTTCCACCATCAAGTCTCAAGTTTTGTTTGCTTGTTTTATTGATTTATCTTATTTATAACCTCCCTATCCTATCAGACCCATCAGTATCTTATTTTCTACCCCCCAGCCTTGTAATAGACCTTTATTTACCCAAATACCCAATCTATACCTTCTTTTTTGATCTTTCTAAATTTACACAAGTAACCACTAATGGTTGGCACAACTGTACATGGTCACTTCAACCATTGACGGTTTCCCAACCATTGACAATTAGCCTAAACTATCAATGATTTACCTAACCATTGATATTTAATGTGGCATAAAAATATAGCAAGTTATTTTTAGCCCTATAACCTCAGTCAAACCCAACTCTCTCTATTTCTTCCTGATTACAATACCTTTTCTAATTTTATGGACCAAACCTCAACTATCTTAGCATGAGTATTAACCTAATTTTTATATAATTAATTAAATTATTTAACAATCAATTTACTTTAATCTTACTCTACATTCATTTACTTTCTAGTTATTGAATACAAGTACTCTTTCTTTTCATTTATATCAGCTTAAATATTATAACAGTGGATTGATGGCCTCTTAGCAAGCAATACACTTCTTGGATCTAGCTCATGCTAGGCAGTCCACTCATCTATTTACTAAAAACACCCTTTTTCCATTATTTTTCTTATCTAAAGGTTATTCTTTCCTGGCCAAAGAAGAGTTCCCATCATTGTCTAAATTCATGTGTGAGCTTTACTAGGTATTCTTCTACACACCCTATTACTAGTTCCATTATTTGCTTTCAAAATTTAAAAATGAGTGAAAATTAATTGAAACATTTTGGAACGTTTGGTGGGACACAATTCCCTTTTCTTCCTTTATTGTTTTCTCATCAAATGAAATCTAAAAATTTATTTTTAGGCTTGAAATAGACCTTTTACACACATTAATTACCATCTTGTCTTTGTTTATCTAGTAACTCAAGAGGCAAAGTAATTAATCATAACTTTCACACCTATTATCACACACTTAAGCCAAACCAAAAAATAATTAGCACATCAAAACATACTTGAGACAAGGCCTAATTAGGATTTCATCACCTAACAATAACCTTACCCCTTCTCAGCTATCTTACTTGGATTTCACCACCAAGGGGAGAATTAACTCAGCTCTCTAGTTGAGTATAAACTCTAAAATTGGTATATTTTGGCTAAGCACCTGACACTCTTACCACTGCAAGACCATGAAGTGAGGGGTATGCCCTAATACCAAGCCACATACTAAATTTAAACATAGATTTCTTTCTTGAGCACTTGAACTTAGCCTAAAACCAATCTTAGATTTCCTCTTTATTACATAATCTACAAGCCAATTTCCCTCTTCACACTTTCTAAGGCATAAGCCAAAAGTGATCTAAAAAGAATCCTAGGATTTAACGTACATTTAGTGTATACATTGTTTACCTTGAATTATTTTCTTTTGATTGCTCTTTGTTTCGGTGTGAGTTTCATTATATTATTTACTATTTTCTCACATGGTCTTTACTATAAAGCAACGGAGAAACCAAACCAATCAACCACCACCTTCTTCTTCTTCCTCCATGGAATATAATTTAAATGATGAGGGTTCACCTCATTTTTCTCCCCCTCCTAGAATCTTGATTATTTTTTAGGGTGATGTAGATTTGGCTACCTTCCTTAACAACAATCTAGTGGCCCTTCAACACTATCTTAACACCTTACCTCACCATACCTCTATTGCCTCAGTTCCTCATATACACCCTTCTTATGGTATGCCTCCTAATATTATGGTGGGTACTACCTCAACCCAAACCTTGCTCACCCATGCCTCTTCTTCTTTTAACATCCCATCTACTACCACTACCCAAACCTAATCCAACATTCCAAACTCTATCCAAACACCTCTTATGACACACTGCACTTCACATATAGGTTCAAATTTACCTCTATTTACCTATACTCCACCTACCATAGGGTTATCTTATACCCATACTTTTACCATTCCCTTTATTACAACCAATCAGCCAACTTATACCCCATTTTAGAACTTGGTGATCTCTATCCCTCAAACACTTCCACCCATTATCACTAGAGTCACCGCTCAACCTCAACCCACTATCTCAACCATACTCATAAGTCAACCCACATCCATCCCTCAACAAGTACCCATAACAGCTTGTTAATATGTCCCTAACCCATAGGGATATATATCACCTTACACCCTACCATTTATGCCAATCAACCCTTATATGGCACCATCTCAACCTCTTGTGACCACTTACCAATATGTGGATTCTTCAATGCATTATACCACTTATCCATGTATAGCTTCCACCCAACCTCAACAAAATTTACCCCTTAATTATGTAGCTTCCTAACCCCAAATAGATTTGATCAAGATCTTGATGGAAAAAATTACTAACTTGGAGTCATCTATCTCTGGGTCTCATAACCTTTTATCCTACAATAAAATTTATAATGAACCCATTCATCTATCCTTGCCCATCCATTCATATCCTCCTCAATGGGAATTGCCCAAGTTTTCCAAATTCTAGGGCAAGGAGGACCCCCAATAACATTTGATATTATTTCATCATTCTTATTATTTAATCGCATGCGATGATGTTCTCCTTATTTTAACCTTCCCCATGTCCTTATCAGGACTAGCCCTTGATTAGTATAGTGCTCTTCCCATGCACTCCATCTTTTCTTTCTCCAAACTATCCCAAATCATTTTAGAGCATTTCTCAGTAAATATATCTAAAAAGTTTTTTATTATAGACCTCTATTCCATTAAGCAAGTTAATGATGAGTCAATTGTTGATTTTGTGGCTAGATGGAAAGGTCTCATCAACCAGATTTTATTTTCCTTACTCCAAGCCAAATTGATTGAAATCTTCTCCCAAGGTTGTGCCAAACATATTTTCCCCACTCTTCAAGTTCAAACCTTCAAAACTTTTGATGAGGCATTCACTATGGCACGTAAACTAGAAAATCAAACCATTGATGAAAGGAAATTAAAACTATAGAACAAGAAGTCCAACTTTAAATCTAATGACCCTTCTTCTAAAAAACCACTAGCCAATCCAATACCAAAGCAAAAGCATCCACAAGCTCAGTTGTTCTAAAAAAAATTCTCCCCATATAAATATCAACTAACCACCTTGAACCAATTCTTCCAAGCCTCCCTATCAATAAAACTGAAACCAAAATTGAGCTCCTCAAAAATAATATACTCCCATTGGAAAATATTATGCATAAGTTTTGGATAAATTTCTCAAAGCCAACATCATCCAACTCCCACCAATTAAAATGACCCAATAATTTGATGCTTCTTTCCTCATACCTAGGTGGTACAACAAGAATGACCATTGTGCCTTTCATCGAATCATAGGACATGAAATTAATAGATGAAACACCTTCAAAAGTATTGTATAAAAATTGATTTATAATGTATAAATTGCATTTGATAATCCCAATGCACCTCCTAATCAGTCCCTTGACATTTTCCACAATCCTTTTACCAATCATTCTCCTTCTACCCAACACCATGATAACTAACCCAAATCATCTCACTCTCATGAGGCACATACAATCAACGTTATTAATAATGAGCCCATTATTGAAGATACCATTACCTCAATCACCTAAATGGAAATAATAAATTCACCCCCTAGTCCTTTAAATACTCAAACATAGGAATTAACCACCCTCTCTCTATTCACTTAATGAAACCTTAGCTTTATCTACCTCTCCTTTGATGAAAACACCAAAAAAACAACCTTCGTTATAACCATTTATTCTTCTTCCACTCCACCCATTAAAGTGGAAAATTTTCCCTCCATTCCTTTAAACACCCAAACAAAGGAAGCAGCTCTATCCATTCATTTAATTGAGGACACCATACCTACCTCCCTTATCATAAAAAAATTCATTTCCTCTTTAGAAACCATTCCACAAGAGGGGATTACCTCATCTACTCAACCACCAATTTTGGAACTTTCCCTCAAAGATAGAAATGAAGGATCCATTTCCTCTTCTCCACCTAAGGGATTAAGATTTGAGACCAATGAGCAAGGAACTAAACCTATCTACAAGCCCTGTTTTAGGCTAGTCCAAAGTCTAGAGTTTACTTCTCAACCTAAATTTGATATATCCACCTTTTAGCATCATCTTGGACTCCCTTACTAAAAAAAATATAAATCCTCAACCTCCCTTGAATCTACCCTTAGACCCATTATTACCTCTTCACCAGATACCTCTTCCAAAACCATAAGTGAATCATCCCAACGACCTCCTTCTAACATTGTCAAATCACCTTATGCCTCTTTTACCAAACCAATAAAGAATTTAGTAATCATAACCACACTTATTCATACTTAAACCTATTTGAAGTTGGATTTAACACCATCTATTCCACCAAGGAACTCTCAACCAAACTAATTGAGAAGGTAGAGTTTCTCAAACCTCAACCTCAAACTAGACCCATACCACCTCCTTCCCACTTTCCTTCTATTTTAGGACCACATCCTTCTACTATTATAATTAACTATTCATCCTCTACTAAACCATCCCCATTTTAATTACCTACACCCATCAAACCCTCTAGATATCCATCATTTTTATAACCTATCTATCTCTACTTTCCCACCTATAGCTAAAATTTCATCATCCAAGTCTTCCATATCCAAATCTTTAACCTCTAAACCAACTGTAACCAAGAAAACCCAACCAAAACCACCAACTAAAACCATTATTCCAACTAAAACTTCCATATTAAATCCTATGCCCAAGAAGGATCCCATCCCTAAAACTATAAACCCATCACCTCTAACACCTTTGAATGAATCCTACTCAACTATCTTACAAAGGTTGTTGCAAACTTCCTCCATTAGCTTACCACCTATCAAACCATTCTACCCTTCCAATACCAAACCCTCTTGGTTCAATGATAAATTGATTTATGCATATCATAAAGCACCAAAATATGATATAGAGAACTACAAAGCTCTCCAAGCACTTGTTCAGAGCCTATATGATGAGGATGGTCTATTATCAGATGAACCCTTATTACCTCCATTAATAATCCTACCATCAACCCAACCTAAAAAAACTTTACCTACTCTCCCACTCCTACCCAAGGATGGGAAGGAGGAACTAAATCAAGAATCAAACCCAGCAAACCCCCTTATCCAAACTATTCATGTGGTTACTCAATCCCAAGCCCAATAGAAACATAAGGGAAAAGCCAAAGCATCCATTCTATGGACTTACTCTTTAACCCCTCAATCCACCAACCAAACCCAAACATCTCCACTCTCACCTTCACAACCACCAAAACCCAAAGTATCCATTTTGGGACCTTCTCCTTCCAACCCATCTGAATCTATCTAGCATATCATGTTAAAATAACTTCACCAAACACTAGTGTAAATGATCCTTTATGAACTAGTCAACACCTCACCCCACCATTTATAGGTACTAATCAAGGCTTTACAATATATATAGGTTCACCTAGATGATCCTTAACCTCTTACACCCTTTGTTGGATCTGTCTAACTTTTTGCCCTTGTCACCTTTCAGGATTTTGAAATACCTCCTTCTCATCCTAAGGATTTTGTCCTCCCCTCTTTATTATTGCAGACATAAATCAAACCCACATCAAGAGGGTTATGATTGATGGAGGAGATAACATTAACATTATCTCCTCCCATGCATATGACCAAATTTATCTACCCAAAAATATCATGTTAAAAATCACAGTGGTCCTCTACTCCTTTAATGATACCATGGTCACTACCATAGGGACCATTATCCTCCATATCCACTTGGGGCCTCATACCATTCATGAACTATTTTATGTTATATAGGATGAGTTTCAATATAATGTGTAACTTGGATGCCCTTGGATCCATGCTATGAGTTTCATCCCTTCCACCTTACATCGATGTGTCAAATCTGAGCATGAAGGACACATTATTACTATTAAAGCTAATCTTAGTCCCTTTGCCTCTTACAATATGAAATACTAACATAATGACATTTTTATTCCTCCTTCATCTACCTTACAACCAACTTCTAACAAAACCACCCCATAAACCATAACCAATAACACTCCTACTCAAAATAATGATGAAACATCAACCAACTCATCTATCCCTTCATCCCAAATTATGGTTGATGACCTTTTACAATCCATGTTCCAAAATCTCTCTTGGGGAATATCATCTTTTAGCCTTCGATGCTTTCCATACTCTATAAGAATATGATAATCTCAAATATGACCCTCCCTATGATCCCATCATTAGAACCAGTATCCCTTTTGGGCTCCCCAACAATCAAATAAATTTCATCTATGGAGGACATGATCAGCCACTTCTCTCTCCCACCACTACCCCATTCATCTAACCATTCACCATTGATTTTTCTAAACTATACAAACCATCATTTACCAAAGCTTATCATCACTAGTGTGATTGGAAGGGGTTTGGTATTGACCTTTATGAATAGGGACCTCATGCATTACCCATAATCAAAACCCAAAAATCTCATTAGTTATTTGACCTTAGGTTTGTACCACCAGAAGAACCCACATCACCAAAACACATTACCACCATTGATGAAGAACTTCCATCCTCACCAACCCCTTCTCCCTCCAAATCTGATGACTCTGATATCATCCTATCTAAGTTTTTTTATCAATACCATTAGTTTAGGCCCCATGACCTATTAAAAGGGTGGTCAAACTAAAACTCTTCCTCTCATCCATCTTAAAATGATGGAACATGATTTTTCTACCATCAATACCATCCAATGTCAATATGATGATTCCATTCTCACCCACCTCAATGCAAGGGATTCTTCTATTCATAAATTCCTTCCTCTTGAGAATCAAACTATGCTAAATGAATCCACCATTGATGTCAACTTGGGTACTCAGGATAGCCCTCATATTATCAAAATTGACCAATCTTTAAAAACCATGGAGCAACAAGATTACCCTTTTTTCCTTTGAGACCATAACATGGCATTTGATTGTTCCTATCAAGATATGCCTAGAATTGGCCCTTCTATTATCCTCCATAACATTGTTACCCATCCTAAGGTTAAGTCAGTTCAACAAAAACTTTATATAATGCATCCTCACATATCCCTCCTTATCAAAGAAGAGCTTTAACCTCTCTTATTTATTGAATTCATTCAGCCTATCGTCTATCCACAATGGGTTTCCAACATCCTTCCTATCACCAAACCCATAGGGGGCCTTCACCTCTACATCGATTTTCATTACCTCAATCTCACTAGCCCAAAAGATGAATTTTATTTTCTAAAAATCAACCAACTTGTTGATCTTAAAACCAACCATGAAATGTTATCTCTCATATATGTTTTTTTGGGATACAATCAGATCTTAATTTCCCCTCAAGATTAGCGTAAAACTTCTTTTATTACCCTATGGGGTACCTTATGCTACAAGGTCATGCACTTTGGACTAAAAAATGCTAGAGCAACCAATCAGGTGGCCATGACCTATATCTTTCATGATCTCATCCATAAAATCATAGAGGACTATGTGGATGATCTCCTTGGGAAATACAAACACCAAAAGGATCACCTAGTTATTCTCACCATCATCTTTGACTGACTAATCCATTATCATGTTAGGCTTAATCCAAAGAAGTTTATTTTTTAGGTCTTATCAGGAAAGCTTCTTAGTTTCATTATCTCTCTATGGAATTGAAATATATCCCACCAAATTCATATCCATCTTAGAGATTCCTCCTCCTACCAACCTTACATAGCTTCATAACCTATAGGGTAAACTTCAATCTATATATTTCTTCATCTCCTAATTATCAAATAGATGTCAACCCTTTCACCACATCCTAAAGAAAGACACCTCTTTTAAATGGACCAAGGAATATCAATAAGCCTTTGATTCAATCAAGGAGTATTTTATCTCTCCACATATCCTCATCCCTCCTAAGGAAGACCAACCCTTTTACTTATATTTATCTACCATAGACCATTCCCTAGGGGAAATGCTCACTCATCATGGTGAATAGAATAAAGAACAAGTTGTCTATTAAATTAGCCACACCCTTATCAAATATAAAATTTAGTATACCCATCCCACAAAACATTGCCTCACCTTAAGCTTCATGGCCTTCAAACTCTATCACTACCTTCTTAATAATAAAACATACATCATCACCAACACTGACCCCCTCAAGTATATGCACTCTAAGCCATACCAAAACCAATGTATGGCTAAATGGCTTATGATCTTAGCTAAGTTTGATCTTGAGTTCCTTCCACAAAATTCCATTAAAGGATATGTCATCAATGATTATTTCATTTAATCTCCTCTACTACACAATCAACCTCTTCCTCTTGCCTTTCTAGATGAGTCTATCACAACTCTTTCTCAGGAGGAACCAACCTCCTAAATGACCATGTTTTTTTATGGCTCTAAATGCTAAAATGGTGGAGGTGTTAGAATTAATCTCATTCCTTTTAATTTTGAACCTCTTCCCCTTTCTTTTAAACTTGACTTTAAATGCACCAACAACATAGCTAAATATGAAGCCCTATTCATAGGTCTCCAAATCGCCATAGCCTTAGGAGTCAAAATAATCAATGTCTTTGGTGACTCCCAACTAGTCATCAACTAGGTAAATGGATCTCATCAATGTAAAAATTATGTCCTCCTAAATTACAAACACATTTTGGATGTACTCTTAGCATCATTTAATCATCACCTTATTCAATCAGTTCCTCAATCTACTAACAAATTTGTAGATATGATGGTCTCCCTTACTTCCCAAATTGCATCTCAGCCTACTAAATCTAACCTATTTATCACCATCCATCATTTTATCACACCCTCATATATAAATTCTAATATTCCTACCATTTTTAATGTGGAAACATCTCCTTATGACATTTGGTATGACCAAACCTTTGATTACCTTAACATTGGCATTATTCCTCCCAACCTTTCAAAGAATGCTTGAAGAGCTTATGTTCAAGGTACCTATCAATACACAATATTAGGGAGAATATTTTACAAATGTGGCCTCAATGACATACTTCTTTATTATCTACATAGCTATGAAGATTCCCATGCTATCATAGAAATGTGTGATAGAATCTATGGGGAACACTTTAGTGGCCTAGTTATTGTTAAGCAAATTATTTGCCTTGGCTACTATTGACCCTACCTCAATCAATACTATTGAGAATATGTAAATAAGTGTGTTAAATGTCAAAAACATTCTAACTTACATCATTCACCTCCCCATGGCCTTCAAGTATCTACATATAATTGGACCTTCTCATAATCGGGTCTTAACCTTATTAGGGAAATCAATCCACATTCTTCACAATGACACTAATATATCAAAATCACCACTAAATATTTCACCAAATGGGTGGAGTCCATCCCTCTTATCTCAACCAAAGCCAAAAAAAATATTGACTTCATCAATCACCATATTGTCTACCTCTTCGATGTTCCCCATAAGATCATTAATGATAATGGTAAATCTTTTGAAAACTAGAAAGTCTAAGGTTTCTATGACACTTTTGGCATCAAGTTAAGATTTTCCTTACTTTATCATCCACAAGACAATGGATAGGTGGAAGCCTTTAATAAAACCCTCATCAAAATGATCACCAAAGTAGTAAGTACTTTAGGTTAGGATTGGCACCTATACATCCCTTTCTCTTTATAGGCCTATCACACTAGCATTTAAACTTCTATGGGTACTACCCATTTCTCTCTCATCTTTGGATCTGAGGTAGTCTTGCCTCTCAAATTCTAGATTCCATCTCTTCACATATCACTACATGAAATCCTTTTTGAGAGTGACTATTTTCAAGAACGTCTCACACATCCTGAACTACTCGATGAACATCACCTCACAGTGCTTAATCATCTTCATGTCTATCAAGAACAAATCAAACATGCATACAATAAACACTTGAAAGAGCAAGAGTTAAACATTAGAGACCTCATCCTTAAGGAAAACCAACATGTAACTAATATGGAGAAAATTAAAAAGGTCAAGTTTACTTTCAATTCGCTTGGATCCTATATCATAACCCATAAGTATGGATCAGGTGCTTATCATTTGTCCTCTCTCAAAGGTAAAATAAAACTTGAGCCTCTCAATGCTTTGGATTTGTGTCCTTTCTATTATTGAAACAAGGATCAAACTCACCTTTGTGTCTAACTTAAGCTCTTCCCTTGTTTATGATATTTTCATCTCCTTTCACCTACCTATCCCTAATCTCCTTAGGGAAAATAGATTACAACATAAAAAAGTGTCATTATCTATCATAGTTATAGCCTAATCCTAAGCATGGGTACCATGGCTCTACCTATGGCATGGTTCTCATGGATACTTTTCATATCTAATTAGAAGGAATCCCATGATTAGTTGTCTTTCAAACCACCCCCTTATCTATCATTAATATTTTGTGCTAAGGTTTCTCCTCCATAAAGTTAAACCTTTGAATTTAAATAGGCTTGTCCATATCTAACCTAACATTCAAAATTGAAAAATTAGGATACCAACATATCACTTGGGTCCATATCTCTAGTATTTCAGACTACTCCCTTGAAGGATAACTACCCAATAATTAAAAGTTGTTTAATAATAGACTATTCCCTTGAATGATAGCTATAAAAATCCAATTATAGACCTCTCCCTTGAAGGATGGCTAAGAAATAATCATTAAAATCTTCTTGCATTGACCAGATTCAATAACTTATCAAAATAACAAAAGTAACAAATAACCTTATGTCAAAATCAAAGTAAGCCACAATCGGCTCTTATATGTGCAATTTGTAGTCTTCTCACATCGATCAGTCTATGCATTATCCCAATATGCTACAATTGGCTCCCATAAATGGTAATGGTATACTTTGTGCATTAAAACATATTTCATTAAGGCATGGAATTGTCTATTATATTTCTTTGGTCACCTATAGAAGGGGCAAGTTAAACCACATCAGGTTACCATTTCACCCATTTCCCATTCAAACATCTTTTTATCACCTACTTTGCCTTAACACCTTTTATCAAATCAAGGGACTATGAGCTTACTTAACACAAAGTGATCAAGATACCCCCTTTCTCAATCAAATCATGATCATGCAAAACATTCAACATTATTGTGTTCACTAAGTCAATTAAAAAAATTTCTTGTTGTTAGGTCCTCTCCAAACCAAAACATCATGCCTTTTATTTTCCCTCTATTAGTTTATATGGACGTATGTCTCATAACTTTTATCTCTTTCTCACAATTAGTTTGTTACCTACACATAATTTATGTGCTTTCATTATTTACTCATATCACATATCCTATTCAAACATGTAAACTTTACTCTCATCAACGTAATCATAAAATTATGAACCATGAATAGAACAAATATAAACCATATCCTACCCATAAAAAAAACATCAAAAACCATAATCATATCATAAAATCATAAAAACTACTATCCTCATCAAATGTCATCCTACAATATTTCCAAAATATCATACTATATATGAATATTACATCCTCATCCTATCTATAAACCACATTGTCATAATCATCTCAAAAACAACATCATCAAAACATATCTATCAAATATTCATGGTCATGTGAAAACTAAACTAAATCATAAAAAACATCTTGATCGAAAACATGTTGTGAACCACATCATCATATAAATAAATGGTCATCATCATCCATCATATACATCATCAAATACCTAAACTATAAAAAATACAATAAACCTACACCTAAAACATCATATATGTCATCCATAATCTATAAACATAACCACATCATGATCCTAATCTACATATATATTATCATAATCATCATAATACACCAATACATAATCAACTATACATCAGCAACATTATAAAATCATCATGTCATATGCTAACATGTCATCCATATAATCAAATGTAAATAATATAATTAGCATAATCAACATATAATCATCATATACATCTATAAGGAAATACATGACATAACATATCCATGTCTCTCTCACTCATATACATATCACGTCATCAATATGAAGGCTAATATAAAAATCAAAAAACATATGATATATAAGTCCATATATCAGGCCCCTAGGGTACCACTACCAATGGGCCCACCTATACCACTACCATTGGCTCCATTTACACCTATAATTACACCTATACCTACACTACCATTTGGTGGTGGCCCCCTTGATATCCCTACCTATCCTACTATCGAGGCTCATTATCTTGGAGTAGCTATAGATAGACCCCCTACTAAGCTCAACATATGCTCTCCATATCTCATCTCTAATGAAAATTATGCTACCATTATCACCTCATAATATCTCATCTCCTCGATAGTGGCTAGGTATTATGTCTTACGAACTATGTCACGTGGTCCTCTTACTTTTGATATGGTTTCCCCTACCCTCTATCTCAATGAATCTCTCTCCTCAGTCACTAGCCCATGAGAGATCCTCACCTAATCATGCTCACCTATCACTATAGCAGTATGCCCCTATAAGGTGATAATTTATGCCTATAATGTGGCCACCTATCCTTGTAACATTATAATTTGAGCCTATGCTACTACCAGTTCCACTATCTCCTAACCATCTTATGTTAGTGCTCCTACAGGGTCTACATCTATAGGCTACTACACCCCCCATCACCCCATCTAAAGTCATCTAATACATATATAGCCTGGTATCAAGTTGTATATCTATCTACAACACCAAAATCATCTATGGGAGATCTCGATAACAACTCTTCTTGATCTAAAATGACTTTTTATGGCTATGACTCTAAGAGTAAGAACTTAGCCTCCTCCCTCTTGTATGAAGGGAAATCTAGTGGGATCCCCTGTACCAATCCAAACTATCACCACACTTTGTCAAAGGGGATCAACTAAATCTTCCCATCACTCTTCCCATAAATCTAATGCCAACTCTATAAGGATAATGTGTGGTATCAATGTCTAGGATAACTAGGCCAACCCCATATGGCCTCCATATCACATCTCCTACCACCAAACCCTCCAAAACATCTCAAAACTAGTCAATGTCTTTGGCTCCTCCACCTATCCCTATCAAAGCATAGTCACCTCTCCATCTAGTAAAACCCACTGAAAAGGGTTCCTAGATAAATATATCCCATGGTAACCCTAATGTCTCATAACTTGAATGTGTTCATATGCCTAATAGTGAAGCACAAAATTGACATTGATCCCATACTGGCTATGTGCTCAAAAGGCCTAGAGCTCCCTATAGATTTTGACTAGTACCACTAGGGCCCATCCAAACATAGTCTTCCCTAGTATCATCTCCACCAATACCCTCAATAACAGGTATGGAAATCATCCATGGCTCAAATACAGCAATGAAAAATAAGTCATTACTATCATCATCATCATTAATAAGCATCTATTTACTAGATCCCTCTGGTACAATGGCTCAATCCCAAACCCACTTGCATACCACCTATCATGAACCCAGTTTACTCCATATAACAGATCCATGTGATATTCCCACTCCTCACTCTCAATATGATAGATGGGCTCCCCCCAAATGGGTAGCTATGTGATCCTCATCACATCATCCAACAAGATGGTCATCTCTCTAGTAGGTAACATGAACGTGTTCATCATAGGATCCCATCTCTTCATGAGCATGATGATCATGGCCACATCCCATGGTAAGTGATAATAATGAATCATAGATCCTAGGATAATGATCTCCATGTTCCTCCACTCTTCTATAGTCATCACATCTCAAACCTTAGTGAAGATCTTGGGGACCTAGTCCCTCATCTAAATCTGATCGTGTGCCTACATCATAATCACACAATAATATTAGCGTGCCTACTTCATTTTCTACATAACTCTAAAATCTACACCTATCTTTTTTAATCTATTCCACTCTCTCCTATTACATCTATTATTTTAACTCTCACAATCACCCACACCTATCCATTCCACACAACATGCCTCTCTCCTAAATACATACCTTAACTATTTAACCCCAACCCTAAAAAAAACAAACATTTTGAACACCTAAAATAATTCTATTAGATATCTTCCACTTTATTACTTTTTTAATCACTTTTAACTAACTTAACCTTTTAAACCAATTTACCAATTTTAACAACTATTAGTTCAACCATTTTAGCATTTAAACCTTAACACAATTCTAAAAATTTTCCACATAAATTTAATCTCTTTTCACTTATGTTCCACTTTTTACCAAGCCTTTCCACTAATATTTCAATCACTGACAGTTCCTTGTACCATCAATGGTCCCTTGGGGACCTTTTATCCCTAGGTTTTATCAGTGATAGTCTAGTTGAATCACCAATGGTCACTATGTATAACCATTTATAGTACAACTCAAACCCACAACCTTTAAAAATCCCCCTAAATCCAACAATTTCTATACTTAACATTTATCCCCAACCCATTACACTCCTAACAAAATCCCAATCTCCACTTCCCCTAATAATTTGCCTATGAACAAAAAAAACTTAAAACTAGGGCATCATAGCCCAAGATAATTTTCAAAACCCTACCCCACTAATTTAACCTACTCAAATGTAACTTTATCCCAACTCATTCAACTATACTATCAAATTCACAATAACACCTATCTCATTCTATTAATGATGCCTTGGTTTAAGCCCTCATCTAGCCACTCAGTCATGCCCTTGTCCACCCTCCGCTGGTCAAACCTTAGGCTCTTTAAACATGTTATCACCTAATATACTATCATCAAATCAACATGTTTAATGCACAAATGATAATTCACCCAAATTACCTAGAGCACAAATGCTAAACAAGTCAAAATGGTAAGAGCACATTCACATTTTACTTTTATCTTCTTGGTTTTTTAGGGTTTTACTGATCATTAATGATTAGGGAAACCATTGATAGTTAACCCTAGGGAAACCCCTGACCATCGATGGTTAGGTTCCCACTTTTCTTTCCCCTCTTTCAAATGAATCCCACCTCACTACACACCTTTTATAATAACTACACTTGGCCTAAATTTATTTTAGATATTATGTCCATAGAACTATATAGGTAATGTCCACTTGCCTAGTGCATATGGAGTTAGCTCATATATTCCCAACCAACCCATACCAAACCATTACACCATGTTTACCTTGAAATTGGTTATTTTTGACCTAGAGTATTTGCTTATTTTATGATAACTTTACATAGTCATTTTGACTACACCAACAAACCTTGTCATGCTAAACTCTTGAAATTTACACCACCTCATACATGACCTGACCCATTGTGTTGTTTCATGGGAGTACTTCCTACCCTAGATACTTGCAACCAACATTGACCTTGTTTATAGATGGATTGATATGCTTGACTTGATCAGCTATGACCAATGTTGTGGACCGATTACCCCTATCATATGTACCTCTAGAATCAACCTTATTTTTATCAACATTTATAGCTTTAGTCTTTATGTGATCTTGACTATTTCCCTTAGTCAAATTTTATGCACATATTTGCATCTCAAATTCCCAACCTTTTTATGTCACCCACCTTATGCCTAATCATTTACCATTTATCAAACCTTGACCCAATTTCACTTCCACCTCATCAACTCCCAATTTTAGGGGGAACACCTCCTCCCATACTCAAGAAAAATAGACCTCGACCAACAATATATTTTTGTTCTATATATTGTTAGATCAAAGCCACATAATAAAAAGGGGGAAAATGTAGACCCTCAAAAACTACACATGATAGCCTTCAATGTTAAACTACCTTTTGACCCTCATATTGACCTCACGTCTAGTGGACCACCTAGTAAATTAGACTCGTTTACTAACTTAACCCTATCAAACCCCTAACTTAACACATTTGACTACACCATTTAATTCACCCCTTTCTAATTTGCTTTAATTATTTTAATCTATCTCCTCGACCATCAACCGTCAGCCTAACCATTGATGGTTGGCCTGACCATTGATAGTTAGGTTTCCAAGATTAATTTAAAGATTTAAATCATTGACATATTTATGTGAGATAAATATATTTCTAATTGCAAACTTGATTTTTAAAATAGTTATAAAACATCATGAATTCACAAATTTATCCCCCTATTAAATTAGTAACTTCATCCCAATTAACAACTTCATCTTATAAAAGGAGAAGAGGAGGAAGTGAAATAGATCCACAATCCACAATCTTGCATCTAATATTTCTTGCATACAAGTATCCATCATCCTTCAGCAAGAAATCAACATCACCAGAGACCCAAAGCTCTAGTAGAATCACTTTTGAAAGCTGAGGTACTGTCACTCTAGCCAAATTACTTCAGCCTTCCACCATCAAGTTTTAGGTATATTTTACTTGTTTTCATTGATTTATCTTATTTCTAACCTCCCTATCCTGTCAAACCCATCAGTATTTTATTTTCCACCCCTCAGCCCCATAATAGACCTTTATTATCCCAAATACCCAATCTATACCTTATTTTTTATCATTCCATATTTACATAGGTAATCGTTGATGGTTAACACAATTACAAATAGTCACTTCAACCATTGATAGTTACCCAACCACTGATGGTCAGCCTAAATCGTCGATGGTTCACATGTCCACCGATGGTCACTATGGCATAAATATATAGCAAGCTATTTTTATCCCTGTAACCCCAGTCAAACCCAAATCTCTCTATTTCTACTTGATTTTGATACCTTTTCTAATTTTTTGGACCAGACCATGACTAGGTTAGCATGAGTATTGACCCACTTTTGTTATAATTATATGTTTTCTTTAACAATAAATTTAATTTTGTCTTACCTTACATTAATTTAATTTCTAGTTATTGAATACAAGTACTCTTTCTTTTTATTTATGTCAATTTAATTATTATAATAGTGGATTGATAGCCTCTTGGCAAGTAATATGCTTCTTAGATCTAGCTCATGCTAGGCAGTCCACTCATATATTTGATAACAACATCCTTTTCTAGTGTCTTTCTTATCTATAAGTTATTCTTTCCTAGCCAAAGAGGAGTTCCCATCATCATTTGGATTCACACACACACTTTTCTAGGTATTTTTCTACACACCCTATTACTTATTTCATTATTTGCTTTTAAAACTAAGAAATGAATGGAAATTAATTGAAACACATTCAAATATGTCAAAACACCAAAAACATTTCTATTATATGAATCATCCATGCTTTATATTTCTACTACAATGTTAATTGTTCTATATTATTGTTTGTCAAATTATATACATTACCATACTTCACTTGATCTTCTTTGAGTGTGTGTACTGACATCCAACTCTTTGATTTCTTCAATCTACCCATTGAGGGGGCATCCTCCTTCTACATTGAGACATACATTGATATACATACCCATTGGGGCATCTTCTATATGATTACACCATCTAAGTTATGTCATTCCTACACCAAACACTCTAGTTATCATGTTGATGTGCATTACTTACTATCTTACATATATTACTCTATAGACACTCACTAGTATATATCACTTATGTGTTTCTTAGCATATACCTAGTCTTGTACTAATATGTCTTGCATACATTCACATTCTTGATTTAATTGGTTAGATCATGATTGAATTTCTAGTTCTTATATGTTTTTTGTTCTTTCTTAGCATTACCTTGATGTGATTACATTTTCTTTTTCATAATTCTCTCTTGTATGTTCCTTAGGACATTTGCCAATGTTCTTCACTTCTATTTCATGTATGTGCCTTTGTAAATTTGCCAATGTCCCTTATTTTTACTCTTTTATATGATTGTGGCCCTCATTCCAACCCTTGCTTGTTTTAATTATATGTGTATGTAGCATTTAAGCATGCCTTGTATTCTTGTTTTCTAATTTTAGTAACATATGCCAATGTCCCTTGTTTGTGTGGACCCTTGGCCACCCTTGCATGCTTCTTGCTTCTTGCCTTGTGTGCTTATTTCTCAATTGTTTTTTGATTGTTTGCAATGCCATGATCCACATCATGCATTTATCTTACTTTCTTAGATACCATTATGGACATCATGCTCCATCCCCCCGTGATAACTAATAACTAACTAGACTTCTCATTCTAGTTCTATTTTAATACATTGCATTACATTTTTATATCTATCTAGGCATATCCTTGTTGATCTAACAATCTCTTAATAATAACCATGTTATATCTTGAGATATCTTGTTAATTATCATTACTATATCATGTGTCTTTACATCATAACAAACTTGTAGGGCTCTTTCTTCTGAGGGCAATCATTGTAGGGTCTTAATTCCTGACCTCAAAAGAGGGGGAAACAAATAGGGGTTTTTGTCATAAAGATAATAACTCGTTATAATCAAAATCTAGCTTCTAGATCAACTTAGAATAGTAATCAGAGGTCAAACTAGGTAGAATAGATCAAAAAAATAGTGATGAATCCAACACAATTTATAGTTTCAACAAAAGATAATAGTGTTAGATATGGATAATAGTGCTAGACACTTGGGTGTCCTATTTTTAGTGATCCTATCCAAATAATAGAAAATCTATATTTTATAGAAGTAGATAAAAAATAGGTTCAACTATAGTTTTGCACATTTAAACCAATTTAGATTTAGCAATTTTTAGTACACTTTTATTTAGAGAATCTAGATATAGGGGACATCATGCACAACATGATGGTTATAATTTCTAGTTTTGGATATGATAGTTGGTATAACTTTCAAATCAAAATCCATGTTTTAGACACCAATGATTGGGGGTAATGTGCACTGCACATTTGTTTCTTTTCTTTTTGAGTTCAACATTACCTAGGCATTCTTAGCGATTGCATGCATTATTCCATCTATAGGTGGTTGGCATCATTTCAAAGTTATTTTCATAAAAGCCTAATCTCCACATTTTCTTGAGTTCTCAAGTGGATTCCATATAAGCCTAATTTCCAACATACATTCAACTATCCACACCAATATTTTCAAATTACATAGCATTCATGGGCTTCAGGAGCCATCTCATTTGATACATGTTTCATACTAGTATCGGTTTATAGCTTCACTTCATGAGGCAAAAATAGAGCCAAAGGACTAACTATCCTTTGTATTCTTGAGCCACCTATTCAGAAGGATTGAACACATAGTCTAGACATTGATTAGCACATGCATGATCATATAAATTCACTTAGTAGGTGATGACGGAGCCAAAGGGCCAGCCTTTACATTCTTGAGATACTCTTTGGGAATTGATCACTCAGCTATGTTCATGATATTACTCTTGGTATAACACCTTCTTGCATTACTCAGCATAGTCTAGCATCAGTTAGCATCACAATAGGTTTTGTATTGGTTCATGTACTTGGTGAGGTATATTTATTCCTTTCTCTTCCTCTCTCTCTTACCCATCTTTGTATATTATTATTTTAGATATATCATAACTAATAAGAACTGATCTAATCTTTGTTTTTATTATATATTCATACTTCACAGTGTGCTCTCTCTATGCACACCCAGCATCATAATAACTTTATAAGCTTCATTTTTATAGGTAAGTTTAGGTACACTTTTTATTTTTCTTTTATCCTAGTATTTTTCTTTGTGGTATCACTAGAATAAAGGGGGGGAAATGCAATCATATAAAATGAAAAAATTGATAATTGAAGTGTGGCTAATGGCACCAAATGCATATTTCCCTCTTTCTTGCTCTCATAACCCTTTTAAGTACCTTTTTGATGATTATCAGTCATTTGTAGGATTTCCAGACCTCATTGTAGCTTATTTAAGACCCTTTTTCCATTCTTATTCCATCTCCCTAGGTCCCATACCTTCAAGACAATAAATCCCAACTTGGACTATAGTGTTGGACCCTAGGATGTCCCCTTTTTGATTCTCCTATCCAATCACATTTTGAGCCCAAATTACCATTTTTCCCTAATTCTTCCTCTTTATTATGTCAACTTAGCATGATTGCATTTAACCCATGACTAATAGATCCCTATACAAGCCCGTTCAAAGATCATTTGGAAGGGGTTGGAAAATATCACTAAGTAACTAAGAATACAAGAAATACTATTTGATAAAATCTTCCCTATTCTCTGCATACAAAAAAACCAATACACTTAAAATCCCATTCAAATCCTTACACCAACCCCTAGCCACCTCAAGCATATCCAATTTTATCATTTCTTTCATTCTCATATCACAATTGCACTAAGCACTTTGAAAAGGAGAACTACATATGGCTTGATTCCTCTTCAGAGTATTGGTATGTAGGTAACATGCCCACACATGAGGTGTGAAGCACGCCCAATGCATCTTACAGACACTAACCAACCTCTTTTCTCAAAATCATATTCAAGCTTATTAAAGACCTAAGATCGAAAATAAATCAGCTTTATAAGGAGCTTCATTGAGATTTAAGGTTCAAAATTTCACATGTAGGGTCATATAAGAGTGGCAGATAGAACCTAAAAAGTTTAGATTTTTGTGACTAGTTTGAATAATATCAGTAGGAATAGGACTATAGTGATATACCTTGAAGTGTCCTATTTTTTGTGCTTTTATCCTTTCATTGAATTAAATCTATATCTAGGTTCCTAATACTATCCCAGTCCTACATAGTCAATATCAACCTTCATCTTAGTCAAATCAACATATTTCTAAGCTAAGTTATAATTCTCTCTATTCACTTGATATTTTTAGAAAGTTTAAAAAATAATCAAAATTAACAAATCAATGGGTTTATTAATTTATTTACTTTACTCAGAATTTTAACTAAATAGGAATATAAACCCCAATTATTCCAAATTTTTTTAAATGACTTTGACTACTTGGTCATTTTTAAAATGATCATTTTTATATATAATGCTTTAGGGCCCACCTTCATGTCTTTCACTGATATGTTGAAGAGAAAATAAGTACCCATGTCATTTTTTATTGGTATTGTGACACATGTCAATTTTTCACTTGATCAACATATGCATGGACCTTGCCTTTATTCTATGGAGCAAAATTGATCTAGATGCTAGGTCATCTTTAAAATTATTGATATATATTTATTATGCTTGTAGGACATATCTTTGTCTTGGATAATATTTTTACTTAGAAAAACACATGGAAATATTTAACTAATTCTAACTTCTTTGTTGCCTCACTAGGTCATCTACCTTACCACATGTCTATACTTCATCCATTCAGGCCTTACTTTCTTTATCTAAGTTGATTTACTCATAGTTTAACACTTGGGCTACTCTCACTTATTTTCTTGTAATTTATCTATCTTACTATTCTATTGGACTTTCAATAAAAATTTATTCAGATAAAAACACTTAGCTTGAACCCATGAATTCAAGGAATCATGAGCTTTATTTTATCTTTTTCTTTATCTATAGGCCACAGTTTAGTGGGATGCTTCTAGGTGGATGGTCCTCTCTTGTCAAAATTATCATGTATTTAGAATATGTGCCCCTACCTATATAGTTTAGATGAGTATGATCATACCACATGGCATGATATTATAGATTAGGGTTTCATGGAGTCTTATCCTTATTTATTTGAGTTTATAGAAGAGAGTAACTGAGATGAAGACATGTGTCATAATACTAGTTGTTTGGGCACTCAGGGAATATTTTTTGTCATTCAATCTATATTTAGGTTGTGATTTAATGAGATTCTATCATGCATAATGATCTCAGATCTTGGGGTCTTGTAGTGTCTTGTATTAGTTATTCAAGTCAATAAAATTAAGTAACCCCAATGAAGACACATGGCATAATCCTAGCTACTCAAACACTTTGGGGGAAAGGACTTATAAACCTTTTCCTCGTACATTATAGAAAAGTGAGATAAATACATTCATCTCAATCTTGTGAACCCAAATAATTTCCAAATAAAAATACTTATTCATTTCTAAAATCCTTTGTGATGAAGTTGGGTGTCGTTACATAGAACAATCTTGGAGCTCAAGGTATAACCACTATAATTTAAACTAAATTAACCTATCCACCCTAAAATTTTATAGTTTCTCTAGGTGTAAAATGTATACGTGGTGATATTATATGCAAATAAACTTTAATAAAATAACTATGTATGAAAATTCACTCAGACTTTAGGAGATACTTCTAAGCTAGATCAAGAAGGTTTTAGTGAGGTTTCTCTACAAAGCCAAAATAATCCTAATAAGAACAAAAAACCTTGGAAAAAATAAATTAATTCAGTTAGTCCATAAATCCAAAATCTAAATTTGATGAATGTCATATCACTAAAAGCCAAATAGATGCTTAAAATAATTTCAATAAATGTGTCCATTTCAACCTTTAAACTCAGGTATCAATTGAATTACTAGAGTAACTATGGGAACACTCAGTTAGTTTAGAATCAAATCAAGACTTCATTATGAATAAATTATCATAATTAAGATAATGAGTTCAGGCTCAAACTTGGATTGATTCATTTTAGAACAAGACCTGAACATGGAATTTAATCTCAATGAGGTTCCTCATTTTAAAAATTTGAAAATGGAGCATCTAGGTCACAACAAATGGTGATATTATTGTATAAAAAACATTGCCTTAGTTTATAATATAGATTTCAGGCCTCCATTACTGAGATATGAGATAAGAAACTAAACATCTCTTTATATGAACTTAGATTAAAAGAGAGAACTCAATTATGCTTCAACAAACAACATACTAGGCCATGATTCCTTTGGAGGGTCATTTTTTGCAAATAGTGATTTTTTTGTTATTTTGAATCCACTAGGCAATATTAGACATATATTAGGTACTCAAGACTCCTTAAAAGGTAATTTATTTTCATAATTTGGCTAAGTAAAGGAAGGATTTAGAATATATCTACTTCTATCCAAGCATCTATATCCCCATCTTAGATTCCTTTGGTCCCACTTAAGGCCTTATTAGTCCATTGCTAGATAGGCTATAAATCCTACAATGAAGGTTGTCCAAATCACCCTCTCTTAGGAAGAAACTTGCATTTTCATGAGATTTAGAATTCTTTTCATTTTTATGTTTCTTTTTATTAATATAGGAGGGTTAAGGACCAATATATCCAAGATGCAAGAATGGTTCAATGAATTCTTTGCACCAAGAAGTTCCTTTGCTTGCTTAATTTTTTTTCCTATGATTGATATGTTATTTTTTAGTCCTATGTTAACCTTTAATAAAATAGGGATTTTATAAATTCACTTAATTAGTTATTAATCAATGACTCTTAATCTTTTTAGTTCTCAAGATAAGTTCCTTTGTTTATCATATTGTTAAATAATGGGGGCTTATGTTCTGCCTTCCAATTTTGGGACATTGTTTTAGTGCGTTGTCAATTTTAAAGTGATCAAACTTAATATTATATGGACCAAAATTTAGATTAACTCTATCTTATCAGAACTAGCTTAGTTACATATCAATTTTAGTTATGGGAATAAGGTAAAACCATTATAAGGTTAGCAAGGGTGAAGAAGGGGAAAACAAGATAAAGCCCAAAAAAAATACACACAAAACAATATAAAGTACGAATAAGAAAGTGAAATCATGAAAAAGTACAAGAATATACACATGTAAATAAAAGTAGTTAATTCTAATCTAATATTTACATTGCTAACCTTTGCCTGGGGGATATTATAAAATTGCATTAGAAGGGATATAAGATAATTAATGCATCAAGAAATATCAATTCATAGGTAGTGAGAGGTTATTCCCTTCAAGGTATTTTAATTGAAATGTGTTTTGCCCTAGTAACTCAAAGATCTATTATGGACCAATATAGAGTGGGTCGTTTTTGGAGTGATACCCTTTATTATCACATGTTATATCCCATAACATGACTAATTATGATATATGAAAGGTTTTAACCTTTTAAATTTTATCAAACTATATATTGATTGTTAGTTTATGTCTACTAAAGTTCTACAAAGCATTTTCTCATGCACCCTTTAATTGGATAATATCTACCAACCTTGAGTTTTCCTTATTAGTATCCTCTATTTACTCTTGCATAAACTTGTAAGTTGGTAACATAAGGTTTATTGGGAAGATGAGTTATAACCCATATACTAGAATAAAATGAGACATTTTGAGGTCTTGTTTGTATTTGGTACAATCAACCGAAAGAGTATATTTCAATAGATAATCTCAAACTCTTGGCTTATTTTTTGAAGACTTATTAATGGAGTCAATCACATTATTATTGGTTGACTCAGTCAAACCATTCCATTTTGGGTATTAATTTGATGAAAACCTCAAGTTAAACCCATTTTCATAAGCCCATTTAGTGAGCTCAATTGAATAAAATGTAACTCCATTGCTATCGACTAGAGAGGTTGGGGTGCCCAATCATGTTGTTATTTTTTCCTCAATGAACTTGATGACTTCCATGACTGTGTTTTTATTGTTTTCCACTACCTCTATCCATATTATGCATTAATCAATAACTATATGGATGAACTTATATCTAATTAATGAGTTTAAGTCGATGACTCGAATGAAGTCAAGTCCCCATTGAGCAAGAGGACACTCTTCTCTCATATGATGAAAAGGCATTGTAGTATGACCTTAATTCTTGGTGAAGGTCTAGAAATAATGGCATGAACACACATGGTTTTAGACATCTCTGAATATAATTGGTCAATACCTAACTTATATATTTTTTTTCACAGTTGTAGTCCTTGAAGGATGGCAACTACATAATGTATCGTGGAAGCTATTCATAACTTCCTTACCTTCCTCTTTAAATATACATATGATATATATGCCTTAATAGTTATTTCCATAGAGAACTCCCTTATTTATCATGTACTGGGATAACTTTAATATAAGATATATTTTATGCATTTGATTGAGTCTTGGAGGAGTATTTCAATAAATGAGGTAATGGATAATTAGATCATACCATCCTTGATGGACAATTTTTGACTAGTCCAATTACACCACTATGATCCTTGGTTTGATTTTAGTGATCAATTGAGTAATACTTTAGACTCAGACTAGATTGATAGTTTTTATCTCAATTTCATTCTCTTATGTCTTGGACATCTATAAAATTCTACATTCACCTAACTCATTTTTCCCTAACATTAGATTTATAGTTCGGTCTGGCATGATAGTGCACACCTTATTTATAAAAATGTAGTACCTAAATTTATTTAGAACCTTAACAAGGGTATATGCTTTCTTTTCCAAGGTGGAATACTTCAGCTCTACATTCCTTAAGTTTATGATCATAAAAGTGATTGGTTTCTCATATTCATTTAGATTTTGGGTGAGCAATATATTTATGGTCTTCTCTGATGTGAAGGAATGGAGATAGAAGTCCTTCATGTAGTTTATGATAATTAAGACTAGTGCATGCATTATGGATTCCTTAATTTCTTGGAAGGATTCCCTAGTTTTAGGACTCCACTCCACCTATGCTTCTTATTTCAACATTTCATTTAAATATTTAATATTTTTTATAAAATAGATATGAATTTACACATAAATTTAATATTACCAAAGAATAACTTTAATTATTTTTTACTATTAGGCAAAAGAATCTTGGAAATAAAATTGAAACACTCAAGATTGATATACATACCTTACTTCATGATGATGTGATTTATAATCTTACATTAAATAATGAAAAATACACTTTTATTTAGGTTAAGTGAGATACCATAACTTCTACACCTTTCAAATATTTTTTGAAGAAGGTGTGTATGATCAGACTTATGTTTTGAAGAAATAGTCAAGTCCTTCATGTAAATAACAATGCATTTACCTATCATACCTTTAAAGGAAAAGTCCATAGATATCTAAAAGGTGGATCCTACATTAATAAGGTAAAATTACATTATTTTTTAAGTAAATATTCCCCACTTGGTTGTAAATATAGTCTATATTGGTCTTCTAGGTTTACCAGAAATTGATTATATCCTAAGAATCCATCCAAGAAGTATATAATATAGGATCTACTTACCACCTGTAGTATCTAATCTAAGGAATAAAAATGATAGTTATATTTTTCAAGATGTTTTTTACATGTCATTCAACATTGATCACCAATGTTAGGCTCTTAAGGATGTGAATCCCATCTAGCCTCTCCTAAAAGGAGTCTTGTGAGGTGGGTATCCCTAAGGTCTATATCTACCAGGTCATGGTGTGTTGATATTTGCTTGATTTTAAATTTTAATGTCTCCAATTCAATGGGCTTACTGGTGGTTAAATATTCTAACATCTTAAGTTCTTGAACAAAGTAGATGGTAATTATAGCTTTTGGTGTAGTTCAAATGGGCTTCAATTAGAAACTAAAATTGACAAAACATGCACACACATTTGCCCAAAAGTGAAATTAGGATTTGAGTTAAAAATATTTAAATTTTTTTATTTCAAGTGTTTATTACCTTGCATTTATACATTCAACAATGATAAAATAATATAGGAATGCAATAAAACAAGCAATTAATATAATCATGCCTAAACATATTGTAATCAAATGAAACTCTAGTTTAATAGATTTAATTCAAAAATATGTAAAAGAGAAGGGGGAAATATATAAATCATGAAATAATTATGAATACAATATATTTATTGATAATGTTAACACACAAATCATTCTCTGGTCTGCTCAACAAATGCACAACCACAAACATAATTGATGCAAGCTTCAATGGGAAACATATAATGAAAAGAAAGCCACAAACAACATTTTATTGTATATGTTATAAATGAAATTTAATTATATTATATTAATCATATTATTCATGTTGAAAATAAAGAGGATAATCCACAATGATCAACCCACCAAAAATCTATCAACATAATAATAGGATTACAAAAGAGGGATATGATAAACTAAAAAATAAGTGATTGGCTCTAAGTGTTTTGGATCAACCATAATAGTGACAAATATTGGATTATTTATAGATATTTTAATTCCTCATTCACATTATTTCATGCCAAAATACATCATTCACTTTTTTAATCCTGCCACTTTGCCTTTTTGATCCATTTTAGCCTGTAAAAAGACAAAAAACAAGTTATTTTTTCCAATTAAAACTTCCTCAGGTAATTTATAAACTTAAAACATTAAAATATCATTGCACTAAAGGAATTTTAGGAAATTAGAGGAACTATTATTTCTATGTTATATTTAGTTTTCCAATGAGTCTAAAAATTTCAAAAACAAGTTTACAAGGACCAAATTACAGTAAAAAACTGCTACATCTAAAAAAGGCACCTAGTAGACTTATTCAAGTTTAGGAAAATTAAAAAATTAGTTGAAAGTATATTTTGACTTATAAAAAATTGGATGAAATTGAGGTTACCAAAATTTCCATGGTGGAAAGAGATTTTATGCAGTGTAAGCAATTTTTAAAATAGGCCTAAGAGGTGAAAGTTGTGACCCCCAGAGTGATAGATAGTCGAGATGACTCAATAACAAAAAATGGATGCCAAGATTATAATTTCACATTGACATGTGATTTTTTAAAATCTAAAATCCTAGTTTTAATTAGTATTCAAAAGATCTATTAGAACTAAGGAGTGTTTTTGCATGCATGTTAGACCTAATCAAGCACTTTTTTTCTAAATAAAACTATATGTTTTTGGTGAGAAAGCTAAATTTTAAACTTTGAGGGGGTCTAAGACCAAATTAGGGTTTAGAACTATGATTAAATTTACAAGGTCATAGGATGGTGTGTTCATGTTATAATCAGGAGTTAAACCCCACATATAATTGGTAATGCTTGGTGGTGGATCTCAAGACCCAGTTGGGTTTCAAATCTTGACTACAATTAAGATGACATCAATCAGAATCCCATAGACCTAATTGGGTCTTGCATCATGGATAAAAAATAAATACCATTAGGGGATGGTCCTTGACTTAATTAATGATCCATCCTAGATTTCAACTATAGTTCCCTTTTAAGGAAGTCATAATGAAAATCTTGATGATAAGCCCATATAAAAATCACCTAGCCCTCAAACACACTCATAACCTAATCATATTTTGATTCTCTAATTCTAAATAAAATATATAAAAATTAACTCAAAACTAATTTAGGAAATTAAAGCCCAAATAAAACTATGAATGTTGTAGGCTTACTCCAAGACCTAATGTAGAAAAAATTTAACTAGCAAAGGAAACTCATCTACAGGCCCTATATAGATCTAATAGCACTATGAAGTGCTTCCCACCTATGCATAGACCTAATTAGAAAAAATATTATAGATATAAAATATATAATAAATTTTTAATTTCCCTAGACCCAATCAGGGTTTAAGAACCTGATTAAGTTCAGGAGACATAAACATTTTCAACCAAGACCTATTTAGAGATAGAAGCCCATATAGAACTAGTAAATGAAAAATGGGACCCAATAGACATAATCAAGGTTTCAAAGTCTGATTAGGTCTAAGGTATTAAGGTTTTCAAAATAATCCCCAAGTAAACATAATTGGGAAAACATTAATATTTTTTAACAAGGTAGAAATAGGTCAAGAAGGTTTCTAGCGAATAAGTGTAAAATATGAAAATGACTCACACAAGATTGGTCTTATTATTAGGATAGGTTTAAGTGGATGAAAGGGAACATAAATCAATAATACCCCCAAAGTAATTGCATTGATCTGAGAGATATAGAGAGTGATATTTTATAATCAAGAACAAATGGAGCCAAACTCTACTTTGAGGTCAAGTGTATTATAAGAAACTTTACTACTTAGACTTGGGAATAACAATGGGACAAGTTTTCAGATCTAAAATAACATGGAAACTGATATGAACTCCTAGATCAGGCTAAGAGAACTAGGCAATCTAGGCTTCAAATGAAAATTGGGAGGTCAAGATGATACTTTCCTACTAAGTGTTATATATGAAGATTTCTCACATAGACGTGGTATTTCCAATGGTGATGGTTATAGGTCACAATTTATCACACAAACCAAGATGTCTCACCAAGGAAACTTTAGACTATTGAGACTAATTAGTTGTGAACATAACCAAAAGAAGATACAAAATAAAAAAGAGGCTCCTTATTTCCTAAAAGAATCAGGGCATGTTGTGCAAGAAACAAAAAATGTTGACTCTGCTATAATATACTCTTCAGTATTTTAGAATGATAAAAACATGTCTACAAACCCATAATATATGGTTGATAATATGCATGTAATGTGAATAGATTCAAGAGAGGAGAATATGGAAGTGGATAAAATATCAAATCAAACACTCTCATTAACTTGGTGTG
Source organism: Torreya grandis (assembly GCA_037957365.1). Taxonomy (NCBI): domain Eukaryota; kingdom Viridiplantae; phylum Streptophyta; class Pinopsida; order Cupressales; family Taxaceae; genus Torreya; species Torreya grandis. Next base: position 583,367 of record JARHVA010000385.1, read on the forward strand.
TGTAAATGAGTTAAATTACCACTTTTTAAAACCTTCAAAGATTATTTACCACAAGTCTAATCATCAGGCTAGTGAATCTTGAATTTAGAATGTTTCCCTAGACATTACTCTACTACCATCCATGCATCTATAGCCATAACATACTTATCTCTAATCCAACTCTAAGCCTTGGTTTAATACTAGCTGAGTGACCATAGACATAGTAGAGGTTTCTTGAATCACTAGAATTGGTTTTCTTGAAACTGATTTTTCTTTTCTTTTCTTTTCTTATTTTCTCTTTCCTATTTCTTTTTTTAGCATCTTAAATCTGGGTTGGGGACCATCGTGGAGAGAAAAAGGAAGGATTATATATTTTTACCTTAGATCTTCACCATAGTAGGTTTGTCCAAGAAACCCCAAAAGCCATTAAGATGTGATTTTGTGATTGGTTTAGAGATAATATCTTCATCAACTAAATAATATACCCAAACTTAACCCAACATGAATAAATTCATAATACACACAATAACTCAACATTTAAAAATGGATTAAAAAATATCTTACCCAAACTTACACACCAAAATGTCATTCACTTCACTTACCCACATGCCTTTTGTTCTTCATTATTAGACTAATAGGGCATCCTACAAAGCAAAATAGATAGTTAGACCAAAGAGGGACAAGCAATGACGCTGAACTGACAATGAAAAGGTGAAAAATAGAAAAATCAAACTAAACTAAAAACAAATAGGAAATAATGCAAGAAATAAAGTAGTAAAGGGAAATATAATGTATTTACAGGAACTTTTCAAAATAATTTAATACTAGAAGTAGTGTTTTAGGAATTGCCCATTGACATGAGATGGAAAATTCTCACCATTTTGACACCTTAATAAGTATGAATTATTTCCTATGATTTTAGATATTTGGTAGGGACCCCACCATAAGACATCAAACTTGTCATATTATCCCTTTTATCCCAAGCCTTGTAATAGATAAGTACTATATCAGAGATTTAAAAGGCTTTCACTTAAGATCATTTGTTAAACCAACATTTTATGACTCCTTAATATTTTATAAAATTTAGCAGGGATGCTTCATGTTTTAATTCTAGTTATATCAAGTTAAGGAGGTGAGATTTTATCTTATCATCAGTCTCTAGGTAGTCTCTCATGAAATGTAATGTGGGGATTCTTAGTTTACTAGAAATATTAGGTCTTTTCCATAAATAATATGGTATGGTGACATGCCTAGGACCAACTTAATTCTATTCCTATAAAATCATAATGTAAACTTCAATACATTATGCGATTCCCTAGGGTTATTTTCCAAGATCTTCTTTATTACATATAAAAAATTCTTATTAGTTGATTCAGCTACCCCATTACCTTATGGGTAATAACTATAAGAGAAGCTGAGGATTACCTAATTTGTATAAGACCATTCACTAAATTAAAGAGAGGAGAAATTAGGACTATTATCACATAATATAGTAGCATGCATCCTAAACCTAGTGATGATATGTTATTCAAAAAAGTTAATTAAAATGTCAATTATGCAATTATTGAATATTTGATCTTCGAACCAATAGGTAAAGTAATCATTTTTTGTAAGAACAAAATTGTGTACTATGGAGGAATTAGCGTTGATCACTATAATGAAGTCTAATCCCCATTGTATGAATGGCCAAACCTCAATAATTGGTTTTAATGACATGCAGGGGTATGTTCTTTGTGCATGGAAACTTAGTAGGTATGAAATATTTGGATTTGATCATGAGTATATTTAAAAACATGTGGATAGTAATAAACTACCTTGACTATCTGATGGGTTAGAACACTACTTGATCCATGACTAGTTCTATATTTACCCTAGAAATCACTGAGAACTTTCGTTACTACTTATTAATTTATGTATCTCATAAATATGCCTTTATGATTATTTATATATAATATGATTTATTTGATTAAAAATATGATGCTTTTTAGGCACATATCTCTTCTCTTGGTGAAATTTAGATGACTTAGGCACTCATTATTGATCAAATAGTAGACCACATCCTAATAACAATAATCATTTATGATATCTTATAGTGTGTACTATTGACAAATGATCAGTGGGTCTACCTCAGCCATGGCCTTATTAATTCCTTGACCTCATACAATTTTCATTGGTTAGATTTCTAGGTCAAACTCTTGGATAATAGTCATCCACTTGAATCTTTGCTCACCTAACTCATTTTGCATTAGCATGTCCTCTATTGCTGGGTCAGGCACAGTGACAAATACCTTATTGTCTAGGATGTAATGTCTGAACTTCTTGACTATTGTGATTAAGGAAAAATCTTATTTATCAATCATTGAATACCTTAATTTAGCATTGTGGAGTGGATAACTCATGAATGAGATATGTTTCTCATCTCCAGCTTCTTTTTTCTATGTTAAAATGACAACACTTGAGTTTTCTAAAGTGAATGAATAAATCTATAAGGGTTATGTATAGTCAGGACTAATAAGCACTGGTGTATTTACAATTACTATCTTTATTTGAGAAAAATCTATTTGTGCTTCAATCATCCATTCAATTTTTACATCCTTATTTAGCATGTTATTTAGTCATTGGACTATATATGTAAAACCCATGATGGAAATTATTATGAAGATGATTTTTTCAAAGAATGACTTCAACTCTTTTCTATTATCAAGAAAAAGAATATTGAGAATTGATTCTACTCTCTAGTTCTATTAAAATGCCTCATTCTGATATGATGTGACCTAGTAACTTACCCTCTATAACCCAACATATGCACTTCTTCAAATTCAAGGATATTCCATAATATTTGCACCTCTGCAATACTACTCTTAAGTCTTTCACGTGATCCTCCCTATTCTTGGAAAATAAAGTTTGGTATTCCATGTATATGATAATGAACTTGTCAAAGCAATCCTCAAATGAAATATCCATTACACATTGAAAGTTAGCACACACATTGATTAGGATGAATGTCATCTTTTTGAAATAGAATATACCCCACTTTGTTATTAATGTTGTCTTGATTTGATCCTCCTAGCTGGTCATTACCTGATTGTATCCCAAGTATGCATCAAGAAATGACATCATTTAAGATCCATTCACTATCTATAAGACTTCATGTAGTGAAGGTAATGGGTAATTATCTTTATTTAAAGCTTTGTTCATGTTGTGAAATTTCACACAACCATATCTCTCTATTTTTATTTTGAACTAACACTAGATTAGCCACCCATGTGTAGTGCATGATAGGAAAGATTATCCTTTCTGAGAGCAATTCCTCTACTTCCTTAAATATCAATGGCTCTATAAATAGATTCAATAGTCTTTGTCTCTGATGGAATGGTTTGAATCTTGGACTGAGAGGGATAATGTGAATGAGAATAGATGTGTTAAATACTTTTAAGTCCTCATAGATCCATTCTATAACGTATTTAATGTCTTTTAAAGCCTGGATAAACCCTTATTTTTCCTTTTCTATATATGTTGTGCCTAAAATCACATTTTTTAATTCATTGGAATTTTTTAGATTGTAATTTTGGTGTACATACCTTTAACGGGGTCTAATTTTTATTTTTCACATTGATAATACATATCAAATAGTTATTCAAGTGAAACCATGCCCTTTGGTATACTTTAAATTTTCAAGTTTATCATCCCCTCCTCATCCAGTCTAAACTTTTCTCTATCATCTTCATCTATAATTTGAGACTCAAATATATTTGTGTTGGTGATGAATTCATTGACATGTTGATCATAATTGAGTACTAGGAAGTTATTGATATTATCAAGAATGGAAGGAGTAGAGACTAACTCCACTGATAACCTTATCAACTTAGAGTCAGCTATAGGTTCCATAGTGCTTGCAGTTATTATCAATGCATCTATCTTATAGTTTCTCCTAGGAGGTAATATTTGAATGTTAAATGCATCAAAATCCTTTATCAAGTTACATACTTGGCTATGGTATTTGTATATGCACTTTTCATTACAAGTGTATTGGATTCTTTATTATTTGACCACTAGTTTTGAATCACTAAGAACCTTGAGATTCTTGACTTTATTCCTTAAATCAAATAGGAGACCATGAAATAGTGTCTCATATTTAGATACATTATTCATGTAAGTAAATTATAGGAAGAATATACCTAAGTATGAATTCCCTCATGGGTAATGATCTATACACTGAGACCACACTCACTATTAATCTTAGAGGCATCTAATTTCATAATCCACAAGTAATTTTCAGTTGTATGTGTAGGATTATGATAAGTAGGTATTTTTAATATATTGACCTTTTTAATTATTTTCTCAATTCCTAATGGGCATACATTTTATATTTTAGATAATAACAAACCTTTGGTTAGGTCCTCAGTTGCATAAGTAGGTATAGGACAGTCTAGAATTTTTATTTTATCATATAAAGAGCTTGTATGTCCCTTGTTTTCACTTGGATCATCTTGTTTCACCTCTTCAGATGCTATAACAACACTAGGGAATGAATCTATCTAAGTTGAATTGAGGAAATCATCCTCATATAGCTGATCTAACTCCTCAATTTCTAATTTTTATTAGATGGAAAACATAATGGATAATTTTTTATAAGATTCTAAATCTTTCTCAAGTGCTTAGAACCCTAGTTAATATTCTTTATACAAAATTTCATTAATTTTTATACTTTGTGATCATGTGAGTCATTTTCAACTCATGCTCAATTTTGATATGATTGGGTATGCCTCACCATGGAAGACACATGTGAGTGAAATCAGTTTCCATGTAACCATTTAATATTCTCAACTAATCTCTCATTAGGATCATACCATAAGCATCAGGTATATCCACTACCTGAATATTAGTAAATTATTTCATCCTAGGATTAGATGCCAACTATATATGGATATGATTTAATTAAACAACAATCTTAACCTCTAACTTTCAAACTAAAAAAAAAATTATATTTGACTTTGTAGGTGTTAAACCCAATTTCTAGCAAACTTTATATGACATCATGTTGTCAAAAGCACCTTAATCCACCAAATAATTGTGTAAGTTCTTAATAAAAATATAGATTGCTAGGAGAAAAGGAGGATATTTTGTATTTTATTTATATATTTCTATGTGATCATTGACTATCTTAATGGTTTATTTTCATTTCAAAGTGGATAATTATTTGATTAACAAGTCTTTATGATTAGAAATTTGGAGTAAATTAAACATTTTTATGTTGGACTTCATTTTATTCAAGTTATCTATAATGTTATATCCACATTTTATTGGTTCTACTAGTTTTTTTAGTTTTTTGGGGTGTATAGTTGTTCCTGAGTTCATAAGATGTGTTAGGTCCCTTAAAAAGAAATAAGTTATTACTCAATTTCTCATTAGTTGGAACTAGAGTGTTGTTCAAAGGAGTAGAGGTATTCAAAAAAAATTAGAACTTACTCATCAACTAGTTTTTTATTTCCCCTATAGAATTATTTGAATGAGTGGAATTCATCTAAGTTTTCTTTGGGCTCATTTTCACTCTTGAATGGGAAAATGTAGTTTTCTAAGAATAGATTTATATCACGGTTTCTTTTTCCTTGGTTAGCTTTATTATCAAGTGCATAGACTATCTCAAGGTTTTCCATCTCCTTCTAGAAGATGTTTGAGGCCAAGATGAACTTAGAATAATCTATTTCATTGTGATCAGTTATGTTTCATAACTTACACTAGGTGGGTAATGCTAAATTAGTTAAGTTAAAGGTCTTAGAAGCACTATTATTATTATTCTAATTATTATTATCAAGTGAACTAGCTACTCCATTATTAGGCATCATTTTCTATTATGTTTTGGTTCTATGGAATTCTAAATTTATATTTTTTGGTGGTTTATTTTCATTTTATTTGGTGTTATAAGGCACTTTTCTATGAAAATTGACCATATAATTTGTTAACCTATGAACCATTTGTTGTATATTTGCTACCTTTGACATGCTAGCATTCTTTTGATTTCTCATTTGAAGTTATGGGTTAATCAAAGGTGTAATAGAATTTAGAAAAATAGTGGCTATAGAGCATGTTTGGTTATGATAATTATTGAGAGGCATTTGGTTACTTAGAAATGATGGGACAACCTATTGGTTACTAATAAAGGCAATATAAGCACTGGTGCTAGGCATGGTAGCAATGTTATTATTGGTGTTAATAATAAGTTTTTGATTATTTTCCTATGGAAAACCATGATTTATGAGCATATAAGGTAGACCATTAGGTTCATCATTCACATGCATTGGGTTATACACCATATTTGGGATTTCATACATAACACCTAAGATCAGATTCATAAGTGGAGTGTTGTGTGGAATAGCCTGGTTGATCATTATAATATGCTTATAAGTACTAAGTTATCCTAATGAAGGTAAATGACTAAATCGATAACCTTACAACACCATATATTTCTCAATATTGACATCTTTGTTTTAGGCCAAATAGAAGGATGTAAGTGTTGTTGGGGTTCTTCTAAAAAACATAGAAGTCATTTAGTCTAAATCCCTTAAATAGGTTTGGATGGAATCTATTTCTATTTTTTAGTAGGGTTCATTTAAAATTTGATATATCTTGTATAAACATGTGTTTAAAATGCTCATTGATTTATTTGGGTCCCTATGAGTAGCATTAAAGTAATGGTATAGGATAAAAGGATCAATGGGTAATCTAAATCGATCGATAAACATTATTTCTAAATCATCCCAATAGGTGATAGATCCATTTGAAAATATAATATACCAAGCATAACCAACCTTCCCTAAGGAGTGAGGGATCAAGTGACATGAAACATCCTTGTGTTGAACTTGAGTTTAGATAATGGCATATTTAATGCTTGAATATGTTCTTAGATAGTTTTAAATCCTATTAGGTATGTATTTTAGATATAACTTGTCAGGATTCTTTGGTAAGTCATGGAAGGGCCTTGGAAAATTCATAGGGTATCCACCTCCATCAATACAAGTGGTATTACCTACCATTAGTGGGTTCTAAGGGGTAGCAAATGGATTAACAAATGAAACTACAAACATGGATGAGATACTAGCTAAGTTGATTTATCTAATTTTAAATTTTATTTTATTCTATTTTGGTTTTCAAAATTTAGTAAGTTCAAATACATCAAAGTTATCCCTAATATACTTTAATCTACTAGGTATCTATCTATTTTCCTTTTTAAATTTCAAAATACCTAAGTATGGGAAACACTCCTAAATGTTCAAATTTTAAAATTTCCACTAAAATTTTCATTTTTGAATGTATCAAGACCTCTTTCTAGCACCAAAAATGTTGACTTGTCATTTGGCATGACTCACCAACATCAAGCTCTCAGAGTAGTAAATCCCATCCAACCTCTCTTAAAAGGGGTCCCACGAGGCAGGTCTACCCAAAGTCTACATCTATTGGGTCATAATACATTGATATTCACTTAGTTATGGATTTTGATGGTTCTAATTCAATGGCCCTATTGGTGATAAAATATTATAATGAATTTAATTATTGAATAAATTAGATGGCAATTATGAATTTAAGTGTAATTAAAATGGGTTTCAATTATAACCTAAAAATGAGAAATCACACACATACATTTTCCCAAAAGTGAAATTAGGGTTTGAGGTAAAAATAATTAAAATTTTAATTTCAAGTGATCATTTCCTTTAATTAATATTGTTGGAAATTTGAGTATCATGGTGTATAAGGAAATTGTCTATAAGATTGTCATTGATGTTAAATAGGAAAAAATTAATGATAAAGGCATAGTGATTTAGGTTTGTCAAGTCCATGTGCCCATTCACTGATTTGGGTTTGTTAATTCCATGTACTTAATTCACTTCTACTTATAAAGTTTCATAATTAGATCTATTTTGAGAACCCAACTGGGTTAGGAGAGTGTAAATCAGGTTTATGAAATTCAATTGCTTTGACTCATAAAGTTTCACAAGTAAAGCAATGCAGAGAATCTGACTGAGTCAAGATAGTGTAAATCAGGTATGTGAACTTTATTTGCTTCAACTTGTAAATTTTCACAAGTAAAATAATGATGAGAACATGACTGGGTTAAGGTAGTGTGAATCGGGTTCATGAACTCAAAGTGCTTATAATTATAGATATTCGTAAGTAAAGCATTTTAGAGAACCTAACTAGGTCAAGGATTGAATTGGGTTTATCAAGTGACTTAACTTATTTTATGTTTTATAAGTCAAGAAGTGTTAAGGACCCAAATTGGTCTAGTGGAGTTGATCAAGTTTCCAGAATGTCATTACTTCTTGAAGTTGATTAGATTTCCAAAATGTCTTTACTTCTTTCAATCTAATGAGCAAAGTAATGAGAAAAACCTGAAATATGCAAGAGTCAAGAACCCAAATTTGTCAATTCTTTTAGAGAAAATGTCATGGAAAATTATCTCAAAAAATTGATTAAGTCTTTTCAAACAAAATGTCTATAACAACATTTTTGAAGGGTACTTTTCAAGAAGTCCAAAGGGCAAGTGGACCAAACAAAGTTTCTGAAAGGGAAATTTGATAAATTCTAAAGGGTAAGTGGACCATTGTAAAAGTTCTAAAGGGATATTTTTAAAATTTCTAAAAGGTAAGTGGACCATTTTAAAAGTTTCTAAGGGCAAGTGGACCATTATAGAAAGTCTAAAGGAATATTTTCAAAAATTCTAAAGGGTATGTGGATCCTTATAGAAAAAGCCAAAGGGTAGTTTTTGAAAAGGTCAAAGGGTATGTGGACCCTTAAAAAAAAGTTGAAGGATCGTTTTTGAAAAAGCTAAAGGGTATGTGGAACCTTTAAGGAAAATATGAATGGCACTTAGACATTCCTTTGGGGAAATTATCCATAACAATTCCTTCAATGAAATTGTCTAGGGAAACTATCTCGAAAAGCCTTTGAAAAAAATCCCTCAACAAATTATTCGAAGGGAAAGGTCACTTTCAACTTTGCCGAAGGATAAAGTGTTAAAGTATTATAGGGAATTCTCAAAGAGACAAGGTATGTTAAAGATTGAGCAAGTCTACAAAGATCAATGGTATAAAAGCATTACAATAATTATGAAGAAAATTAGATCATGTCAACATGCTAGAGTTTAATGATTCAATATAAGGGTAAAGGTCAAGCATATTGAATATAATCAAAAGGAGTGAAAGTGATCTTGTAATATAGGAAAGGTAGAGATGGGAAAATGAGCTCAATGGTTAGAGTTGGCATGAAGAAAGGAAGTAAAGGCCTACATTTAATTTTCTCTAATGATCAAGTATGAAAAAGACAAAAATTGGTTATGTCTACGTGGAGCTCAAGATTGATTGATCTAATAAATCGATGGTTAAGGAAATGGCATAGTAATGAATTGAATCTTATAGTTACCAAAGAAAGTAAAGAGACCTAAACATAGTGGTAGAGAATATGAACCAGGACATAGGAAAGTGTATATGTCAATGACACATTGAATGAGAACCAAAAAAGGAACTGTGAAGTGTGAATGAAAAATGGAAATGTAAAACCCTAAAACTCAATGTATGTACATGACATCTTATTCATTATGAAGCAACTGTTGTCATTGCAATTGAGAGAGTGTTGTAGAGAAACTCAAAGAGTGTCACTTTGATACGTATGTAGACATAAATTTAAAGACAAATCAATAGAGAGTGAGGTAGAGAGGAAGAAAGAACACACAAATAATGTGCAAAGATTGAGTAGAGAGTGAACAGTTACATACTAGACTTGTAAAAAGAAATTGATATGGATTCATTTATGAATCCATCTTGTATAATGAAGTTGTAGCTTAATAGTTATGGTTGGTTGGTGCCATCAAAAAATTGAGTTGGTTCTTAGTTAGGGGATTGATGTCTCCTTAGGGAGTGGGTACTTCCTTAGAGTGGGTGCTCTTGAATGTAACTAGTGAGGTTATCTAGTGAGGCATTTAGTAGTGAGTCTAGACTAGAATAGTAGATTCTAGCAGCTATTTTCACCATGGTTTTTCCCTTTAATCTTCTACATAAAAATATTGAGTAATGTATTTTTTTTTGTATTTTTAGTCTCTACTTTTATTATTTGACTTGCGTATGAATTTGTATTTCCTCTAAAAGGTTTAAAATAACTAGTTTTATCTAATATAGTGATTCACCCCCCTTCTTAGTAGATAGTTATGTTCAATAATTGGTATTAGAGCCTAGGGTTCCTTAGGAGAAGCTTAATCATCCTAGGTAGATCTTGGTTAGTGACCACAATGGCTAGTCAAGAAGGATCCTCATCAAAAACATCACCTCTCTTCGATGGGTCTAACTATGCTTTTTGGAGCATAAGAATGGAAGTGTGTGTATCCTCATTAGGATTTGATGTATGGATGTCTATGGTAAATGGATATATAGATCCTAATGTATCTCCTATAGATCAAGCTACCAAGAAGGCATATGTAAAGAATACCATTATTTATGGATTATCAAATTAAGAGTTTGTCAAAATAATGCACTGTTAGAGTGCAAAAGACATCTAAAACAAGTTGAAAAGAATCTATGAAGAAGATGACAATTTGAAGAAAGATAAGCTCCAAACATACAAAGGATAGTTTGAAAGTCTTAATATGAATGAAGAGGAGAAGATTGTTGACTACCTCCTCAAGATAGATGAAATAGTGAATGATATCAGAGGACATGGAAATATAATAGAAGAGTCAACTATTATCAAGAAGGTTCTAAGATCCCTACCATCAAGATATGACTCTAAAATCTATGTAATTGAACAAGAAAGAGATTTGGACAAGCTCACAGTGGATGAGCTACATGTAACATTTACAACCTATGAAATGAGAATGGGAGAGATTGACACCTTCAAAAGAGAAGATGCATTCAAAGTAGCAAACCAAGTAAAAGAAAAAAACATCTACATCTGAATCTGAGGAGACTGATGAATAAGAATCTAACTTTGTCAAAAAATTGAAGAGAGGATCAGGAAAATATAAGGTAAGCTACCTTTCAAATGATTTAATTATGGTAAGGTAGGACTCTTTGCTACCAAATGTCCTCATAATAAAAAGGACAACTCTGAGCAAGTAGAGGGTAACAAAAAGGTGAAACCTCAATATGATAAAAGGAAGAACTTCTTTAAGAGCAAGAAAAGTCTATATATAAAAGAAGATAATAACTCAGTGAAAATTAGTCATAGTGATAGTTCAGATGATGATCATGACTATGCTTTCGTAACAATGGAAAAAGGATTTCTATTCATGGTAGAAGAACCTACTCTCATAAATCAAGAACATAATTAAGATGAAGATTGGGATGAAGAAGATGAAGGTGAAATTGATCTAGAAGGTGAACTAGTTTGTGTTTTAGAAGAGATTGAGAAACTGAGAAAAGAGAATTCAAAATAAAAGAAACTTGGGAAAAGGGAGCTCAAGAAATTTGATCAAATGGTAGTGACTCTGAAAACTCAACTTGAGGAGGCTAAAAGAATAGAAGTAGTTAAGATGGAACTACAAATAAAGTCACAAGAGTGAATGAAGATTGATGAATAAATAGTAGCCTTAAGGAAAGAACTTGAGAAGGTAAAAAGTCAAATAGACAAAAGTCTAAAGTTGACAAAAGGATCATGCATTCTTAATGAATTAATCAGTGGTTAGAAGCCTTCAAATGAAAAATCTAGTCTTGGATATGAGAAAGGAAATGTCTCATCAATTAGTACATTAACCAATCTATATGAAAACTTCAAAATAGGAAGAGGAGTTGAAGCAAAGAAGGATAATGTCAAGAAGGACACTATGAAAGATAAAAACCAAGAGAAAGTGAAGAGAATAAATTATGGAAAAAGGTTTGCAATCAAATATGTAGAAGGATTTACTCAAGTGATAGATTTGAATAAACAAAGGAGTATGAAAGGTAATCATACTGCACCAAAGAACTTTATGACTAGGTATTACTCATCTTTTTATGGATATTGTTATAGTTGTAATTAGTTTGGTCATAAGGCCATTGAATGTATAGTTATTCCTCCTAGAAGAATTAGTTTTTTAAGTAGAAACTCATTTACTCCTATAATAAATTCAAGTTTAATGTGTTATAATTTTAATAATTTTGGTCATATAGCTAAGCATTGTAGGACTAACTTTGTTATGCCAAAAGTAAACAATGTAAAGAAAGGCAAGTCTCCTCATGAGAAAAAAGGTCCACAAATCACTAAGAAAGAAAATAAAATGATGCATGAGAGACCTAAAGAAATGTGGAGAGTGAAAATTCAATCCTTGATTTCTCAAATAATACTCCATGCCAAAGAGTAAAATTTATTACTAATTGATAGTGGATGCTCTAAGCATATGACTGGTGAAATAGTAAGTTTACCAAGTTGAGCGAATGTGAAAAAAGAACTATTACTTTCAAAGACAACACAACATTAAAATTCAATGGAAAAGGAACCTTTTAGATTGATGGTAAGCTTCCTACACATGGTGTTCTTTATGTTAAAGGACTGAAGCATAATCTGCTAAGTGTCAGCCAAATGTGTGATAATGGATGCAAGTTCATATTTGATGCTAAAGGCTATAAGTTAAGTATATTTGGAAAAATAATTTCAAAGGGGAAAAGGACTAAGAAAAAAATCTACAATCTTTTTTAGGAAAATAATGATAGTTGCCTCTTAGGAAAGATTGATGAAAGTTGGTTATGGCATAGGAGAATGGGACATGTCAATTTTAATAATCTAGTCAAAGTAAGTTCAAATAAGTGTGTAAGACATATACCCAAGATAACCAAACCTATGGATACTACATGCAAAGAATGCCAATTAGGCTAGCAACCAAGGGTTAAATTTTAAACAAAACAATATGCGACTATAAAGCCTCTGCAATTAGTTCATACTGATTTTTGTGGTCCTACCAAGACAAAAGGATCAAAAGGGGTTCATTACTTCATGTTATTTGTAGATGATTACTCAATAATGACATGGGTAACCTTTTTAAAGGACAAATCTCAAGCCTTTTAGAGATTTAAGATCTTTAGATTTATGGTTGAAATGAAATGGGAAGACAAATTAAATGTCTGAGATCTTATAAGGGTGGAGAATTCACTCCAAATGAGTTCATTGAATACTGTGAGAAACATGGGATTAAAAGGCACTACTCTACTACAATAACTCCATAGAAAAATGGAGTTGTTTATAGAAAGAATAGGACTATCAAGGAGATGGATATAATAATGTTAAAGGAGGCTAAACTATCTGATGGATATTGGAGAGAAGCAGTCCAAATAGTAGTATACATCTTATATAGAGTTTAGCTAAGGGTGAAAAGTGATAAAATGCCATATGAAATGTGTTATGGAAAGCTTGCATCAGTTAATTACTTTAGAGTGTTTGGAAGTAAATGCTAGATCAGAAGAAAGGAGAGCAAACTAGGCAGCTTTGAGTCAAGATGTGATGAAGGAATTTTTATTGGTTTCTCTACTCATAGTAAAGCATATATGTGTTGCAATAAGAGTCTACATGAAATAGTTGAAAGGAACAATGTCAAGGTAGAAGAAGGAATCAAAAAAGTTGAGCCTAATGAGAATATTATAATTGAAGAAACAAAAGAAGTACAAAATGAAGAAGAAGATAGTGAAGATGAGGAAGAAAAGAATGTAAAGGTACCTCCCAATTTTGTTCAAAAGGAACATCCCAAGAAACAAATAATTGGAAACAAAAATGAAGGAGTTAAAACTAGGAAAAGAGCTAGAATGAATAAGGAACAAGTAAGTTTTTCTTTAATTTCATAAATTGAGCCTAAAACCTTAAATGAAGCCAGTAAGGATGAAAATTGGATAAACACTATAGAAGAAGAAATCAATCAAATCGAAAAGAACAAAACATGGGAATTAGTTCCTAGACCTTCAAAAAAGAACATCATAGGAACAAAATGGTTTTACAAAAACAAACTCAATGAAGATGGATCATTCATAAAAAATAAAGCAAGATTGGTATGTAAGGGATATTCACAAGTGGAGGGCATAGACTTTGAAGAGACATTTACTCTAGTAGCTAGACTAGAAACAATAAGAATGTTCTTAGCTTTTTCTATTAATAAGAATTTCAAAGTTTACCAAATGGATGTAAATTCATCCTTCTTGAATGGAAACTTCAAAGAGGAAGTCTAAATTAAACAACCAAAAGGTTTTTAACTAACTGATAAAGAAGATTATGTGTCTAGACTGAGCAAGGTACTATATGGTTTAAAACATGCACCTAGAGCATGGTATTCAAGATTGGATCAATACCTAAAACAACAAGGCTTCAACAAAGGATGTGTAGATAATAATTTGTACTTTAAATTTGAAGGTGAGCATATGTTGATCATTGTTGTCTATGTAGATGATATTAGTTTTGGAGGTGGCAATAGTAATATATTGAAAGAATTTTCCACATAAATGCAAAGTGAATTTGAAATGTCTATGCTGGGAGATCTTTCTTTCTTTCTTGGTTTACAAATTGCACAAAAAAATGATGGGATATTCATATCTAAAACCAATTATGCAAAGGAGATGCTCAAGAAATTTGGGATAGATGATATCAAACTAGTTAGTACTCCCATGATAACTGGATGCAAGTTGAGCAAAGAAAATGAATCCCCTAATGTGAATAACACAATGTACAAATCAATGATAGGTAGCTTGTTATACCTAACTACATCAAGAATAAACATCATGCAAGATATATGCATGGTTGTAATATTTCAAGAAACACCCACAGAATCACATGTCAATGTTGTGAAAAGAATCTTCAAATACATCAAGAGCACACTTGACTATGATCTATGGTACCCTACAAGTGAAGATCTCACTTTGGTTACATATGTAGATGTTGATTGGGCTATAAGTGTGGATGATAGAAGAGGACTAATGGTGGTGCATTCTTCCTTGGAAATAGACTTATGTCTTGGTTGAGCAAAAAGTAGGAGTTAATTATGCTTTCTATAGTAGAATTACAGTATATAGCAGTAACATGTTACACAAAAGTCTTGTGGATGAAGCAAAATCTTAGAGACATTAAGGTAGAATTAACTTAACGTATTTCTATCTTTTGTGATAGCTCAAGTTCCATAAAAATTTCTAAGAATCCAATGATGCACTTTATAACCAAGCATATATCCATCAAGTATCAATTTATAAAAGAAAAGGTTGCAGATCAAGAGGTCAAAATTGAGTATGTTCCAACAAAGGACCAAAGTTTAGACATATTTACCAAGCCTCTTCCCAAGGAGCAATTTGAGTATCTGAGAGAGAAGTTGGGAGTAGTGGTTTTACACCACATCGCTAACATTTAGTGATAGGGCATGAATCCAGGAGGAGTATTTAAGGACATTATTAACTCCTAAATTAAGAGAAATGGTAGTTTGGTATGAAAACTACTTTTCCTTTGCAATTTGATGACAAAGGTATGCTGGCTATAAATTATTATGCTTGTTTATATAGAGATATGTTGATTATTGATTGGTCTTTTAGACCAATGCTATATACATTCTCATCTAGAGAATCATGAAGTTAAAAGAGCTAAATTTTAAGTCCCTACATATAATCTTAGGTAAATATGCCATTGCCTAAGGGGGAGTCCCTCACACAGTTCTCTAACTAACTAGGTCCAAGGATCAGAATAGCCAGATAGTAAAGACACAAACCATCTCCATGATATGGAAAGGACTCTTTGTCATTAATGTCAAAGGGGAAGAAAGAAAAATGGTGAAGAAATGAAGAAGGGTAGTAATTCTATGTATGGTTTACCATCAATGACAAATAGGGAGATTGTTGGAAATTTGAGTATCATGGTGTATAAGGAGATTGTCTTTAAGATTGTCATTGATGTCAAATAGGAAAACATTAATGATAAAGGCATAGAGATTCAAGTTTTTCAAGTCTATGTGCTTCATTTAGTGTTTTGGGTTTTTCAAGTCCACATGCTTCATTCATTGATTTGGGTTTATGAAGTCCATGTACTTCATTCACTTTTACTTATAAAGTTTCATAAGTAAAGCCATGTTGAGAACCTGACTGGTTCAAGAGAGTGTAAATTACGTTTGTGAACTTTAATTAATTTGAATCATAAAGTTTCACAAGTAAATAAATGTAGAGAATTTGATTGAGTCAAGATAATGCAAATCGGGTATGTGAACTTCATTTTCTTCGAATTATAAAGTTTCACAAGTAAAATAATGATGAGAACTCGACTAGGTCAAGGTAGTGTGAATCAAGTTCATGAACTCGAAGTGTTTCTACTTATAAAGATTCATAAGTAAAGAATTGTAGATAACTTGACTGGGTCAAGGAGTGAATCAAGTTTATCAAGTGACTTCACTTCTTTTATTTTTTATAAGTTAAGTAGTAGTAAGGACCTGAATTGGTCTAGTGGAGTTGATCGGGTTTCTAGAATGTCATTACTTCTTGAAGTTGATCAGGTTTATAGAATGTATTTACTTATTTAAATTTAATGATCAAAGTAATGAGAATAACCTGAAGTATGCAAGTGTCAAGAACCTGAATTAGTCAATTCTTTCAGAGAAAATGTCATGGATAATTCTCTCAAAAAATTGATTAAGGCTTGTCAAACAAAATATCCACAACAACATTTTTGAAGGGTACTTTGCAAGAAATCCAAAGGGAAAGTGGACCAAACAAAGTTTTCAAAAAGACACTTTGAGAAATTATGAAGGTTAATTGGACCATTGCTAAAGTTTTGGAGGGAGATTTTCAAAATTCTAAAGAGTAAGTGGACCATTACAAAAGTTCTAAAGGGATATTTTCAAAAAGTCTAAAGGGTAAGTGGACCATTGTGAATTTTTTGAAGGTAAAATGGACTATTATAGAAAGTTTGAAGGGATCTTTTCAAAAATTCCAAATAGAATGTGGATCCTTACAAAAAATTCAAAGGGTAATTTTGGAAAAATCCAAAGGGTATGTGGATCCTTATAGAAAAGCTGAAGGGTAGTTTTTGAAAAAGTTGAAGGGTATGTGGACCCTTAAAGAAAATATGAAGGGCACTTAGACATTCCTTTAGGGAAATTTTCCATAATAATTCCTTTGGGTAAATTGTCCACAACAATTCCTTTGGGGAAATTATCCAAGGAAATTGTCCCAAAAAGCCCTTGACAAAAAGCCCACAACAAATTATCCGAAGAGAAAGGTCACTTGCAACTTTGTCGAAAGATAAAGTGTGGAAGTCTTATTAGGCATTCTAAAAGGGATAAGACATGTTAAATATTGAGTGAGTCTATAAGGATCAATGGTGAAAAATCATTACATGAATGCTGAAGAAAATGATATCATATCAACATGTTAGAGTTTAATGATACAATATAAAGGGTAAAGGTTGAGCATATCAAATATAAGTGAAAGGAGAGAAAGTGATCCTATAATATAGGAAAGGTAGAGATGGGAAAAGAAGCTCGATGGTTAGAGATGGAATGGAGAAAGGAATCAAAGGATTGCATTCAATTTGCTCTAATGGTTAAGTGTGAAAAAGACAAGAACCAGTTATGGCTACATAGAGCTCAAGATTGATTGATCTAATCAGTCAATGGTTAAGGAAATGGTGCAGTAATGACTTGAATCTTGTAATTACCAAAGATAGTAAAGAGACCTAAACATAGTGGCATAGATCATGAACCAAGACATAGGAAAGTGTATCTATCAACATTGCATTGAATGATAACTAGAAAGGGAGTTGTGAAGTGTGAATTCAAAGTGGAAATGTAAAACCCTAAAACTCAATGTATATACATGAAATATTATTCATGATGAAGTAGCTACGATCATTGAAATTAATAGAGTGTTGTAGAGAAACTCAAAGAGTGTCACTTTAAGATTTATGCAAACACAGAGTGAAAGACAATGCAATAAATAGTGAGGTAGAGAGGAAGAAAGAGCACATAGAGAATGTGCAAATATTGAGTAGAGAGTGAGAAGTTATAGACTAGACTTGTTACAAAGAAATTGATCTAGATTCATTTGTGAACCCATATTTTATTCTAAAGTTTTAGCTTCATAGTTATGGTTGGTTTGTGCCATAAAAAAAATGAGTTGGTGCTCAATTAGGGGATTGATGTCTCCTTAGAGAGTGGGTGCTTCCTTAGAGTGAGTGCTCTTGAATGTAACCAGTGAGGTTAGCCAATGAAGCATTTAATAGTGAGGCTAGATTAGAACAATATATTCTAGCATCCATTTTCACTATGGTTTTTTCCTTTGGGTTTTCCACATAAAAATCATGAGTAATGTGTTTTTGTGTGTTTGTATAATCTATGCTTTTGTTCTTTGACTTTCATATGAATTTGTATTTGCTCTAAAAGGTTTAAAATAACTAGTTTTAGATTATCTACTAATTCACCCCACCTTTTAGTAGATAGTTGTGTTAAAAAAATACATTTAATAATGTCATAACAATATTGGAATGAAATATAACAAGCAATCATGATAAGCATTAATAAAAAAATTACTATCAGATGAAACCCTAATTTAATAGGTTTGATAAAAAATGCAAAAGATAAGGGGAAAAGAGATAAATCATAAAATAATGAGGAATAATCCATATTTATAGATCATCTAAACATAAAAATTAGTCTCTAGTCTGATTCGTAAATGCACAAACACAAACTAAACTAATACAATCTTTGATCCATAAATTGGAACTTATTTTTGTGTAAAAATTATCTACCTTGGATCCTTTTGTCAAATTACACAATTTCCCAAAAAATACTCAAGGAAACAAAAATGATTTTAAACTTTTATAGTATTTTAGCTATTTATACATTTAATAGTAATTAATAAACATAATTAATCAAAATATGGAAAAAGAATGCACAAATAGAATCAACTCATGACAAGTATGTGATAATGAAGTTAAATAATGCTGATGTCTCTGGGTTCACTTATAATATGAGCTGATCCATTTATTTGAAAATTGAGTACATGGCCAACCCTCACAATTGGCAAATGGATACTCTAAGACTATATACAAATTGGTAATGGACCTTTAGAAAGTCCCATAACCCATGGACAGACCTTCCACCTTACTGTCCTCAATGCAATCTCATAAATCCTATGGATTTTAGCCAAAAGTCTTAATAAATAGACTTTAAAAATGGATTTAATAAAATCATCACAAAAAAATCAACATATCATTGAATTTATCTTAGAGTCTAGGACATTTCTCAAGTTTAAATTGAGAAGTGAAAACCTCTCCAAGTCCCTCAAAACTTGAGATCTCTACAAACTGGTTTATTATGGCCATCTACATAGTCTATTGAAAGGTTCAATTTGAGGCATTAAAAAATAAGATATATCACCTTATATCTAGACACTCAACATATGGTTGGAACCAACTCATAATCTAGAACATATCTCTAGATTGATTTAAAGTCTAGAAATGCTTCTAAGAACCTCAAAACTGAGGAAACATGCAAGCTAGTCCTTATGCATGCCTTGTCTCCATAGAAATACCTATCTTTAAAGACACATTCATGCACTTTATATAGTACTTGGACTCTATGGGCGTAGTGGTGGAAACCTTATCACTTTTCCTAATATGGCATGGTTTGAGTTGCATGACATTGCCTTAGTGCTTATCAAACCTATTATCCCACATTTGGAAGGTGATAATGTGAATAAGGCTTTAAATAGCCTTATATACATGATAATGTTTGTGGCTTAGGCCACATATCACCTTTTGCTAATCCCACTCACCAATGTGAGCATACACATTGGTGTTGGTGTGTCACATCCCAATCTTGGCATGGTGACTTGGCATTAACATGGGGTCATTTGGAATGTTTGCTTGGATTATGGAAAAATTTTGGTTGGCATACTTCATGGCATGGAACATTCAATCTTTGTGGCATTATTTAGCATGGTAAATAATTAATTACATAAGATAATAGTTGTTATGTGATTATTAAATAAAATTTGACTATGGAAATAGATAGGTGGTGGCAAGCCACGTGATGGATTGAGGATCCACCACATGGACCATTCTCTATTTGACACTTGTTGAGATCTAACTGGATGCTCCATAGTTCTATTGGTAGCAAGGTCCCCCTCTGAGATAAAAGTGGACTCCACTAGCTATAGTCCCCATAGATGGCCTTTTATACCATCTATGTATGCCTATCAAATATGAAGTTGAACAAACCCAAAAAAAATTTAAATTTTTTTTTCACATGTCACCTCATAATTTGTCCACTTGGCATGCTCAAATTATGCCACTTGTCACCCTGCGATACCTTAATTTTTCTTATTGACCCAGATTTTTAACGTGCAATATCTTGTGCATATGGACTCAAAATTGGCCAGTTCAAAATGTGTCAAAAATCTCAAGATGATCTCTATGTTGTGAAATTGCTTCAAATAAGTCCTGTAATCATCAACTTTTTAGTTTACTAGATTTAACCAATTTTGACCTATTTTGACTAAACATTTGATTGACTACATAAGGAGCATATGAGCTTCATTTTTTTCATTCCACATACCATTGGAAAGGTCTCAATAGGCCTTACATAATGGTGCAAGTTTTGATTTTCTTTGGGATATTTTATGAATTATCCTCTGATCAATCTTCAATACAAAGTATATGATGAAAAGAAAGCCACAACCACCATTTGAATGTGTAGGTTATAAAATTGAAATTCATTGTCTTCTATTAATCATAATACTCGTGTTTATAATCAAGAAGATAATCCAAAACAATCAATCAACCAAAAATACAATAGAATAATAACAGGGTTACAAAATAGGGATTTGATAAACTAAAAAATAAGTCATTGGCTCTAAGCATTTTGGAGAAACAAAAATCCAACCCTTATAGTGACTAGGTTGGACTATTATAGATATTATAATTCCTCATTAACTTTATTTCCTACCAAAATCCACCCTTTAATTTTCAAATCCTACTACTTTACCTTTTTGCTACATTTTAGCTTGTATAAAGATAAAAAATTAAGTTGTTTTTTGCAATTAAAAGCTCCATAATAAACTTGTTGATGCAATTTTTATGTAAAACATAGTCAAATGAGGTAGCCTATAACATTTTAGGATCTCAATGGAGGTAAAATCCACTCCAGGGCATGAGTTGTAGGTATGCAATTTTTAACAACCTATTGATGGAATACAGGTAGGGCATGCAATTTGTTGACAAGGTTTTTGGATGGAGGTGTGGTTCTTAAAAGGTAATGAATCTCTATGTGATTTAGATGGGCAGCTAGTTTTTAATCTAAAGTGGGTATATATTAAAAAAAAATCAAAGAAAAAGAGGGAAGGGTAAGGCAAAAAATGATATGCCAAAAAAAAATTGAAGGAATAATAATGAAATTCTATTTCATGATAAAAATTAGAAAGGAAGAAAATTTTAAAATTTAAAGCCAAAAAATGACCCATCAATTCACATTCCCAATGACTCTTCTTATTCCTACAAGAATTGAAAAATTATTGAATAAAATGATATACAAGACACCTAAGCTAGACACCTAGGATTAATAACTAATATCTATAATATTATTACATCCCCCCTTAATCTATAGGGATCTTTATCAAACCAAGCATTCCTCTAAACTTTTCAAAATTTTCTCATCTAAGCACCTTTGTCAGGATGTCTGTTGGTTTCTCTAATGTTGGGCAATGTTGCAACTTGACACTATCATCTTTTACATAGTGCCAAATCAAATGAAATTTGTATTGATGTGCTTGGTTTGGTTGTGAAAGATTGGATTCTTTTCCATATGGATTTTAGAAGTGTTTTCAACCATGAGAGTTTTTGATGAAACTTGTTACTCCTGCAAATCTAAAAGAACCCTTTTAAGCCACAAGATCTCTCTAGTTGCCTCTAAAGAAGACATATATTTTGCTTCTACTGATGAAATTGTTGGCACTGATTACTTCTTGGATTTATAACTGACAACTTTTATTCCAAAATTCATTATAAAAGTCAAGGTGGACTTTTCATCTTCATGATCACCAACATAGTCAAAATTTGAATACCCAACTAGTTTAAAGTCTCCTACTTTAGAGTATTTGAGCCCAAAATGTTATGTGCCTTTGAGATAACTGAGGACCCTTTTTATTGTTACCTAATGACTCTCCCTAGGTTGTTTAATCAATCTTGAGAGGACACCAAATGCATATGATATATCTAGTCAAGTGGTAGCCACATAAATCAAACTTCCAATGAGTTGTCTATATCTAGTGGCATCAACCAAATCTATTGAATCTTTAGATGTCAATTTCAGATTATGTGTCCATGGGCATGTTGAGAGGCTTATAATCTTCCATTCTAAACTTGATTAGAATGATACTAATGTAATTCTATTGAGTGACACATAAATACTTTGGTTTTTAAATTACTTCAATACCTAAACAGTAATGAAAATAACCCAAATCAGTCATTTCAAAGCTTTTCAGCGACTCTAATTTGAATTTTGTAGTGTATTATTCATTATTCCATGTGATGATAAAATCATCTACATACACCACCAAAAATACAACTATTTTGTCAACTATTTTGATGAAAAGAGTTTTATCTTCCAACTCAAAACATTTGAAGTTCATGTTCATGAGGTGCTCAACTAGTTTTTCATACCATGATTGATTGCCTATTTTCATAACTTCATTAGGCCTCACATCTTTTAGTGTTTGAGTGGCCCAATTAGGCATATTTTTTTGTGTTGTAGGTGATTTAGGTTCATCCTCTAAATTTCCTTCATTGTTTTCCCTCTATTCTGCTAGCCCCTATTCAATATCTATTGAAGTTTGACTTTCTCCTTAAGGAATATTTTCAAGCTCATGTATAGGAGACAATAGAAAATCAATAGACTCCAAACTTTGTGTCCCCACTCATTGTCTAGAACACTAAAATCACTCTCTTTGTAGAAATCAAACTTTGTGTATTTGTCTATTCAGCTCAACTATTGATCAATATTCTCTTTATCCTTTGTAATTTCACAAAAGATAACTTTTCTTACAACAATAAACATATTCTCCTTCTCATCATATAGAATGAATGCCTTGGAAGAATCAGAATATCCCAAATGGATGCATTTTTAACTCTTATGGTCCAATTTGTTTCTCTTCTCCTATGGAATGAATGTGTAAAAACTGGATCCAAAAATCTAAATATGTCACACTGAAGGGAGGTTACCACACCACATCTACTACTATTGTATCTGATTTGTTCTAAAAGTGTAGATTTATCCCTTTGAAATACAACATTACATAGACCATATTCATCACAATTTTGTTCATTCTTTTAACTAATCCATTTTGTTGTGGAGTATGAGGAACTATGAGATGGTTTTTGATCTCATTTTTCTCAAGATAGGATTCAAACTTATTTGATGTGAATTTACCACAGTTATTTGTCTTGAGTGTCTCAATTTAGGTCTATGCTTCATTTTCAATCATTGTTCAAAACTTTTTGAAAGTGTCGAAGGTTTTCGATTTCTTTTTCAAAAAGTGTATCCATGTCATCCTACTATAGTGATTAATGAATATCATGAAGTACTTATGACCACCAGTGAAGAGGATTGGAAGAAAACACAAGTCTCAATGAACAAGCTATAATTGTCTATCTATTTTTCACTGACTTTGGCAATGGTTCTCTTACGTGTTTAGATAAGATGCAAGGTTTACACTTATTATCTAATTTTATGGGAAATGTAGGCATGCCAACAACACCATTCTTTTTCAATACATGAATTTTCTTATAGTGAGTGTGCCCAAATCAAGCATGCCACAAAATGTTTGGAGATATTCTATCTTCCACAAAATGAGCATAATTCCTTGAATTTGATGGCTCACCTTTCAGTTTGAATAGTTTCCCTTCCTCATATCCAATCAAGATGACTGCATTGTCACTTTTTCTCCTAATTGTGACATCACCATTGTCTAATAGTATGTAATGGCCTTATTGTCTTATAATAACTAGGGATAACAAGTTTCATTTCAATTGAGGAAGGTAGAGAACATTGTCAAGTTTTTAGTCTAAAATCCCTTGATAATTGAGTCAAATTATACCTCTTCCTTGTGGTTACAAACTTGATCTATCTATAAGGTATATTGAGCCATAACGTTTTTCAATGTACTCCTCAATGAAGTCTTTTTAAAAATTCATATGTTGAGTGGTACCAGTATCAAGAACCCAAGCATCAAACCATGAGAAACTAATTGAGACACTGTTTACTTCATTATCTGTACTAAAAAACACACAATCACTAGTGAATTGGATTGAGTTTGACTCTTTTAACTATTTATTTGAATTTCCCTCTTTATTTTTATGGTATGATTCAATTTTCTCCTATGGAATCCTGCATTCATGAGTCTAATGGCTACCTTTTTTGTCACACCATTCATAATAGAGGCTTTGTTTATCATTTTATTTTTTATTTTGACCACTGTGATTTTATTTTTTACCACATTTTCCTTTGTACTTGTTATTTCCTCCATGTTTGGAAGATGTGGCCTTATTTGATGTTTTGGAAGAATTTATTTTGACATAGCACACACTTTCACCTATTGTGGTTTATATTTTCCTTCCAAATGCCTTTTCTATTTCTTCCATCTTTTCAACCAATTGGTCAAATGTGAGAGTCTTCAACTAATTTCTTGCTTTTAGAGACTCCAAATAGGTTAAATAGTTAGGAAGAAGGGATTTTATGAATGTGATCATATATATGTCTATTTTGACACCTATTTATTCAACATCATGTTTGGTAGCACATATGTCTGAAGCCAATCTCATCACATCACCATATTTTAACTCTAAGTTGAATAGTTTAAACTACAATTGAATGAAATCCAACTCTGAATGGGAGTCATATAGGTCCTTCAGTTTATGATATGATTTCCATGGTGTATTTCACCCTTGTATATGATGAAACACATCTCCATCTACTGATGCCTTCATCAATGTCAAAGCCTTCTAGTTTTTTTGTTTCCATGCTTGAATGTCCTTTGCATTCCTTGTTGGTTAAGTTGGTTGTGTTACTGCATCACAAATATAAAACCATATATCATTGAATATGAGTATTTTATCCACTTATCGAGACCATTTTAGCAAATTGTCTTCGCCAGTCAAGGTAGTGTCAATAACAGATTTGATGGAATGCATCATTTTGAGTTGTTTTTGCATTTTTATAGGTTTTGAGTTTTTATTTAACCCCAATTAGTTCTTTATCACACCAAAATGGTTCCCTTTTCTATATATGCAAACGTATTGAAAAAGTGTCATTTTGTCATTAACACAAACTTAAAAAGAAAACCCCATACATCAATATACTCAGTTTTTATTGATTTATAGGTTTACATTTTTCAACATACACAAATGGCTAAAAAGAGTATCTCCCCTTATTTATCTTTAAGTTACATGATTTGGTTTTTTTTTTGTCTAAATACACTTATATTAGCATGCCTCAAAGCAATTAAAAATAAATTGCTTAAATTTTAAATGCCTACAAATTTAAATATTTTCAAAATTTGATAAAATGACATTTAAAAACTATAAATTAGCTTTTTAAATAAAAAAGCTTAAAAAAATATACCTCATCTCCTTTTATAAAATTTGACTTGATGACATTCTAATATTATAATAAATAAAACTATACGGCCTCCTTGATTATTGAAAAGAAAGATATATGGAAAATTCCCCAAATAGAATCTTCCAAAAGTTGTATTATTACCAAATAGAGGTTGTAATATTTAAAATACTAAAAAATTATTGAAATGAAATGCCAAATTAATAGTAGCTCCACATAGGTCACAGCTCAAGCCTTTGTAACCACACAATGCTCCAAATGCCACTTGGATCCATGATAGGTGAACATTCCCATAAATTCCACCAAAAACACCAATACAATAGGTGAAAACATAAGACTTAGCTTAATAATGTCTTCAAAAAACTTGGGGATGCAACAAGGGTCAAAAAAATATAAATTATAAACTCTCAAAATTCCTCTCTTCTGGTATAACACACTACCATACTAAGTAATGAATCACTGACTGATAAAAAAACTAAAACATCTCTCAAAATGCCTCCCTTCTAATGATGGTTCACTACATATGCATAGAACAATTGGTTTTTGAAAGATTATCTATTACAGATCCATATAGTTAAATTAAAGGAGAGAATTAAAAAAAATTACTTGATCTGATACCAATGATAGACCCAAAATAAAGTTTATGGAATGACAATAAAATTATATTTCATGATTTAAATTAGAAAGGAAGCAAATAATTATAATTTAAAGCCAAAAAAAGACCCATAAATTCACATTCCCAATGACTCTTCTTATTCCTATGAGAATGAAAAGCTTATTGAATAATATGAAATGCAAGACACCTAGGATTAATAACTAATATCTATAATATTGTTATAGAAAATAAGATTATGTGTTTTTCAAGAATTACTTTCCTAGTTGGTTTCTAAAAGGACAAGTACTCTCAAAACCTATGCATGTTGCTAGCATTGATTTGCACACACATAATTATACATGGCTAAGAAATTTAAGGGAATAATGATGCAAGAAATTTAATAGCCTCAGATAAAGGTTACTCATTTTAGGGTAGATGTTGTAAACTCTTACTCGGGAGAGTATGGCTCAAGCTGGTGAAGTATCTAAGGTAGCTGTTGCACACACATAGAAAATTACATTAAAGAAACAATGATACACATTCAAAATTATGAATCAATTTGAACTTAATTACTATAATTAATATATTTACCATTCTTTTAATAATTGTTGTACATCTACAGATTAATATATCAATCAAGATAGTTAAGAATTTATTTGTAACCATTGCACACTAAGGATTATTGAAATATAGAACCAAAGAAAGTAACAACTAATTATACAAAAAGTGAAAAAAAATTAACAAACACATTTTCTAATGATCAAAATTGATGTTGCTTCTATATTTAAAATTCTCTGACCAAAATCCAAGTTAGATTATAATTGTTTATATAGACTTGGAGAAGGGGTCACCTCATCCTCCAAGATCATACAAGGTCATTACATGTAATAGTTATAACTTGAGTTCTAACTATGGTTCAAAATCATATAAAATTTATACTTTTAGTTATCAATTAAAAAATAGCCTTTGCAAAAATCTATAAAACATGTGCATGTACATGAAGATGAAGGCAATTTTTATAATTATATCTCAAGCTGCATGATAATAGCTCCTTTTATAGGTTACATGAACAACCTATTGATCTTTCAAATTAGCCACCTCCAAAATTGAACTCAAACATGTGTAAAAGACAAGTATCATCATATCAATCCTTTATAACCAGTGATGCTATTTAACTATGACTAATCTTAATATGACTATGTGCTGCATGTCACCCGATCTTTTACTAAATTTAGATCTTTGAAAAGTATACTTAGGACTCGTACCATTAATTTTTTTCATGATAAATGTGAGCATGCCACCTAGTAGCTCTTTAGGGGCCTTGATGTTCTTTTTAGTCCTAGCTCAAATTTATTTATGCCATGTGGAAGCTCCTTACTTGCTTTAGGAACTTTGAAAAGTTCATGTTGATCTCACACCATCTATTTTCTATGCTCAAGATAACATGATTCATAGATCTAGTGATCTAATTCATTGACTCCTAAAATCTTTTGACACTTATCACATCTTAATTCTTTTGAAAAGTCTCTACCGATCTTGCATTGTTGAATCAACTATATGGGTCAACATTGGCCATTGATCTACATGGGCCCAATAACCTTTTTTTTCAAAATGGCTAATTTATGAGCTTAAATTTAATGTTTATGTAACCATTAATGTCATCCTCATGACCACCAATGATTTCCACATGGTTTTCATAATTTATTCCCCTATCATTTTCTTGATGATCTTAAATTTGAGATTTGTGTGACCATCAAAGACATCCTCATGATCATCGATGACATCCACATGACCATAAAAATTTGAACCCATATCTTTTTGTTTTTTATCTTACTTTTGTCATTCATGCAACTATTAAAGATGTCCACACAATAATCATATTAGTTTAATACCCTACGAGTTGGATACTTGATGTTTCTTGGTTCACTTTGCTCTTACAAATATAAATAAAAAGAGGACTTAGTATAATAGTACTTTGGAAAATATATATAAAAGACCTTGCATGAATATTCTAGCCTAAGGTATTAGTATTAATCAAATATAATTTGGACATGGGATAAAAAAATATTAAATTAGCCTCAAAACATAATGAAACTATTAGCTAAGGGTACCACTTAGCAGTATGGTATTGGTTTCGGCACAATTATTACAAAATTTCTATACAAGGGAATTGTTTATGATAAAATTTCCACAATAATTCTCCCAAAGACCTAATTCATTGGATACAGTGTCTGAGACACAAAGTTTGAAGGAACTACATTTTCATCAAATAAAATGTTTGAGAAATTAGCTTATAGGGCAAAATTCTTGGGACAAAATTCAAAAAAGGTAAGTGAATTTGTTTGAAAGGTCTACCTTTTAATAAAAATGTCTAGGAAAAAAGTCCCAAAGGATCATTTTCAAAAGGGAAAGGGCCTAGGACAAAAATACCTAAAGGGAAAATCTCAGAGGGCAAAGGCTTGAGACAAAAATCCTAAAGGGTAAGTGTCGAAGGGAAAAAATCCAAAGGGAAAAAACTCTTAGACAAAATGTTTGAAGGAATGGTT
Source organism: Torreya grandis (assembly GCA_037957365.1). Lineage (NCBI taxonomy): Eukaryota > Viridiplantae > Streptophyta > Pinopsida > Cupressales > Taxaceae > Torreya > Torreya grandis. The sequence continues at coordinate 612,066 of JARHVA010000385.1, forward strand.
CAAAGGGTAAAAGGGTGAAGGACAAAATCCTTGAAGGGAATGTGTGAAGGGCAAAGTCTCTCAAATAAAATGTCTAAAGGAATGGTTTTTCAGAAAAAAGGCCCAGGATAAAAGTCCCAAAGGATATGATGTCTCAGATAAAATGTTTGAAGGAATTGGTCAAAGGACAAAGTCTCTCAGACAAAATGTCTAAAGGAATTTTTTGAAAGGATTGTCTCAAAAAGGATGAAGGGCATGATGTCTCAAAAAAATGTCTGAAGGAATGTTTCTAAGGGAAAAAGGACCCAGGACAAAAGTCCTGAAGGATACTTTTAAAAGGTCAAAGGGCACTTTCAAAAAGGCTGAAGGGTAGGTGGGTTAAGGTTGAAGGGTCATTTTCGAAGGGTATAAATCCGAATGGTCTACTTCATATGCAATTTCATCCATGACAAAATTCCAAAGGATCTACTTCATAAAGGTAGAAGGGTAAGTTTCGAGGGATAAGTAAGTTAATTCACACAAAATAATTTCCTTATAATTTCTTTGATCTATGTGTGTCAAAATGTGTAGTTTATTTAACCCCTACTGTGATGAATTTTTTAAAGGCTTGATGAAGCTATAGGTTTTGGTAGACTATCTATTAAAACTAAAAAACAAGGGAAGATCAGGCATTGATATGTTTCTAGCTAGACATGTATAACCCTGATAGAGATAACTTGGGATCCTTCTCTTTTCATTATTATTTTTAATCATGATGTGTGGTAGATTGACCTTATTTCATCATGCGATCCTTTAGATTTTATTTTTCTCTTTTGAATCCATTATTTCTTTCTTATTTTATTTTTATTTTGATATTATTTTGTTCTTGAATGGAAAAAAGAAGAGCTAAAACCTCAATGAGCAAGTATAATTATAAAATAAATCATTACTAGAATGTCCTTACCAGCTACACCTATACCCAAAATTATCACTTCCAATAGGTATTTAATGTGATAAGTACATTCAACCTAATAAAATAATAAAAACTTTCTAAAATTTTATGAAGTACTCTAAGAGAAACTTCCACATGCCTGGTAAAATTATTCATTTGTGACACCATTCAAAATAATCCATGATTACCTACCTTCATCCTAAAGACACAAAAACATAGAAATACACCTAATCTATAAACTAGTCCCAAAGTGTCAAGATTTTAATTTTCCCCTTTTCTAAAAATCATAAGCTCAGTTGGTTTGGATTTTTTAGCTTAGTTATAGTTAGAGAAAACATGTTTTCGATTGTTAGAGAAAGCAAAGAATAAATAATCTAAGAAAGCAAAGAACATAAACTAAGAAATCACTAAAATCTAATCTAGAAAGCATGAAACTAAAATTAGGAAAGATTAATATAGAAAGTAGGAAACTAGTCTAAGAAATTGGTAAATCTAATCTAATCCTATAGCTACCTTCATTTATCCTTCCTCAATCAGTAATATCCACAGATGACATAGCCCTAAAATAGTGCTTCAGAAACTATCTATTGACTTTATATGTAAGCTAATTACCTTGGAGGTCTTTCAAATGAAATTCATTATTACTCATGATCTCTAGAATCTAGTATGGTCCAATCCATACTAAGGAAAACTTGTCATGATGTCCTTTCTTCTCATGGACTTTATCCCAAAGTAGCACTATATTTGAAATCCTTAATGCTTTGACATTTTCTCTTTTATCAAACCACCTCTTGACCATGTCATGGTGTTTTATAAATGTTTTTAAGGCCTCAATCCTTGAATATTATATTTCTATTATGTCCAAAAATCTTGATTCTACTTTATCACCTGATTTTATGTAGTCTTGCATGAATTGATAAGTGGCTAACTTAGGCATAATTGGGAATACAAGCTTTCATCCATACACCAATAGGTAGGGTGAAGCTTTAAGGGATTTGTTGTGTATAGTATATTATACCCAAATAGCATACTTTAATAAATCATGTCAGTCCCTAAGCTTGTCTCTAATTGATTTCTTAATTGCATTAATCATATTTTTGTTTGTTGATTCTACTAGTCCATTTTTTTTAAGGGTAATGGTTAGAATCTGAACTAACAATAGTCCAACCCTTATAATTACTAGGTTTGACTATTTTAGATATTCTAATTCCTCATTAACTTTATTTCCTACCAAAATCCACCCTTTAGTTTTCAAATCCTACCACTTTACCTTTTTACTCCATTTTAGCTTATAAACAGATAAAAAATCAAGTTGTTTTTTGTAATTCAAAGCTCCATAATAAACTTGTTGATGTGAGTTTTATGCACAACACAATAAAATGAGGTAGCCTCTAAAATTGTAGGATATCAATAGAGGTAAACTCCACTCCAAGGAATGAGTTTCAGGTATGTAATTTTTGACAACTTGTTGATGGAATAGGGATAGGTCATGCAAGTTGTTGACAAAGATTTTAGATGGAGGTGTGGTTCTTCAAAGGTAGTGAATCTTTATATGATTTATATGGGTGATTTGTTTTTAATCTAAAATGGGTAGATATTAAAAAAAAATTCAAAAATAGAGAGGGAAGGGTAAGGTAGAAAATGATAATCTAGAAACAAAGTTGAAGGAATAATAATAAAATTCTATTTCATGATTCAAATTAGAAAGGAAGAAAACATTAAAATTTAAATCCAAAAAATGACCCATCAATTCACATTCCCAATGACTCTTCCTATTCCTACAAGAATGGAAATATTTTTGAATAAGATGAAATACAAGACACCTAAGCTAGACACCTAGGATTAATAACTGATATCTATAATATTATTACATCCCCCCTTAATCTATAGGGGTCTTTATCAGATGGAACATTCCTCTAAACTTTTTAGTTTTTTCTTATCCAAGCATCTTTCTCAAGATGTCTGTTGGTTGCTCTACTGTTGGGCAATGTAACAACTTGACACTATCATCTTTCACATAGTTCCAAATCAAATGAAATTTGGTATTGATGTGCTTGGTTTGGTTTTAAAAGACTAGATTAATTTCCATATGGATTGTAGAAGTGTTGTCAACCATGAGAGTTGTTGATGAAACTTGTTGCTCCTACAAATCTAAAAGAACCCTTTTGAGCCACAAGATTTCTCAAGTTACCTCTGAAGTAGCCATATATTTTTATTTTACTAATGAAATTATTGTCACTAATAACTTCTTGGATTTCCAACTAACAACTACTATTTCAAAATTAATTATAAAACTTGAGGTGGACTTTCTCTCTTCATGATCACCAACATAGTCAAAATTTGAATACCCAACTAGTTTGAAGTCTCCTACCTTAGAGTATTTGACCCCAAAATGTTATGTGCCTTTGAGATATCTAAGGACACTTTTTTATATTACCCAATGACTCTCCCTAGGTTGTTTCATGAATCTTGAGAGGACACCAAATGAATATGATATATCTATTCAAGTGGTAGTAACATAAATCAATCTTTCAATGAGTTGTCTGTATCTAGTGACATCAACCAAATCTATTGAATCTTTAGATGTCAATTTGAGATTGTGTTCCATGGGCATGTTAAGAGGCTTACAATCTTCCATTCTGAACTTGATTAGATTGATACCAATGTACTTCTATTAAGTGATGAATAAATACTTTTGTTTCTAAATTACTTCAATACCCAAATAGTAATGGAGATAACCCAAATCAATCATTTCAAATTTTTTATCAACCCTAATTTGAATTTTGTAGTGTATCATTATTCCTTGTGATGATAAAATCATCAACATACACCACCAAAAATACAACTATTTTTTCAACCATTTTGATGAAAAGAGTTTTATCTTCTAACTCAAAACATTTATAGTTCATGTTCATGAGGTGCTCAACTAGTTTCTTGTACCATGATTAAGGGGCTTGTTTCAAACTATACATTGATTTTTCCATTTTGAACACCTTATGTTCTTGTACCTTTAGTATAAAATTATTCGGTTGTTTAATTTACATAGTTTTTTTGAGGTCTCTATTTAGAAATGTAGTTTTGAAATCCTTTTGGTGAACTTTCCATCTATTGTGATCTACTAGAGCCAACATGGTATGAATGGTAGTCCACTTTATTGTAGGTTTAAAGGTTTCATTGTAGTCAATTCCCTCCTTTTGATAATATCCCTTTAAGACAAACCTTACTTTGTGATTTTTAAATGAGCCATCTTCTTTGTATTTGTTGAGATAGACCCACGTGTAGCCAATCAATTTTCAACCATATGGTGGATCAACTAGATTTCAAGTCCCATTTTTCACTGAAGAATTATACTCATATTTCATTGTTTTTCTCTAAGAGTCAATATTATCATCTTGTTTGAATTTTTTTGGTTCTTAATCAAATGCAACATTGAGTTCCTCTTGAGAATCATCCAATGTGAGTTTTCCAATCATGTCTTTAATTTCATCACTAGAATTATATGGTTGAGATGAGGTTACATGTGGAATTTTAGTGCCTATTTTCCTAACTTCATTAAGCCTCACATCTCTCAGTGCTTGAGTGGCCCACTTAGGCATCTTTTTTTGTGTTGCAGGTGATTTAGGTTCATCCTATAAAGTTCCATCATTATGTGCCCTCTATTTTGTTGGCCCCTATTTAATATCTGATGAAGTTTCACTATCTCCTTTATGAATAGTTTCAAGCTCATGTACGAGAGACAATAGAAAATCAATAGCTTCCAAAATTTGTGTCCCCACTCATTATCTAGAACATTCAAATCACTCTTTTTGTAGACATCAAACTTTGCATATTTGTCTAATCAAATCAACTGTTGATCAATATTCTCTTTATACTTTGTAATTTCACAAAAGACAACTTCTCTTACAATAAGAAACCTATTCTCTTTCTTATCATATAGCCTGAATGCCTTGGAGGAATCAAAATATCCAAAATGGATGCATTTTTTACTCTTATAGTTCAATTTGTTTCTCTTCTCCTTTAGAATCAATGCAAAATAAGTGGATCCAAAAATCTAAATATGTCGCAATGAAGGGAGGTGACCACACCACATCTCATATCGAGTCTTTGATTTAAGATCTATTGATGCTGATTTGTTGGGAAGGTATACTACTATTTTAGCTACTTTGTCCCAAAAGTGTAGATTTACCCCTTTGAAATACAGCATTACATGAACCATATTCATCACATTTCCATTCATTCTTTAAACTAATCCAATTTGTTGTGGAGTATGAGGAACTATGAGATGGTGTTTGATCCCATTTTTCTCAAGATAGGATTCAAACTTATTTGATGTGAATTTACCATGGTTATTTGTCTTGAGTGTCTCAATTTAGGTTTTTGCTTCTTTTTCAATCATTGTTTAAAACTTCTTAAAAGTGTCAAAGGTTTTTTATTTATTTTTCAAAAAGTGTATCCATGTCATCCTACTATAGTGATCAATGAATATCATGAATCACTCATGACCACTAGTAAAGAAGATTGGAAGAGAATACAAGTGTGAATGAATACTCTATAATTGTCTATCTACCTTTCACTATGACATTGAAAATGGTTCTCTTATGTGTTTAGCCAAAATGCAGGCTTCACACTTCTAATCTAATTTTATGGGCAATGTAGGCATGACAACAACACCTTTTGCAATACATGAATTTTGTTATAGTGAGTTCTCCCAAATCAAGAATTCCACAACATGTTTGGATATATTCTATCTTCCAAAAGATGAACATAATTCCATGAATTTGATGGCTGACCTTTTAGTTTGAGTAGTTCTCCTTCCTCATATCTAGTCAAGATGTCTGCATTGTCACTTTTTCTCCTAATTATGACATCACCATTGTAAATTATAATGGACTGGCCTTGTTACCATATAATAACTAGGGATAACAAGTTTCATTTCAATTAATTAAGGTAGAGAATATTCTCAAGTTTTTAGTCTAGAATCCCTTGATAATTGAGTTAAATTATACGCCTTCCTTGTGGTTGCAAACTTGATCTAAGAGGTATATTGAGCCACAAATTTCTTAAATTCACTCTTCAATGAAGTCTTTTCAAAAATTCATATGTTTATTGGCACAAATATCAAGAATCCAAGAATCAAATCATGAGGGATTGATTAAGACACTATTTGCTTCATCATCTGTACTAAACAACACACATTCAATAGTGAATTGGATTGAGTTTGACTCTTTTGACTATTTATTTGAATTTCCCTCTTTATTTTTATAGTATGCTTCAATTTTATCCCATGGAATCCTACATTCATGAGTCTAATGGCTACATTTTCTATCACACCATTCATAATAGAGGCTCTGTTTATCATTCTATTTTCTTATTTTGACCACCGTGATTTTCTTTTTTACCACCTTTTCACTTGTACTTTTTATTTCCCTCATTTTTGGAAGATTTGGCCTTATTTTATAGTTTTGAATAATTATTTTTAACATATCACACACTTTAACTTATTTTGGTTTCTATTTTCCTTCCAAAGTCCTTTTCTATTTCTTTCATCTTTTCAACCAATTGTTCAAATGTGAGAGTCTTTAGCTAATTTCTTGCTTGTAGAGACTCTAAATATGTTACATAGTTAGGAACAAGGGTTTTATTAATGTGATCATGAATATGTATATTTTGACACCTATTTCCTCAACATCATATTAGATAGCATGTATGTCTGAAGCCAATCTCATCACATCACCATCTTTTAACTCTAAGTTGAATAGTTTAAACTACAACTGAAAGAATTCCAACTCTGAATGGGAGTCATATAGGTCCTTAAATTTATGATATGCTTTCCATGGTGTATTTCACCCCTGTATATGATGAAACACATATCTATCTATTGATGCCCTCATCAAGGCCAAAGCCTTATGGTTTTTTGTTTCCATGCATGAATGTCCTTTGCATTCCTTGTTGATTTAGTTGATTATGTTGCCCCATCACAAATATCTAACAATATATCATTGAATATGAGTGTGTTATCCACTTATCAAGACCATTTTAGCCAAATGTCTTTGCTAGTCAAGGTAGTGTCAATAATGGATTTGATGGAATGCATCATTTTGAGTTGTTTTTGCATTTTTATAGGTTTTGATTTTTTTTTAACCCCAATTAGTTCCTTATCACTCTAAAATGGTTCCCTTTTATATAAATGCAAAGGTACTAAAAGATATTCATTTTATCATTAACACCAACTTAAAAAAAAAAAAAAACTCATACATCAATATACTCAATCTTCCTTGATTTCTTAGTTTACATTTTTCAACATACACAAATGGATAAATAGAGTATCTCCCACTATTTCTCTTTAAATTACATGATTTGGTTGTTTTTTTCCATATACACTTAGATTAGTATTTCTCAAAGCAATTAAAAATAAATTTCATAAATTTTAAATGACTTTAAGTTTAAATATTTTCAAAATTTGAAAAAAAGACATTTAAAACTATACATTTGATTTTTAAATATAAATCTTAAAAATATATACCTCCTCTCATTTTATAAAAATTGATTTGATCTAGTTCCAATATTGGAATAAATCAAACTATACGGTCTCCTTGATTATTGAAAAGAAAGATATATGGAAAATTCTGTAAATATAAACTTTTAAAAGTTGTATTATTACCAAATATAGGTTGCAGTATTGAAAATACTAAAAAATTATTGAAATGAAATGCCAAATTAATAGTAGCTCCAAATAGGTGATACATAGGTCACAACTCAGGCCTTTGTAGCCACACAGTGCTCTAAATGCCACATGGATCGATGATAGGTGAAAATTCCCATAAATGCCACCAAAAAATCCAATACAGTAGGTAAAAACATAAGACTTAGCTTAATAATGTCTTCAAAAAACTTGGGAATGTAACAAGGGTAAAAAAAATATAAATTAGAAACTCTCAAAATGCCTCTCTTTTGCTATAACACACTACCATACTAAGTAATGAATCATTGACTGATAAAAATAAAAAAATCATCTCTAAAAATTCCTCCCTTCTAGTGATGTTCACTGCATATGCATAGGACAATTGTTTTTTGAAAGAAAGGTTATCTATTACAGAGGCATACAACTAAATTAAAGGAGATAATTAAAAAAAAAATGACTTGCTGTGATACCAATGACAAACCAGAAACAAAGTCAAAGGAATGACAATTAAATTCTATTGCATGATTCAAATTAGAAATGAAGCAAACAATTATAATTTAAAGCCAAAAAATGACCCATAAATTCACATTCCTAATGACTCTTTCTATTCCTATGAGAATGAAAAGTGTATTGAATAAGTTCAAATGCAAGACAAATAAGATTAATAACTAATATTTATAATATTGTTATAGAAAAGAAGATTATGTGTTTTTCAATAATTAATTCCCTAGTTGGTTTCTAAAAGGACAAATACTCTCAGAACCTATGCTCGTTGCTAGTAGTGATTTGCACACACATAATTAGACATGGCTAAGAAGTTTAAGGGAATAATGATGTAGGAAATTTAGAAGCCTCAGACAAAGGTTACTCCTTTTAGGGTAGATGTTGTAAACTCTTACTCAGGACAGTATGGCTCAGGCTAGAAAATTATCTAAGGTAGCTATTGCACACACATAGAAAACTACATCAAAGAATCACTCATACACATTCAAAATTATGAATCAATTTGAACTTAATTACCCTAATCAATATATTTACCAATCTTTTAACAATTGTTTTACATCTACATATTAATACATCAATTGAGATAGTTAATAATTTATTCATAACTATTGAATACTAAAGATTATTGAAACATAGAACCATAGAAAGTGACAACTAATTATACAAAAATTTAAATGAAAATACACAAACACATTTGATAATGATCAAAATTGATGTTGCTTCTATATTTCAAATTTTCTAACCAAAATCTAAGTTGGATTATAATTGTTTATATAGACTTGGAGAAGGGGTCACCTCATCCTCCAAGATCATATAAGGTCCTTACATGTGATAGTCAAAACTTGAGTTCTAACCATGGTTCAAAATGATATAAAAGTCTACTTGTAGTTATCAATTTAAAATAACATTTGAAAAAATCTATGCAACATGTGCATGTGCATGAAGATGAAGGCAATTTTTACAATTATATCTCAAATTGCATGACAATAGCTCCTTTTATAGGTTACATAAATAACGTGTTGATATTTCAAATTAGCCACCTCCAAAATGGAACTATGACTAATCTTAATAACTTGTATCAATCCTTTATAACCAGTGATGTTGTTTATATATGACTAATCTTAATATGACTATGTGTTGCAAGTCACCCAGTCTTTTACTAAATTTAGATCTTTGAAAAGTCTACTTAGGACTCATACAATCAATTTTCTGCATGATAAAAAGTGAGCATACCACCTGGTATCTCGGTAAAGGCCTCGATGCTCTTTATATTCTTAGCTTGAATGTCTTTATGCCATGTGGTAGCTCATTGCTTGCTTTAAGACCTTTAAAAAGTTCATGTTGATCTCACACCATCTATTTTTTATGCTCAAGATAACATGATTCATAGATCTAGTGCTTTAAATCATCAATTCCTAAAATCTTTTGACACTTATCACATCCTAATTATTTTGAAAAGTCTTTACTAATCTTCCACTATTGAATCAACTATATGCATCAACGTTGGCCATCAATCTATCTTGGCCCAATAACCTTTTTTTTCAAAATGGCTAATTTATGAGCTTAAATTTGATGTTCATGTAACCATTAATGACATCCTCATGACCATCAATGATTTCCACATGACTATCACAATTTAATCCCCTATCATTTTCTTGATGATCTTAAATTTAGTATTCATGTGACCATCAAAGATGTCCTCATGATCATTGATGGCATCCACATGACCATCAAAATTTGAACCCATATCATTTTGTTTTTGATCTTAAATTTTTCATTCATGTAGCTATTAAAGACATCCACATAACTGTCACATCAATTTAATAACCTATGAGTTGGATATTTGTTGTTTCCTGGTTCACTTTGTTCTTGCAAGTATAAATAAAAAGAGGACTTAGTATAATAGTACTTTGGGAAATATATATAAAAGAGATTGCATGAATATTCTAGCCTAAGGTCTTATTATTAATCAAATATGATTTGTACCTAGGCTAAAACATATTAAATTAGCCTCAAAACATATTAAAACTATTATCTAAGTAGGGGTACCACTTGGCAGTATGGTATTGGTTTCGGGGCAATTGTTACAAAATTTATGTATGGTAGAATTGTTTCAGATAAAATTTCTACAATAATTCTCCCAAACACCCAATTCATTAGATAAAGTGTCTAAGATAGAAAGTCTGAAGGAACTACATTTTCATCAGATAAAATGTTTGAGACACAAAGTGTGAAGGAATTGGTTTGTAGGGAAAAATTCTTGGGATAAAAGTCCTAAAGGGTAAGTGCATTTGTTTGAAATGTCTACCTTGTAGGAGAAACATCTAAGACAAAAGTCCTAAAGGGTCATTTCAAAAGGGAAAGGGCCCAGGAAAAAAATCCCTAAAGGGTAAATCCCAGAGGGTAAAGGCTTAGGACAAAAATCCCAAAGGGTAAGTCTCGAAGGGAAAAAATACAAAGGGAAAAAATTCTTAGACAAAATGTTTGAAGGAATGGTTCAAATGGTAAAAGGGTTCAGGATAAAATCCTTGAAGGATATGTGTGAAGGGAAAATTATCTCAAATAAAATGTTTAAAAGAATGGTTTTTGAGGGAAAAGGCCTGGGATAAAATTCCCAAAGGATATGATGTCTCAGACAAAATGTTCGAAGGAATTGGTTGAAGGACAAAGACTCTCAGACAAAATGTCTTAAGGAATGTTTTAAAAGGATGGTCTCAAAAAGGATGAAAGGCATGATGTGTCAAAAAAAAGGTCTGAAAGAATGTTTCCAAGGGAAAAAGACTAGGACAGAAGTCCTAAAGGATACTTTCAAAAGGCCAAAGGGCACTTTCAAAAAGGCTTAAGGGTAGGTAGCATAAGGCTGAAGGGTCATTTTAAAAGGGTATAAATCTGAAGGGTCTAATTCATAGGGAATTTCATCCATGATAAAATTCCCAAATGATTTACTTCATAAAGGATAAAGGGTATGTTTAGAGGGCTAAAAGAAATCTTTTGAAGGATTTGTTTTGGACAAAATGTTCATAGACCCATTTCATTTAGGGGAACTATTTTGGACAAAATGTCCACAATAATTTCCCCAATGAAATAAGTATATGATAAAATTCCACAAAGAATTAGTCAACAAAGGCAATGGAGAAAACACCCTAAAATAAAAATTACATAAGTCCCAAAAGAACATGTTCCAAAAAGAATAGGACCCCAAACAAACACCCTAGTAAAGAGACTAAATAAAACATAAGATCAATAGAATAATCTTGATAAACACAGACCCAATAGAATGAACCTGTAAAATAAAAGATTTTAGCCTATGAAAACACAATACCAATCAGTATTTTTCCTAGAATTCATGAAAACACATAGTAGAAGGGCTCAAAATCAAGACCATAGTCTAAAAAAGTGGGTCCCCATTTCCTATGGAAAGAAGGGGGATGTCTAGTAAAACAAATGGTGACTCATAGGGGGAATACTCCTAAGTATTGAAGAACCCAAAACACTAGTTTACAATTTTAAATTAATCATGAAGTGTGTTACATAAGAATACATAAATTAGAAACATGAAAGAAAATCATAAGTTAATTCACACAACATACTTGCCTTCTAATTTATTAGATCTATGTGTTTCAAAATGTGTAGTTTATTTAATTCCTACTATGATGAATTTTTTAAAAGCTAGATGAAGCTATAGGTTTCAGTATACTATCTATTAAAAATAAAAAACAAGAGAAGATCAGGCATTTTTATGATACTAGCTATGCATCGATAACCCTGATAGAGATAACTTGGGCTCCTTCTCCTCTTTTCATTATTATTTTTAATCATGATGTGTAGTACATTGACTTTATTTCATCATGTGAACCTTCAGAATTTATTTTGATCTTTTGAATCCATTAGTTCTTTCTTCTTTTGTTTTTATTTTGCTCTTATTTTATTCTTGAATGGAAAAGAGAAGAGATGGTACCCCAGTGAGATAGTATAATTATAAAACAAATCACTACTAGAATTTCCATGCTAGCTACACCGATACCGAAAATTATCACTTCCAATAGGTATTTAATGTGATAAGTACATTCAACCTAATAAAATAATAAAAACTTTCTAAATTTGTATGAAGTACTCTAAGAGAAACTTCTACACGCCTGGTAAAAGTATTCAATTGTGACACCATTCAAAATAATCCATGATTACCTACCTTTATCCTAAAGACTCAAAAACATAGAAATATGCCTAATCTATAAACTAGTCCCAAAGTGTCAAGATTTTAATTTCCCCCTTTTCTACAAATCATAAGCTCAGTTGGTTTGGATTTTTTAGTTTAGTGATAGTTAGAGAACTATTCATTGATTTGATATGTAAGCTCACTGCCTTGGAGGTCTTTCAGATGAAATGCATTATTACCCATGATATCTAAAATCTAGTATGGCCCAATCCATACTAGGGAAAAATTGTCATGATGTCCTTTCTTCTCATGGACTTTATCCCAAAGTAACACTATATTTGAAATACTTAATGCTTTGACCTTTTCTCTTTTATCAAACCACCTCTCGACCATGTCCTGGTGTTTGCCAAATGTTTGTAAGGCCTCAGTCCTTGAATATTCTATTTCCATTATGTCCAACAATCTTTATTCTACTTTATCACTTGATTGTATGTAGTCCTGCATGAATTGATAAGTGGGTAACTTAGGCATAATTGGGAATACAATATTTCATCCATACACCAATAGGTAGGGTGAAGATTTAAGGGATTACATGTGTCTATTATAGTCTACCCAAATACCATATTTTAATAAATTATGTCAATCCCTAATATTATCTCTAATTGATTTCTTAACTACATTGATGATATCTTTTTTTATTGATTCTACTAGGCCATTTTTAAGGGTAATGGTTAAAATCTAACATGATAATAATCCAACCTTAATAGTGACCAGGTTGGACTATTATAGATATTCTAATTCCTCATTAACTTTATTTCCTACCAAAATCCACCCTTTAGTTTTCAAATCCTACCAATTTACCTTTTTGGTCCATTTTATCTTGTAAAAAGATTAAAAAATCAAATTTTTTTTTGTAATTAAAAGCTACATAATAAAATTGTTGATGTGGGTTTTATACACACCATAGTCAAATGAGGTATCCTCTAACATTTTAGGATCTCAATGGAGGTAAACTCCACTCCAAGGCATGAGTTGCATGTATGCAAATTGTGACAACTTGTTGATGGAATAGGGGTATGTCATGTAGGTTGTTGACAAGAATTTTGGATGGAGGTGTGGTTCTTAAAAGGTAGTGAATCTCTATGTGATATAGATGGGTGACTAGTTTTTAATCTAAAGTGGGTAAACATTAAGACAAATTCATAAAAAAGAGGGAAGAGTAAGGCAAAAAATGATAGGCCACAAACAAAGTTGAAGGAATGATAATGAAATTCAATATCACAATTCAAACTAGAAAGGAAGAAAACCTTATAATTTAAAGCCAAAAAATGACCCATCAATTCACATTCCCAATGACTCTCCCTATTCCTACAAGAATGGAATTATTATTTATTAGGATGAAATACAAGACATCTAAGCTAGACAAATAGGAATAAATAATATCTATAATATTCTTACATCCCCCCTTAATCTATAGGGGTCTTTATCAAACTGAACATTCCTCTAAAAATTTTATTTTTTTCTCATCTAAGTGCCTTTGTCAGGATATATGTTGGCTGCTCTACTATTGCACAATGTTGCAACTTGACACTACCATCTTTCACATAGTGCCAAATCAAATGAAATTTGGTATTGATCTACTTGGTTTTGTTGTGAAAGACTAGATTCTTTTCCATATGGATTGCAGAAGTTTTTTCAACCATGAGATTTGTTGATGAAACTTGTTGCTCTTGCAAATCTAAAATAACCCTTTTGATCCACAAGATTCTCTAGTTGCCTATGAAGTAGCCATATATTTTGCTTTTACTAATGAAATTGTTAGCACTGATTGTTTCTTTGATTTCTAACTGACAACTACTCTTCCAAAATTCATTAAAAAACTTGAGGTGGACTTTCCATCTTCATGATCACCAACATAGTCAAAATTTGAATACCCAACCAGTTTGAAGTCTCCTACCTTAGAGTATTTGAGCCTAAAATGTTATGTGCCTTTGAGATATCTGAGGACCCTTTTTCTATTACCTAGTGACTCTCCCTATGTTATTTCATGAATCTTGAGAGGACACCAAATTTATATGATATATCTAGTCGAGTGGTAGTCACATAAATTAGACTTTGAATGAGTTGTCTATATCTAGTGGCATCAACCAAATCTATTGAATCTTTAGATGTCAATTTAAGATTCCATTCCATGGGCATGTTGAGAGACTTACAATCTTCCATTCTGAACATGATTATAATGATACCGATGTGCTTATATTGAGTGATGAATAAATACTTTGGTTTCTAAATTACTTCAATACCCAAATAGTAATGAAGATAACCTAAATCTGTCAATTTAAAGTTTTTCATCAACTCTAATTTGAATTTTGTAGTGTATCATTCATTATTCCTTGTGATGATAAAATCATCAACATACACCACCAAAAATACAAATTTTTTGTCAACTATTTTTATGAAAAGAGTTGTATCTTCCAACTTAAAACATTTGAAGTTCATGTTCATGAGGTGCTCAACTAGTTTCTCGTACCATGCTCGATGGGCTTGTTTCAAACTATACATTGATTTTTCAAGTTTGCACACCTTGTGTTCTTGTCCTTTTACTAAAAAATTGTTAGGTTGTGTCATGTACATAGTATTTCTAAGATCTCCATTTAGAAATTTAGTTTTGACATTCATTTGGTGAAATTTCCATCCATTGTGAACTGCTAGAGCCAACATGGTATGAATGGAAGTCCACTTTATTATAGGTGCAAAGGTTTCATTATAGTCAATTACCTCCTTTTGATCATATCCCTTTGAGACAAACCTTAATTTGTGCTTGTAAAAAGAGACATCTTCTTTATATTTGTTGAGATAGACCCACTTGCAGCCAATCGGTATGTAGCCATATGGTGGATCAACTAGATTCCAACTCCCATTTTTCACCAGAGAATTATAATCATATTTCATTTCTTTTTTCTCAGAGTCCATATTTTCATGTTATTTGAAATTTTTTGGTTCTTAATCAAATAAAACATTGATTTCTTCTTGAGAATCATCCAATGTGAGTTTTCAAATCATGTCTTAAATTTCATCAATAGAATTATATGGTTGAGATGAGGTTACATGTGGAATTTTAGTGCCTATTTTCTTAAATTCGTTAGGCCTCACATTTTTCAGTGTTTGAGTGGCCCACTTAGGCATGTTTTTTTGTGTTTTAGGTGATTTGGGTTCATCCTCTATAGTTACTTCATTATTTTCCCTTTATTCAGCTAACCCTTATTCAATATCTGATGAAGTTTCACTCTCCTTTTGGAAGAGCTTCAAGCTCATATACGAGAGACAATAGAAAATCAATAGATTCCAAAATTTGTGTCCCCACTCATTATATAGAAAATTAAAATCACTCTCTTTGTAGACATCAAATTTTACATATTTGTTTAGTCAATAAACTATTGATCAATATTCTCTTTATAATTTGTAATTTCACAAAAGACAAATTATCTTGCAACAAGAAACTTATTCTCTTTCTCATCATATAGCCTGAATGCCTTAGAGGAATTAGAATATCCAAAATGGATGAATTTTTTACTCTTATGGTCCAATTTATTTCTCTTTTCCTTTGGAATAAATGCATAACAAGTGGATCCAAAAAGCTAAATATTGTGCACTGAAGGGAGGTGACCACACCACATCTCATATGGGTATTTGATTTAAGATCTATTGATGGTGATTTTTTAGGAAGGTATACTACTATTTTAGCTACTTTGTCCTAAAAATGTAGATTTACCCCTTTGAAATACAACATTACATGAACCATATTCATCATAGTTTTGTTCATTCTTTTAACTAATCCATTTTGTTGTGGAATATGAGGAACTGTGAGATGGTGTTTGATCCCATTTTTCTCAATATAGGATTAAAACTTATTTGATGTGAATTTAACATAGTTATTTGTCTTGAGTGTCTCAGTTTAGGTTTGTGCTTCATTTTCAATCATTGATAAAAACTTCTTGAAAGTGTCAAAGGTTTTTTATTTCTTTTTCAAAAAGTGTATCCATGTCATCCTATTATAGTGACAAATGAATAGCATAAAGTACTTATGACCACCATTGAAGAGAATTGGAAGAGAACACAAGTCTGAATGAACAAGCTATAATTATCTATCTACTTTTCAATGTGACATTGGAAATGGTTCTATTACATGTTTAGCCAAAATGCAAGCTTCACACTTCTTATCTAATTTTATGGGTAATGTAAGCATGCAAACAACATCATTATTTCATAATACATGAATTTTTTTAGAGTGAGTGTGACCAAATTAGGCATACCACAAAATTTTTGGAGATATTCTACCTTTTATAAGATGAGCATAATTCCTTAAATTTGATGGATCACCTTTTAATTTGAGTAGTTTCCCTTCCTCATATCCAATCAAGATGAGTGCATTGTCAATTTCTCTCCTAATTGTGATATCACCATTGTCCAATATAATGGAATAGCTTTGTTACCTTATAAGAACTAGGGATAATAAGTTTCATTTCAATTAAGGAAGGTAGAAAACATTCTCAAGTTTGTAGTCTAGAATCCCTTGATAATTGAGTTGAATTGTACCTCTTCTTTGTCATTGAAAACTTGATCTATCTATGAGGTATATTGAGCCACAACTTTCTTCAATGTATTCCTCAATGAAGTCTTTTCAAAAATTCATATGTTGAGTGGCACCAGTATCAAGAACCCGAGCATCAAACCATGAGGAACTGATTGATACATTGTTTACTTCATCATCTATACTAAAACACACACATTCACTAGTGAATTGGATTGAGTTTGACTCTTTTGACTATTTATTTGAATTTCCCTCTTTATTTTTATGGTATGATTCAATTTTCTCCCATGGAATCCTAAATTCATGAGTCTCATGTCTACCTTTTCTATCACACCATTCATAATAGAGGTTTTGTTTATCATTCTATTTTTTATTTTGACCGTCCTGATTTTATTTTTTGCCATATTTTACCATGTAATTTTTATTTCCTTCATTTTTGGAAGACGTGGCCTTATTTTATTATTTGTAATAATTTATTTTGACATAACACACACTTTCACATATTGTGGTTTCTATTTTCCTTCCAAATGCCTTTTCTATTTATTTCATATTTTCAACCAATTGGTCAAATGTGAGAGTATTCAACTAATTTCTTGCTTGTAGAGACTCAAAATAGGTTACATATTTAGGAATAAGATATTTTATGAATGTAATCATATATATGTCTATTTTGACACCTATTTATTTAACATCATGTTTGATAGCATGTATGTTTGAAGCTAATCTCATCACATCACCATCTTTTAACTCTAAGTTGAATAGTTTAAACTACAATTGAATGAATTCAAACTCTGAATGAGAGTCATATAGGTCCTTAAGTTTATGATATGATTCCCATGGTGTATTTCACCCTTGTATATGATGAAACATATCTCCATCTACTAATTCCATCATCACGGCCAAAGCCTTCTAGTTTTTTTGTTTTCATGCCTGAATGTCCTTTACTTTCCTTGTTGGTTTACTTGGTTGTGCTACCCCATCACAAACATCAAACCATATATAGGTAGGGTGAAGCTTTAAGGGATTGATTGTGTCTAGTATAGTCTAACTAAATAGCATACTTTAATAAATCATGTTAGTCCCTAAGATTGTCTCTAATTGATTTCTTAATTGCATTGATCATATTTTTGTTTGTTGATTCTACTAGTCCATTTTTTAAAGAGTAATGGTTAGAATCTGAACTGATAATAGTCTAACCCTTATAGTGACTAGGTTGGACTATTTTAGATATTCTAATTCCTCATTAACTTTATTTCCTAGAAAAATCCACCCTTTAGTTTTCAAATCCTACCACTTTACCTTTTTTCTCTATTTTAGCTTGTAAAAAGATAAAAATCAAGTTGTTTTTCTCAATTAAAATCTACATAATAGAATTGTTGATGAAGGTTTTATGCACACCACAATCAAATGAGTTAGCCTCTAACATTTCAAGATCTAAATGGAGGTAAACTCAACTCCAAGGCATGAGTTGTAGGTAAGCAATTTTTGACAACCTACTGATGGAATAGGTGTAGGGCATGTAGGTTATTGACAAGGATTTTGGATAGAGGTGTGGCTCTTAAAATGTAGTGAATCTTTATGATTTAGATTTGTGATTGGTTTTTAATCTAAAGTGGGTAGGTATTAAAACAAAATCAGAGAAAAAGAGGGAAGGGTAAGGCAAAAAAGATAGGCCAAAAACAAAGTTGAAGGAATGATAATGAAATTATATTTCATGATTCAAATTATAAAGGAAGAAAATTAAAGCCAAAAAATGACCCATCAATTCACATTCTCAATGACTCTTCCTATTTCTACAAGAATGGAAAGATTATTGAATAAGATGAAATACAATACACCTAAGCTAGACACCTAGGATTAATAACTAATAGCTATAATATTATTACATCCCCCCTTAATATATAGGGGTCATTATTAGACCGAGGATTCCTCTAAACTTTTCAAATTTTTCTCATTCAAGCACCTCTGTTAGGATGTCTGTTGGTTGCTCTATTATTGGACAATGTTGCAATTTGACACTACAATATTTCAAATATTGCCAAATTAAATGAAATTTGGTATTGATGTGCTTGGTTTTGTTGTGAAAGATTAGATTAATTTCCATATGGATTGTATAAGTGTTGTCAACCATGAAAGTTTTTTTATAAAACTTGTTACTCCTAAAAATCTAAAAGAACCCTCTTGAGATACAAGATCTCTTTAGTTGCCTCTGAAACAACCATATATATTGATTTTGCTCATGAAATTGTTGGCACTGATTGCTTATTATATTTCTAACTGACAACTACTATTTCAAAATTCATTAGAAAACTCGAGGTGGAATTTCCATCTTCATTATCACCAACATAGTCAAAATTTGAATACCTAACCAGTTTAAAGTCTCCTACCTTAAAGCATTTGAGCCCAAAATGTTTTATGCCTTTGAGATATCTAAGGACCCTTTTTTTGTTACCCAATGACTCTCATTATGTTTTTTTTATGAATCTTGAAAGGATACCAAATGCATATGATATATCTAGTCGATTGGTAGTCATATAAATCAGACTTCCAATGAGTTGTCTATATCTAGTGGCATCAAAAATCTATTGAATCTTCAAATATCAATTTGAGATTTTGTTACATGGGTGTGTTGAGAGGCTTAAAATATTGCATTATAAACTTTATTAGAGTGATAATAATGTACTTCTATTGAGTGATGAATAAATACTTTGGTTTTTGAATTACTTTAGTACCCAAGTAGTAATAAAGATAACCCAAAATAGTCATTTCAAAGCTTTTCATGAACTCTAATTTATATTTTGTAGTATATCATTCATTATTCCTTGTGATGAGAAAATCATCAACATAAACCACCAAAAACATAAAAATTTTATCAACTATTTTGATGAAAAGAGTTGTATCTTCTAACTCAAAACATTTGAAGTTCATGCTCATGAGGTGCTTAACTAGTTTCTCATATGTTTCTCAAGGGGATTGTTTCAAACTATACATCATTTTTTTTAGTTTGTGCACCTTGTGTTCTTGTCCCATTACTAAAAAATTATCAGGTTGTGTCATGTACATAGTTTTTTTGAGGTATCCATATAGAAATGTAGTTTTGACATCTATTTTGTGAACTTTCCATCCATTTTGAGCTATTATAGCCAATATGGTCTGAATGGTAGTCCACTTTATTGTAGGTGTAAAGGTTTCATTGTAGTCAATTGAATCCTTCTGATCATATCCCTTTGAGACAAACCTTACTTTGTGTTATTCAAATGAGTTATCTTTTTTGTATTTGTTGAGATAGACCCACTTGCATCCAATCAGTTTGTAACCATATGGTGGATCAACTAGATTTCAAGTACCATTTTTCACCAAAGAATTATACGCATCTTTCATTGCTTTTATCAAAGAGTCAATATTCTCATCTTGTTTGTAAGTTGTTGGTTCTTAATCAAATGCAACATCGAGTTCTTATTGAGAATCATCCAATGTGAGTTTTCCAATCATTTCTTGAATTTAATCAATATAATTATATAGTTATGATGAGGTTGCATGTGTAATTTGAGTGCCTAATTTCCTAACTTCATTAGGCCTCACATCATTTAGTGTTTGAGTGGCCCACTTAGGCATTTTTTTTGTGTTGCAGGTGATTTGGGTTCATCCTCTAAAGTTCATTCATTGTTTTCCCTCTATTCTGTTGGTCCCTATTCAATATCTGATGAAGTTTCACTCTCTCCTTTATGAAGAGTTTCAAGCTCATGTATGAGAGACAATAGAAAATTAATAGATTCCAAACTTGATGTCCTCACTCATTATCTAGAACATTCAATTCACTCTCTTTGTAGACATCAAACATTGTGTATTTATCTATTTAACTCAACTGTAGATCGATATTCTCTTTATCCTTTACAATTTCACAAAAGGCAACTTCTCTTAAACAAGAAACTTATTCTCTTTCTCATCATATAGCCTAAATACCTTGGAGGAATCATAATATACCAAATGGATGCATTTTTGACTCTGATGGTATAATTTTTTTCTCTTCTCCTTTGGAATCAATGCCTACCAAGTGGATCCAAAAATTTGAATATGTCACACTAAAGGTAGGTGGCCACACCACATCTCATATGGAGTCTTTGATTTAAGATCTATTGATGGTGATCTTTTGGGAAGGTATACTACTATTTTAGCTACTTTGTCCCAAAAGTGTAGATTTACCACTCTGAAATACAACATTACACGAACCATATTCATCACAGTTCCATTCATTCTTTCAACTAATAGATGTTCTTTGATCCCATTTTTCTCAATATAGGATTCAAACTTATTTGATGTGAATTTACCACCGTTATTTGTCTTGAGTGTCTCAATTTAGGTTTTTGCTTGATTTTCAATCATTGTTCAAAACTTTTTTAAAGTGTCAAAGGTTTTTGATATCTTTTTCAAAAAGTATATCCATGTCATCCTACTATAGTGATCAATGAATAACATGAAGTACTTATGACCACCATTGAAGAGGATTGGAAGAGAACACAAGTCTAAATGAATAAGCTATAATTATTTGTCTACTTTTCACTATGACTTTGGAAATGGTTCTCTTATGTGTTTAGCCAAGATGCATGCTTCACACTTCTTATCTAGTTTTATGGGCAATGTAGACATGCCAACAACACCATTATTTTGAAATACATTAATTTTTTTATATTGAGTTTTCTCAAATTAAGCATGCCACAACATGTTTAGAGATATAATATATTCCACAATATGAGCATAATTCCTTGAATTTGATGGCTCACCTTTTAATTTGAGTAGTTTCCCTTCCTCATATACAATCAAGATGACTGCATTGTCACTTTTTCTCCTAATTGTGACATCACCATTATCTAATAGAATAGAATGGCCTTGTTTCCTTATAAGAACTAGGGATAACAAGTTTCATTTCAATTAAGGAAGGTAGAGAACATTCTCAAGTTTGTAGTCTATAAACCCTTGATAATTGATTTGAATTGTACCTCTTCCTTGTGGTTGAAAACTTGATCTATGTATGAGGTATATTGACCCATAACTTTCTTCAATGTACTCCTCAATGATGTCTTTTCAAAAGTTCATATGTTAAGTGGAACAAGTATCAATAATGTAAGCATAAAACCATGAGGAATTGATGGAGACACTATTTACTTCATCATCTATACTAAAAAACACACATTCACTAGTGAATTGGATTGAGTTTGACTCTTTTGACTATTTAGTTGAATTTCCCTCTTTATTTTTATGGTATGATTCAATTTTATCCCATGGAATCCTACATTTGTGAGTCTCATGGTTACCTTTTCTATCACACAATTCATAACAGAGGTTCTATTTATCATTCTATTTTTTATTTTGACTGCCATGATTTTCTATTTTTCCACCTTTTCCCTTGTACTTTTTATTTCTTTCATTTATGGAAGATGTGGCCTTATTTGATGGTTTGGAAGAATTTATTTTCACATATTACACACTTTCACCTATTTTTGTTTTTATTTTCCTTCCAAATGCCTTTTCTATTTCTTCTATCTTTTCAACCCATTAGTCAAATGTGAGAGTCTTCAGCTGATTTCTTTCTTGTAGAGACTCCATATAGTTTACATAGTTAGGAAAAAGGGATTTTATGAATGTGATCCTGTATATGTCTATTTTGACACCTATTTCTTCAACATCATGTTTGATAACATGTATATCTAAAGCCAATCTCATCACATCACCATCTTTTAACTCTAAGTTGAATACTTTAAACTATAACCAAATGAATTCTAACTTTAAATGGGAGTCATATAGGTCCTTAAATTTATGATATGCTTCCCATGGTGTATTTCACCCTTGTATATTATGAAACACATCTCCATCTACTGATTCCATCATCACAGCCAAAACCTTCTATTTTATTGTTTCCATGCCTGAATGTCCTTTGCATTCCTTGTTGGTTTAGTTGGTTGTGTTTCCCCTTCATAAACATCAAACCATATATCATTGAATATGATTGTGTTTTCCATTTATCGAGACCATTTTATCTAAATATCTTTGTTACTCAAGGTAGTGTCAACAATGGATTTGATGGAATGCATGGTTTTGAGTTTTTTTTAACCCCATTTAGTTCCTTATCACTCAAAAATGGTTCCATTTTATATATATTCAAAGGTACTGAGAAATATTCATTTTTTCATTAACACCAACTTAAAAAAAAAACTCATACATAAATATAATCAGTTACTCTTGATTTCTAGGTTTACATTTTTCAACATACACAAATGGGTAAAAAGTGTATCTCCCCTTATTTATCTTTAAATTACATTATTTGGTTGTTTTTATCCAAATACACTTAGATTATCACACCACAAAGCAATTAAAAATAAATTACTTAAATTTTAAATACCTACAAATTTAAATATTTTCAAAATTTGAAAAAAGGACATTTAAAAACTATAAATTTGCTTTTTAAGTAAAAAATCTCAAAAATATATACCTCCTTTTATTTTAGAAAACTAGATTTGATCTCATTACAATATTGGAATAAATAAAACTATACGACCTCCTTGATTATTGAAAAGAAAGATATATGGAAACTTCCAAAAGTTGTATTATTACCAAAGATATGTTGCAATATTGAAAAATCTAAAAAATATTGAAATGAAATGCCAAATTAATAATAGCTCCACATAGGTGATACACAGGTCATAGCTCAGGCCTTTACAGCCATGTAGTACTCCAAATTCCACATTATAGATCCACAATTGGTGAAAATTCCCATAAATGGCACCAAAATCTCCAACACAGTAGGTGAAAACATAAGACTTAGCTTAATAATGTCTTCAAAAAACCTAGGGATACAACAAGGGTCAGCAAAATCTAAATTAAAAACTCTCAAAATGCCTCTCTTCTGGTATAACACACTACCATACTAAGTAATGAATCACTAATTGATAGAAAAACTAAAACATCTCAAGGGAAAATATCATAGGGCAAAGGCTCAAGACAAAAATCCTAAAGGGTAAGTCTTGAAGGAATGGTTCAAAGGTAAAAGGGTGTAGGACAAAATCCTCGAAGGGTATGTATGAAGGGAAAAGGATCACGAATAAAATTTCTAAAGGAATGGTTTTAGATGGAAAAGGCTTGAGATAAAAGTCCCAAAGGATATGATGTCTCAGACAAAATGTTTGAAGGAATTGGTTGAAGGATAAAGTCTCTCAAACAAAATGTCTAAAGGAATGTTTCGAAAGGATGGTCTCAAAAAGGATGAAGATCATGATGTCTCAAACAAAATTTCCAAAGGAATGTTTCTAAGGGAAAAAATACCTAGGACAAAAGTACTGAAGGATACTTTTAAAAGGTTGAAGGGCACTTTCAGAAAGGATGAAGGGTAGGTGGGTTAAGGTTGAAGGGTCATTTTTCAAGGGTAGAAATCTGAAGGGTCTACTACATATGGAATTTCATCCATGACAAAAGTCCCAAAGGATCTTCTTCATAAAGGTAAAAGGGTAATTTTGGAGGGATAAAATAAATTTGTTGAAGGATTTATTTTGCACAAAATGTTCATAGACCCAATTCATTCAGGGGAATTAATTTGGACAAAATGTCCACAACAATTTCCCCAATGAAATAAGTCTACGAGAAAAAGTCCACAAATAATTAGCCAACAAAGGCAATGGAAAAAAAACTTGAAAAGATAACTTTCATATGTCCCAAAAGAATAAGTTTCAAAAAGAATAGGTCCCCAAATAAACATCCTGGTAAAGAGATTGAATAGAACATAAGATCAATAGAATAAGCTTGATAAACAGAGATTGGATAGAATGAACCTAAAATAAAAGAGTTTAGCCTATGAAACACAATACCAATCAATATTTTTCATATAATTCTAAAAAACACATAGTATAAGGGCTCAAAATCAAGACCATAGTCTAAAAAAGTGGGTCCTCATTTCCTATGGAAAGAAGGGGGATGTTGGGTATAATAAATGGTGACTCGCAGGGGAAATACTCCTGAGTATTCAAGAACCTAGAACTCTAGTTTACAATATTAAATTATTCATGAAGTGTGTTACATAAGAATACTTAAATTAGAAACATGAAAAATAATCCTAAGTTAATTCACACAACATACTTGCCTTCTAATTTATTAGATCTATGTGTGTCAAAATGTGTATTTTATTTAGCCCCTACTGTGATGGATTTTTTAAAGGCTTGATGACACTGTAGGTTTTGATCTACTATCTATTAAAAATCAAATAAGGGAAAATCAGGCATTGTTGTGATACTAGCCAGACATCTATAACCCTAATAGAGATACCTTGGGATCCTTCTCCTTTTCTTTTTAATATTATTTTTAATCATGATGTGTGGTACAGTAACCTTATTCCATCATGTGAGCCTTTAGATTTTATTTTTCTCTTTTGAATCCATTTGTTCTTTCTTCTTCTTTTTTATTTCACTCTTATTTTGTTCTTGAATGGAAAAGAGAAAATTTGGAACCCCAGTGAGCTAGTATAATTATAAAACAAATCATTACTAACATGTCCTTACTAGTTACACCTATACACAAAATTATCACTTCCAATAGGTATTTAATGTGATAAGTACATTCAAATTAATAAAATAATAAAAACTTTATAAATTTGTATGAAGTACTCTAAGAGAAACTTCTACATGCTTGGTAAAAGTATTCAATTATGACACCATTCAAAATAATCCATGATTACCTACCTTTATCCTAAAGACTCAAAAACACAGTAATATGCCTAATCTATAAACTAGTCCCAAAGTGTCAAGATTTTAATTTCCCCCTTTTCTAAAAATCATAAGCTCAGTTGGTTTGGATTTTTTAGCTTAGTTATAGTCAGAGAAAAAAAATTGATCGTTAGAGAAAGCAAAGAATAACTAATATAAAAAAGCAAGGAACATAAACTAAAAAATAACTAAAATCTAATATATAAAGCATGAAAATGAAAGTAAGAAAGATTCATATAGAAAGTAAGAAACTAGTCTAAGAAAGAAAGATATCTAATCTAATCCTATAGCTACATTCATTCATCCTTCATCAATCAATAATATCTACATATGACATAACCCTAAAATAGTGTTTCAAGAACTATTCATTGATTGGATATGCAATCTCATTGCCTTGGAGGTCATTCAGATGATATGAATTATTACCAATGATCTCTAAAATCTAGTATGGTCCAATCCATACTAGGGAAAACTTGTCATGATGTCCTTTCTTCTCATCGGATTTATCGTAAAGTATCACTATATCTGAAATCCTTAATTATTTAAACTTTGACCTTTTATCAAACCACCTCTTGACCATGTCTTGGTGTTTGATAAATGTTTGTAAGGCCTCAATCTTTAAATCTTCTATTTCTATTATATCCAACAAGCATAATTTGGAATACAGGCTTGCATCCATACACCAATAGGTAGGGTGAAGCTTTAAGGGATTGCTTGTGTCTAGTCTAGTCTACCCAAATAACATACTTTAATAAATTATGTCAATCCTTAAACTTGTCTCTAATTGATTTCTTAATTGCATTGATCATATTTTTGTTTGTTCATTCTACTAGTCCATTTATTTAAGGGTAGTGGTTAAAATCTAACCTAATAATAATCTAACCCTTATAATGACCAGGTTGGACTATTATAGATATTCTAATTCCTCATTAACTTTATTTCCTACCAAAATCCACCCTTTAGTTTTCAAATCCTACCACTTTACCTTTTTGCTCCATTTTAGCTTGTAAAAGGATAAAAAATCAAGTTGCATTTTTCAATTAAAATCTCCATAATAAACTTGTTGATGCGGGTTTTATGCACACCATAGTCAAACAAGTTAGACTCTAACATTTTAAGATCTCAATGGAGGTAAACTCCACTCCAAGGCATGAGTTGCAGGTATGTAATTTTTGACAGCCTGTTAATGGAATAGGGGTAGGTCATGTACGTTATTGATAGGGTTTTTGGATTGAGGTGTGGTTCTAAAAAGGTAGTGAATATCTATGCAATTTAGATGGGCGACTAGTTTTTAATGTAAAGTGGGTAGATATTAAAACAAATTCAAAAATAAAGAGGGAATGGTAACAAAAAAAATGATAGGATAGAAACAAATTTTAAGGAATAATAATGAAATTCTATTTCATGATTCAAATTAGAAAGGAAGAAAACATTATAATTTAAATCCAATAAATGACCCATCAATTCACATTCTCAACGACTCTTCCTATTCCTACAAGAATGGAAATATTATTGAATAAGATGAAATAAAAGACACCTAAGCTAGACACCTAGGATTAATAACTAATAGCTAAAATATTATTACATCCCCCCTTAATCTATATCAATATTTATTAGACCAAGCATTCCTCTAAACTTTTCAATTTTTTCTCATCTAAGCACCTTTATCAAGATGTCTATTTGTTGCTCTGCTATTGGGTAATGTTGAAACTTGACACTACCATATTTCACATAGTGTCAAATCAAATTAAATTCTGTATTGATGTTCTTTGTTCAATTGTGAAAGACTAGATTCTTTTCCATATGGATTGCAGAAGTGTTATCAACCATGAGAGTTCTTGATAAAACTTGTTGCTCCTGCAAATCTAGAAGAACCCTTTTGAGCCACAAGATCTCTATATTTGCCTCTGAAGCAACCATATATTTTGATTATTCTATTGAAATTATTGGAATTTATTAATTCTTATATTTCCAACTGATAACCACTATTTCAAAATTCATTAGAAAACTCATGGTAGACTTTCCATCTTCATGATCACCAACATAGTCAAAATTTGAAGTCTCCTACCTTATAGTATTTGAGCCCAAAATGTTATGTGCCTTTGAGATATCTAAGGATCATTTTTTATATTACCTAATGACTCTCCCTAGTTTGTTTCATGAATCTTGAGAGGACACCAAATTCATATGATATATCTAGTTGAGTGGTAGTCACATAAATCATACTTCTAATGAGTTGTTTGTATCTAGTGGCATCAATCTATTGAATCTTGAGATGTCAACTTGAGATTCTATTCCATGGGAATGTTGAGAGGCTTAAAATATTCTATTATTAACTTCATTAGAATGATATAAATATACTTATGTTGAGTGATGAATAAATACTTTGGTTTCTAAATTACTTCAACACCCAAATAGTAATGAAGATAACCCAAATCAGTCATTTCAAATATTTTCATCAACTCTAATTTGAATTTTGTAGTGTATCATTCATTATTCCTTGTGATTATAAAATAATCAACATACACCACCAATAATACATCTATTTTTATGAAAAGAGTTATATCTTCCAACTCAAAATATTTGAAGTTCATGTTCATGAAGTGCTCAACTAGTTTCTCGTATCATGCTTGAGAAGCTTGTTTCAAACTATAAATTAATTTTTATAGTTTGTAAACCTTGTTTTCTTTTCCCTTTGCTAAAAAATTGTTAGGTTGTGTCATGTACATTTTTTTTGAGGTCTCCATTCAAAAATGTAATTTTGACATCCATTTGGTGAACTTTCCATCCATTGTGAGTTGCTAGAGCCAACATGATCTGAATGGTAGTCCACTTTATTGTAGGTGTAAAGGTTTCATTGTAGTCAATTCCATCCTTTTTATCATATCTCTTTGAGACAAACCTTAATTTTTTCTTGTCAAATGAGTCATCTTCTTTGTATTTGTTGAGATAGACCCACTTGCAGCCAATTGGTTTTCAACCATATGGTGGATCAACTAGATTTCAAGTCCTCTTTTTCACCAGAGAATTATACTCATATTTCATTGATTTTCTATAATAAGAAATATTATCAACTTATTTGAAAGTTTTTGGTTCTTAATCAAATATAACATTGAGTTCCTTTTGAGAATCATCTAATGTGATTTTTCCAATCATGTCTTAAATTTCATCAATAAAATTGTATGGTTGAGATGAGGTTGCATGTGGACTTTGAGTGCATATTTTCTTAACTTCATTAGGCCTCACATCTTTCAATGTTTGAGTGGCCCACTTAGGCATCTCTTTTTGTGTTGTATGTGATTTGGGTTCATCCTCTAAATTTCCTTCACTGTTTGCTCTCTATTCTACTAGCCCCTATTCAATATCTGATGAAGTTTCACTCTCTCCTTTAGAAGAGTTTCAATCTCATGTACAGGAGACAATAGAAAATAAATAGATTCCAAACTTTGTGTCCCTAATCATTATCTATAAGATTCAAATCACTCTCTTTGTAGACATCAAACTTTACATATTTGTCTATTCAACTCAATTATTGATCAATATTCTCTTTATCCTTTGCAATTTCATAAAATATAACTTCTCTTGCAACAAGAAAATTATTATCTTTCTAAACATATAGCTAGAATGCCTTGGAGGAATCAAAACATCCCAAATGGATGCATTTTTGACTCTTATGGTCCAATTTCTTTCTATTCTCCTTTGGTATCAATGCATAACATATGGATCCAAAAATATGAATATGTCGCACTAAAGGGAGGTGACCACACCACATCACATATGGATTCCTTGATTCAAGATATATTGATGGTGATCTGTTGGGAAGGAATACTACTATTTTAGTTGCTTTGGTCCAAAAGTGTAGATTTACCCCTTTGAAATACAACATTACACAAACCATATTCATCATAGTTTTTTTCATTCTTTCAACTAATCCATTTTGTTGTGGAGTATGAGGAAATGTGATATGGTGTTTGATCCCATTTTTATCAAGATAGGATTCAAAATTATTTGATGTGGATTTACCATGGTTATTTATCTTGAGTGTCTAAATTCATGTTTGTGCTTAATTTTCAATCATTGTTCAAAACTTCTTGAAATTGTCGAAGGTTTTTGATATTATTTTCAAAAAATGTATCCATGTCATCCTACTATAGTGATCAATGAATATGATGAAGTACTTATGACCACTAGTGAAGATTGTTAGAAGAGAACACAAGACTAAATGAAAAAGTTATAATTGTTTGTCTACTTTTCACTGTGACTTTGGAAATGGTTCTCTTACATGTTTATCCAAGATGTAAGCTTTACACTTACTATCTATTTTTATGGGTAATGTAAGCATGTCAACAACACCATTCAATTTCAATACATGAATTTTTTTATAGTGAGTGTGCTTAAATCAAGCATGCCAAAACATGTTTGAAGCTTTTCTATCTTCCACAAGATGAGCATAATTCCTTGAATTTGATGGCTCACCTTCTAGTTTGAGTAGTTTCCCTTCCTCATATCCAGTCAAGATGATTGTATTGTCACTTTTTAATCTAATTGTGACATCACCATTATCCAATAGAAAAAAATGATTTTATTGCCTTATAATAAATAGGGATAATAAGTTTCATTTCAATTGAGGAAGGTAGATAACATAATAAATTTTGTAGTTTGGAATCCCTTGATAATTGAGTTGAATTTTACCCCTTCATTGTGGTTGAAAAATTGATCTGTCTATGAGGTATATTGACCCAAAATTTTCTTCAATTTACTCCTTAATGAAGTCTTTAAAAAAATTTCATATGTTGAGCGGCACTAGTATCAAGAACCCAAGCATCAATCCATGAGGAACTGATTGAGACACTGTTTACTTCATTATCTGTACTAAAAACCACACATTCACTAGTGAATTGGATTGAGTTTGACTCTTTTGACTATTTATTTGAATTTTCCTCTTTATTTTTATGGTATGCTTTAATTTTCTCCCATGGAAACCTACATTCATGAATATCATGGCTACCTTTTCACACCATTCATAATAGAGGCTTTGTTTATCATTCTATTTTTGATTTTGACCACCATGATTTTCTTTTTTGCCATGTTTTCCCTTGTACTTGTTGTTTCCTTCATTTTTAGAAGATGTGGTCTTATTTGATGGTTGGGAAGAATTTTTTTGACATAGCACACACTTTCACCTATTCTAGTTTCTATTTTCCTTCCAAATGCCTTTTCTATTTCTTCCATCTTTTCAACTAATTGGTCAAATGTGAGAGTCTTCAATTAATTTCTTACTTGTAGAGACTCCAAATAGGTTAAATAGTTAGGAAAAATGGATTTTATTAATGTTATCATGTATATGTATATTTTGACACCTATTTCTTCAACATCATGTTTGATAGCACATATGTCTAAAGTTAATCTCATCACATCACCATCTTTTAAATCTAAGTTAAATAATTTAAAATATAATTGAATGATTTTCAACTCTGAATGGGAGTCATATAGGTCATTAAATTTATGATATACTTCCCATGGTTTATTTCACCCATATATATGATGAAACACATCTCCATCTACTGATGCCCTCATCAAGGCCAAAGCCTTCTAGTTTTTCTATTTCCATGCCTGAATGTCCTTTGCATTCCCTATTGGTTCAGCTAGTTGTGTTACCCCATCACAAATATTGAACCATATATCATTGAATATGAGTGTGTTCTCCACTTATCGAGACCATTCTACCCAACTTTCTTTGCCAGTTAAGGTAGGGTCAACAATGGATTTGATGGAATGCATGGTTTTGTGTTGTTTTTGCATTTTTATAGGTTTTGAGTTTCTGTTTAACCCTAGTTAGTTTCTTATCACTCCAAAATGGTTCCCTTTTCTATATATACAAATTTACTAAAAATGATTCATTTTGTCATTAACACCAACTTAAAAATAAAACCTCATACATCAATATACTTAGTTTTTCTTGATTTCTAGGTTTACATTCTTCAACATACACAAATGGGTAAAAAAGAGTATCTCCCCTAATTTATCTTTAAATTACATGATTTGGTTATTTTTGTCCAAATACACTTATATTAGCATACCTCAAAGCAATTAAAAATAAATTACTTAAATTTTACATGCCTTCAAATTTAAATATTTTTAAAATTTGAAAAAAGGACATTTAAAAACTATAAATTGGATTTTTAAATAAAAAGTCTTAAAAATATAGACCTCTTCTCCTTTTAGAAAATTTGATTTAATCTCATTCCAATAATGGAATAAATAAAACTATAGAACTTCCTTTATTTTGAAAAGAAAGATATATGGAAAATTCCCCAAAAATAAACTTCCAAAAGTTATATTATCACCAAAGATAGGTTGCAATAATGAAAATACTAAAATATTATTGAAATGAAATTCCAAATTAATAGTAGATCCACATAGGTGATACACAGGTCACAACTCAGGCCTTTGCAACCACACAATGCTCCAAATACCACATGGTAGATCTACCATAGGTGAAAATTCCCACAAATGGCACCAAAAACTCCAACATAGTAGGTGAAAACATAAGACTTAGCTTAATAATGTCTTCAAAAAATAAGGAGATGCAACAAGGGTCAGCATAATCTAAATCATAAACTCTCAAAATGCCTCTCTTTTGGTATAACATGCTACCAAACTAAGTAATGAATCACTGACTGATATAAAAACTAAAAAATCTCTCAAAAAAATGCATCCCTTTCAGTGTTGGTTTAATGCATATGCATATGATAATTGTTTTTTAAAATAAATATTATCTATTGAAAAACCATACAGATAAATTGAAGGAGTAAATTAAAAAAAAATTACTTGCTATGATACCAATGACATATCAGAAATAAAGTTGAAGGAATGACAATGAAGTTATATTTCATGATTAAAATTAGAAAGGAAGCAAACAATTATAATTTAAAGCCAAAAAATGACCCATCAATTCACAATCCCAATGACTCTTCCTATTCTTATGAGAATAAAAATCTTATTAAATAAGATGA
This sequence comes from Torreya grandis, assembly GCA_037957365.1. Taxonomy (NCBI): domain Eukaryota; kingdom Viridiplantae; phylum Streptophyta; class Pinopsida; order Cupressales; family Taxaceae; genus Torreya; species Torreya grandis. Next base: position 644,672 of record JARHVA010000385.1, read on the forward strand.
AATGCAAGACACTTAGGATTAATAACTAATATCTATAATATTATTATAGAAAAAAAGATTATGTGTTTTTCAAGAATTACTTCCCTAATTGGTTTCTAAAAGGATAAGTACTCTCAAAACCTATGCCTATTGCTAGCAGTGATTTGCACACACACATTTAGACATGGATAAGAATTTAAAGGGAATAACAATGTAAGAAATTCACAAGCCTCAGACAAAGGTTATTCCTTTTAGGGTAGATGTTGTAAACTCTTACTCAAGAAAGTATGGCTCAAGTTGGTGAAGTATCTAAGGTAGTTGTTGCACACAAATAGAAAACTACATAAAAGAAGCACTCATACACATTCAAGATTATGAATCAATTTGAACTTAATTACCATAATCAATATATTTACCAATATTTTAACAATTGTTTAACATATACAAATTAATACATCAATCAAGACAGTTAAGAATTTATTCACAACTATTACACACTAAAGATTATTGAAACATAAAACCAAAGAAATTAATAACTAATTATACAAAAATTTAAAATAAAATAAAAAAACATATTTATTAATGATCAAAATTTATGTTGCTTCTATATTTAAACTTCTCTGACCAAAATTCAAGTTGGATTATAATTGTTTATATAGAGATGGAGAAGGGATCACCTCATCTTCTGAGATCATACATGGTCATTACATGTGATACTCAGAACTTGAGTTCTAACTATGGTTCAAAATCATATAAAATTATAATTGTAGTTATCAATTTAAAATAAACTTTGCAAAAATCTATGCAACATGTGCATGAAAATGAAAATGAAGGCATTTCTTAAAATTATATCTCAAACTACATGACAATAGCTCCTTTTATAGGTTTGAGGAATAAAATGTTCATCTTTAAAATTAGCCACCTCTAAAGTGGAACTCAAACATGTGTTAAAGACAAGTATCATCATATCTATCCTTTATATCCAATGATGTTGTTTAACTGTGACTAATCTTAATATGACTATGCATTACATGTCACCCAATCTTTTCCTGAATTTGGATCTTTGAGAAGTCCACTTATGACTCATACCATTAATTTTTTTCATGATATAATTTGAGTATGCCACATGGTATCTCTGTAAGGGCCTCGATGCTCTTTATGGTCCTAGCTCAAATGTCTTTATGCCATGTGGCAACTCCTTGCTTGCTTCAGGACCTTTGAATAGTTCATGTTGATCTCACACCATCTATTTTCTATGCTCAAGATAACATGATTCATAAATATAGTGCTTTGAATCATTAACTCCTGTAAGCTTTTGACACTTATCACATCTTAATTCCTTTTAAAAGTCTCTACTGATATTGCACTATTAAATCAAGTATATGGATCAACATTGGCCATTGATCTACCTAGGCCAAATAGCCTTTGAGTTAAAATGGCTAATTTATGAGTTTAAATTTGATTTTTATGTAACCATATCCTCATGACCATCGATTATGTCTACATGACTGTCACAATTTAATCCCTTTTCATTTTCATGATGAACTTATATGTGAGATTCATGTGACTATCAAAGACATCTTCATGATCATCGATGACATGTAGATGACCATAAAAATTTAAAGCCATATACTTTTTGATCTTAATTTTTTAATTCATGCAACTATTAAAGATGTCCACATAACAGTCACATTAGTTTAATACCCTACGAGCTATATACTTGTCATTTCCTGGTTCACTTTGCTCCTACAAGTATAAATGAAAAGAGGATTTAGTATAATAGTAATTTGGGAAATATATATAAAAGATCTTACTTGAATATTATATCCTAAGGTCTTAGTATTAATCAAATATGATTTGGACCTGGGCTAAAAAAATATTAAATTAAGCTCAAAACATAATGAAACTATTATCTAAGTAGGGGTACCACTTGGCAGTATGGTATTGGTTTGAGGGCAATTTTTATAAAATTTATGTATGGGGGAATTTTTTTAGACAAAATGTATGCAATGATTATCCCAAAGACCCAATTCATTAGATAAATTGTCTAAGAAACAAATTCTAAAGGAACTACATTTTCATCAGATAAAATGTCTGAGACACAAAGTCTGAAGGAATTGGCTTGTAGGGTAACATTCTTGGGATAAAAGTCTCGAAGGGTAAGTAAATATGTTTTAAAGGTCTACCTTTTGTGAAAAATGTCTATGAAAAAAGTACCAAAGGATCATTTCCAAAGGGAAAGGGTCCAAGACAAAAATCCCTAAAGGGAAAATATCAGAGGGTAAAGGCTTGAGACAAAAATCCCAAAGGGTAAGTATCGAAGGGAAAAAATGCAAAGGGAAAAATCTTTCAGAAAAAATGTTCAAAGGAATGATTTAAATGTTAAAAGGGTGCATGAAAAAATACTTGAAGGGAATTTGTGAAGGGCAAAGGCTCTCAAATAAAATATCTAAAGGAATGGTTTTAGAGGGAAAAGGCCCGTGATAAAAGTCCCAAAGGATATGATGTCTCAGACAAAATGTTCAAATGAATTAGTCGAAGGACAAAATCTCTCAAACAAAATGTCTAAAGTAATGTTTTGAAAGGATGGTCTCAAAAAGGATGAAGGGCATGATGTCTCATACTAAATGTCCAAAGGAATTTTTCCAAGAGAAAAATGACCTAGGACAAAAGTCCTTAAAGATACTTTCAAAAGGTTGAAGGGAACTTTCAAAAAGAATAAAGGGTAGGTGGGTTAAGGATGAAGGGTCATTTTTGAAGGGAAGAAATCTAAAGGCTGTACTTCATAGGTAATTTAATCCATGACAAAAGTCCGAAAGGATCTACTTCATAAAGGCTGAAGGGTAGGTTTGGAGGGCTAAAAGATATCTATTAAAGGATTTGTTTTAGACAAATTTTTTGTAGACCCATTTCATTTAGGGGAATTATTTTGGACAAAATGTCCAAAATAATTTCCCTAATGAAATAAGTCTAAGAAAAAAAGTCCATAAAGAATTAGTCAATAAAGGTAATGGAAAAAACACCTAAAAAGACAAATTACATAAGTCCCAAAAGAATAAGTTACAAAAATAATAGGTCCCCAAACAAACACCCTAGTAAAGAGACTAAACAAAACATAAGATCAATAGAATAAGCTTGATAAACATAGACCTGATAGAATGACTCTGATAAAATAAAAGAGTTTAGCCTATGAAAACACAATACCAATCAATATTTTTCCTAGAATTCATAAAAACACATAGTAGAAGGGCTCAAAATTAAGACCATAGTCTCAAAAAGTGGGTCCACATTTCCTAAGGAAAGAAGGGGGATGTTGGTTACAACAAATGGTGACTCACATGGGGAATACTCTTGAGTATTCAAGAACCCAAAACACTAATTTGTAATCATAAATTAATTATGAAGTGTGTTACATAAGAATACATAAATAAAAAACATGAAAGAGACTCCTAAGTTAATTCACATAACATACTTGCCTTCTAATTTCTTGGATCTATGTGTGTCAAAATATGTAGTTTATTTAACCCCTACTATGATGAATTTGTTAAAGGCTTGATGAAGCTATAGGTTTCGGTCTAATATCTATTAAAACTCAAAAAAAAGGGAAGATAAAGCATTGATATGTTGTTATCTAGACATATATAACCCCGATAGTGATACCTTGGGCTCCTTCTCCATGTCTTTTCATTATTATTTTTAGCCATGATGTGTGGTACATTGACCTTATTTCATCATACGAGCCTTTAGATTTTATTTTTATCTTTTAAATCCATTTTTTCTTTCTTATTTTTTTAATTTTTCTCTTAGTTTGTTCTTCAATGGAAAATAGAAGAGCTAGAACCCTAATGAACTAGTTTAATTATAAAATAAATAATTACTAAAATGTCCCTGCCAGCTACACCTATACCTAAAATTATCACTTCCAACAAGTATTTAATGTGATAAGTACATTAAACCTAATAGCACAATAAAAAATTTCTAAATTTGTGTGAAGTACTTTAAGAGAAACTTCCACATGCCTGGTAAAAGCATTCAATTGTCACACCTGATTACCTACCTTCATCCTAAAGACTCAAAAACACAAAAATATGCCTAATATGTAAACTAGTCCCAAAGTGTCAAGATTTTAATTTACCCTTTTCTAAAAATCAGTTGGTTTGGATTTTTTAGCTTAGTTATAGTTAGATAAAAAACATTTTTGATCTTTATAGAAAACAAAGAAAAACTAATCTAAGAAAGCAAGGAACTTAAAATAAGAAATCACTAAAATCTAAGCTAGAAAGAATGAAACTGAAAGTAGGAAAGATTAATATAGAAAGTAGGAAACTAGTCTAATAAAGTGGGAAATCTAATCTAATTCTATAGCTATATTCATCCTTCATCAATAAATAATATATATAGATGAAATAACCTAGAAATAGTGGTTCAAGAACCATCCATTGACTGGATATGTAAGCTCGTTTCCTTAGTGGTCCCTTAGATGAAATGCATTATTACTCATGATCTCTAAAATCTAGTATGGTCCAATCCATACTAGGGAAAAGTTGTCATTATTTCCTTTCTTCTCATGGGCTTTATCCCAAAGTAGCACTATATATGAAGTCCTTAATGCTTTGACCTTTTCTCTTTTATCAAACCACCTCTTGACCATGTCCTAGTTTTTAATAAATTTTTGTAGGGCCTTAGTCCTTGAATCTTATATTTCTATTATGTCAAACAATCTTGGTTCTACTTTATCACTTGATTCTATGTAGTCCTACATGAATTGATAAGTGGGTAACTTAGGCATAATTAGGAATACAAACTTGCATCCATACACCAATAAGTAGGGTGAAGATTTAAGGTATTGCTTGTGTCTAGTCTATCTACCCAAATATCATACTTTAATAAATTATGTCAGTCCCTAAGCTTTTCTCTAATTGATTTCTTAATTGAACTGATCATATTTTTATTTGTTGATTCTACTAGTCCATTTTTTTAAGGGTAATGGTTAGAATCTTACCTGATAATAATACAACCCTTATAGTGACTATGTTGGACTATTATAGATATTCTAATCCCTCATTAACTTTATTTCCTACCAAAATTCACCCTTTAATTTTTAAATTGTACCACTTTACCTTTTTGCTCTATTTTAGCTTGTAAACAGATAAAAAATCAGGCTATTTTTTGCAATTAAAATATCCATAATAAACTTGTTGATGTGGCTTTTATGCACACCATAGTCAAACGAGGTAGCCTTTAACATTTTAGGATCTTAATGGAGGTAAAATCCACTTCAAGGCATGAGTTTTAGGTATGAAATTTTTGACAACCTGTTGATGGAATAGGGGTAGGGCATGCAAGTTGTTGACAAGGTTTTTGGATAGAGGTGTATTTCTTATAAGGTAGTGAATCTCTATGTGATTTAGATGGGTGACTGGTTTTTAATCTAAAGTGGGTAGATATTAAAACAAATTCAAAAAGAAAGAGGGAAGGTTAAGGTAAAAAATGATAGGATAGAAAAAAAATTGAAGGAATGATAATGAAATTCTATTTCACAATTCAAATTAGAAAGGAAGAAAACATTAAAACTTAAAGCCAACAAATGACCCATCAATTCACATTCCCAATGACTCTTCCTATTCCTACAAGAATGGAAAGATTATTGAATAAGACCAAATATAAGACACCTAAGCTAAATACCTAAGATTAATAACTAATATCTATAATATTATTAAATCCCCCTTTAATCTATATGGGTCTTTATCAAACCAAACACTCTTCTAAACTTTTAAAAAATTTCTCATCCAAGTGCCTTTGTCAGGATGTCTGTTGGTTGCTCTGTTGTTGGGCATTGTTGTAATTTGACACTACCATTTTTCACATAGTGTCAAATCAAATGAAATTTGGTATTTATGTGCTTAGTTTAGTTGTGAAAGACTAGATTCTTTTCCATATGGAATGCATAAGTGCTATCAATCGTGATATTTTTTGATGAAACTTGTTGCTCGTGAAAATCTAAAAGAACCCTTTTTAGCCACAAGATCACTCTAGATGCCTCTAAATCAGCTATATATTATGATTCTACTAAAAACAAAAATTGCATTGATTGCTTCCTAGATTTCTAACTGATAACTACTATTCCAAAATTCATTAGAAAACTTGAGGTAGACTTTCCATCTTCATGATCACCAACATAGTCAAAATTTTAACACCCAACCAGTTTGAAGTTTCCTACCTTAGAGTATTTGAGCCCAAATGTTATGTGCCTTTGAGATATCTGAGGACCCTTTTTTTGTTAATTAATGACTCTCCTTAGGTTGTTTCATGAATCTTGAAAGGACACCAAATGCATATGATATATCTAGTTGAGTGGTAGTCACATAAATTAGACTTCCAATGATTTGTTTTTATCTAGTGGCATCAACCAAATATATTGAATCTTAAGATGTCAATTTGAGATTTTGTTCCATAGACATGTTGAGAGGCTTAAAATATTCCATTCTAAACTTGATTATAATGATACCAATGTACTTATATTGAGTGATGAATAAATACTTTGGTTTTTGAATTACTTTAATACCCAAATAGTAATGCAGATAACCCAAATCAGTCATTTCAAAGCTTTTCATCAACTCTAATTTGAATTTTTTAATGTATCATTCATTATACCTTGTGATGAGAAAAGAATAAATATACACCACCAAAAATACATATGTTTTTTCAACTATTTTGATGAAAATAGTTGTATCTTCCAACTTAAAACATTTGAAGTTCATGTTCATGAGGTGCTCAACTAGTTTCTCATACCATGTTCGATGGGCTTGTTTCAAACTATAAATAAATTTTTCTAGTTTTAAAACCTTGTGTTCTTGTTCCTTTACTACAAAATTGTTAGGTTGCGTCATGTACATAGTTTTTTTGAGGTCTCCATTTAGAAATGTAGTTTTGACATCTATTTGGTGAACTTTCCATCCATTGTGAGCTATTAGAGCCAACATGGTATGAATGTTAGTCCAATTTATTATAGGTGTAAAGGTTTCATTATATTCAATTCCATCCTTTTGATCATATCCATTTGAGACAAACCTTACTTTGTTCTTTTCAAATGAGACATCTTCTTTATATCTATTGAGATAAACCCACTTGCAACCAATCAATTTACAACCATATGGTGGATCAACTAGATTCCAAGTCCCATTTTCACAAGAGAATTATACTCATCTTTCATTGATTTTATCTAATATTCAATATTCACACGCTTGTTTGAAATTTATTGGTTCTTAATCAAATGCAACATTGAGTTCCTCTTGAGAATCATCCAATGTGAGTTTTCCAATCATGTCTTGAATTTTATCAATATAATTGTATGGTTGAGATGAGGTTACATGTGGAATTTGAGTGTCTATTTTCCTAACTTCATTATGCCTCACATCTTTTAGTGTTTGAGTGGTCCACTTAGGCATCCCTTTTTGTGCTACAAGTGATTTAGGTTCATCCTCTAAAATTCCTTCACTATTTGCCCTCTATTCTGTTGGACCCTATTCAATATCTGATAAAGTTTCACTCTCTCCTTTAGGAAGAGTTTCAAGCTCATGTATGGGAGAAAATATAAAATCAATAGATTCCAAACTTTTTGTCCCCACTCATTACCTAGAACATTCAAATCACTCTCTTTGTAGACATCAAACTTTGCATATTTATCTAGCCAACTCAACTGTTGATCAATATTCTCTTTATCCTTTGCAATTTAACAAAAGGAAACTTCTCTTACAACAAGAAACTTATTCTCTTTCTCATCATATAGCCTGAATGCCTTGGAGGAATCAGAATATCCAAAATGGATGCATTTTTGACACTTATGATCCAATTTGTTTCTCTTCTCCTTTGGAATCAATATGTAACAAGTGGATCCAAAAATATGAATATGTTGCACTAAGGGGAAGTGATCACACCACATCTCATATGGAGTCTTTGATTCAAGATATATTGATGGTGATCTATTGGGGAGGTATACTATTGTTTTAGCTACTTTGGTCCAAAAGTGTAGATTTACCCCTTTGAAATACAACATTACACAAACCATATTCATCATAGTTCTATTCATTTTTTCAACTAATCCATTTTGTTGTGGAGTATGAAGAAATGTGAGATGGTGTTTGATCCCATTTTTCTCAAGATAGGATTGAAACTTCTTTGATGTGAAATTACCATGGTTATTTTTCTTGAGTGTCTCAATTCATGTTTGTGCTTCATTTTATATCAATGTTTAAAACTTCTTGAAAGTGTCGAAGGTTTTTGATTTCTTTTTCAAAAAGTGTATCCATGTCATCTTACTATAGTGATCAATAAATATCATGAAGTACTTATGACCACTAGTGAAGAGGATTAGAAGAGAACATAATTCTAAATAAACAAGCTATAATTATCTATCTACTTTTCACTGTGACTTTGGAAATGGTTTTCTTACATGTTTAGCCAAGATGCATGATTCACACTTCTTATCTAGTTTTATGGGTAATGTAGGCATTCCAACAACACTATTCTTTTGTAATTCATGGATTTTTTTATAGTGAGTGTGCCCAAATCAAGCATGCAACAACATTTTGGAGATATTCTATCTTCCACAAGATGAGCATAGTTCCTTGAATTTCATGGCTCACCTTTCACTTTGAGTAGTTTCCCTTCCTCATATCCAATCAAGATGACTGTATTGTCACTTTTTCTCCTAATTGTGACATCTCCATTATACAATAGAATGGAATGGCCTTGTTTCCCTATAAGAACTAGGGATAACAAGTTTCATTTCAATTAAGGAAGGTACAGAACATTCTCAAGTTTGTAGTTTGAAATCCCTTACTGATTGAGTTGAATTGTACTTCTTCCTTGTGGTTAAAAACTTAATCTATCTATGAGGTATATTGAGCCAAAACTTTCTTCAATGTACTCATCAATGAATTCTTTTTGAAAATTTATATGTTTAGTGGCACTATTATCAAGAACCAAAATATAAATCCATGATGAACTGATCAAAATAGTGTTTACTTCATCATTTATACTAAAAAACATACATTCACTAGTTAATTGGATTGATTTTGACTCTTTTGACTATTTCTATGAATTTCCCTCTTTATTTTTATAGTATGCTTCAATTTTCTCCCATGGAAGCCTACATTCATGAATCTCATGGCTACCTTTTCTTTCACACCATTCATAATAGAGGCTTTATTTATCATTCTATTTTTGATTTTGACCACCATGCTTTATTTTTTTCCATGTTTTCATTTGTACTTGTAATTTCCTTCATTTTTGGAATACGTTTTCTATTTGATGGTTTAGAAGAATTATTTTTGACATAGCATGCTCTTTCACCTCTTGTGGTTTCTATTTTCCTTCCAAATGCCTTTTCTATTCTTCCATCTTTTCAACCAATTAGTCAAATGTGAGAGTCTTAAACTGATTTCTTGCTTGTAGAGACTCTGAATAGGTTAAATAGTTAGGAAGAAGGGATTTTAGGAATGTGATCATGTATATGTCTATTTTGACACCTATTTATTCAAAATCATGTTTGATAGCATGTATGTCTAAAGCCAATCTCATCACATCACCATCTTTTAACTCTAAGTTGAATAGTTTAAACTACAATTGAATGAATTCTAACTTTTAATGGGAGTCATAAAGGTCATTTAGTTTATGATATGCTTCCCATGGTGTATTTCACCCCTATATATGATGAAACACATCTCCATTTTCTAATGCCCTCATCAAGACCAAAGCCTTCTCGTTTTTATATTTCCATGCCTAAATGTCCTTTGCATTCCTTATTGGTTCAGTTGGTTGTGTTTCCCCATCACAAATATTGAACCATATATCATTGAATATGAGTGTGTTCTCCACTTATCAAGACCATTTTACCCAACTTTATTTGCCAGTCAAGGTAGGGTCAATAATGGATTTGATGGAATACATGGTTTTGTGTTGTTTTTGCATTTTTATAGGTTTTGAGTTTTTTTTTAACCCCAATTAGTTCTTTATCACTCAAAAATGGTTCCCTTTTATATATATGCAAAGGTACTGAAAAAGATTCATTTTTTCATTAACACCAACTTAAAAATAAAACCTCATACATCAATATACTTGGTTTTTCCTTATTTCTAGGTTTACATTTTTCAATATACATAAATGGGTCAAAAGAGTATTTCCCCTTATTTCTCTTTATATTACATGATTTGGTTGTTTTTGTCTAGATACATCTCTCAAAGTGCCTCCCTTCTAGTGCTCATTCACTGCATATGCATAGGATAATTGGTTTTTGAAAGAAATATTATCTATTGTAGAGCCATATGCATAAATTAAAGGAAAGAGTTAAAAAAAATTACTTTCTCTTATACCAATGATAGACTAGAAATAAAGTCGAAGGAATGACAATGAAATTTTATTTCATGATTCAAATTAGAAAGGAAGCAAACAATTATAATTTAAAGCCAAAAAATGACCCATCAATTCACATTCACAATGACTCTTCTTATTCCTACAAGAATGAAAAGCTTATTGAATAAGATGAAATGTAAGACACCTAAGCTAGACACCTGGTATTAATAACTAATATCTATAATATTATTATATAAAATAAGATTATGTGTTTTTCAAGAATTACTTCCCTAGTTGATTTCTAAAAGGACAAGTACTCTCAAAACCTATACCTATTTCTAGCAGCGATTTACACACACACAATTAAACATGGATAATAATTTTAAGGGAATAATGATGTAAGAAATTCACAAGCCTCAGACAAAGGTTACTCCTTTTAGGGTAGTTGTTGTAAAATATTACTCAGGAGAGTATGGCTTGGGTTGGCAAAGTATTTAAGGTAGTTTTATCACACACATAGAAAAATACATCAAAGAATCACTCATACACATTCAAAATTATGAATCAATTTGAACTTAATTACCCTAATCATTATATTTACCAATTAACAACTGTTTCACATCTACAGATTAATAAATCAATCAAGCTAGTTAAGAATTTATTCACAACTATTACACACTAAAGATTATTGAAACATAGAACCAAATAAAGTAACAACTAATTATACAAAAATTGAAAATAAAATACACAAACACATTTTCTAATGATCAAAATTGATGTTGCTTCTTTATTTAAAATTCTCTAACCAAAATGCAAGTTATATTATAATTGTTTATATAGATTTGGATAATGGGTCACCTCATCTTCCAAGATCATACAAGGTCATTATATGTGATATTCAAAACTTGAGTTCTAACTATGGTTTACAATCATATAAAAGTCTACTTATAATTATCATTTTAAAATAGCCTTTCCAAAAAGCTATGCAACATGTGCATGTACATGAAAATGAAGGTAATTTTTACAATTATATCTCAAACTACATGACAATAGCTCCTTTTATATGTTACAAGAACAACATGTTTATCTTTCAAATTAGCCACCTCAAAAATAGAACTCAAACATGTGTTAAAGACAAGTATCATCATATCTATCCTTTATAACTAGTGATGTTGTTTAACTATGACTAATATTAATATGACTATGCATTGCATGTCACCAGATCTTTTACTAAATTTGGATCTTTGAAAATTCCACTTAAGACTCATACCATCATTTTTTTCATGATAAAATGTGAACATGCCACTTGGTAGCTCCATAGGGGCCTCAATACTCTTTATAGTCTGAGCTCAAATGTCTTTATGCCATGTGGCAAACCCTTGCTTGCTTTAGGACCTTTGAAAATTTCATATTGATCTCACACAATCTATTTTCTATGCTCAAGATAACATGATTAATAGATCTAGTGCTTTATATCATTGACTCCTATAAGCTTTTAACACTTATCACATCCTGATTCCTTTAAAAAGTCTCTACTAATCTTGCACTATTGAATAAACTATATGGATCAATAATGGCCATCGAACTACATGGGCCTAATAGCCTTTGATTTTAAAATGGCTAATTTATGAGTTTAAATTTGATGTTAATGTAACCATTAATGATATCCTCATGACTATCAATGATGTGCACAAGACTGTCACAATTTAAAACCCTGTCATTTTCTTGATGAACTTAAATTTGAGATTCATGTGACCATCAAAAACATCCTCATGATCATTGATGACATCCACATGACCATCAAAATTTAAACCCATATCCTTTTGTTTCTAATCTTAATTTTGTCATTAATGCAACTTTTAAAGATGTCTAGAAAACAATCACGTTATTTTAATACCTTACGAGCTGGATACTTATCATTTCTTGGTTCACTTTGCTCCTACAAGTATAAATGAAAAGAGGATTTAGTATAATAGTAATTTTGGAAATATATATAAAAGACCATGCATTAATATTCTAGCCTAAGGTCTTAGTATTAATCAAATATGATTTGGACCTAGGCTAAAAAAAATATTAAATTAAGATCAAAACATAATGAAACTATTATCTAAGTAGGGGTACCACTTGGCAGTATGGTATTGGTTTCGGGGAAATTGTTACAAAATTTACATATAGGGGAATTGTTTCAAACAAAATATCTATAAAAATTATCCCAAAGGTCCAATTCATCAGATAAAGTGTCTAAGACATAAAGTCTCAAGGAACTACATTTTCATTACATAAAGTGTCTGAAGGAATTAGGTTGTAGGGAAAAATTCTTGGGGCAAAAGTCCCAAAGGGTAAGTGAATTTATTCGAAAGGTCTACCTTGTATGAAAAATGTCTAGGACAAAAGTCCCAAAGGGTCATTTCCAAAAGGCAAGGGCCCAAAACAAAAATCCCTAAAGGGCAAATCTCAGAGGGCAAAGGCTCGAGACAAAAATCCCAAAGGGTAAGTCTCAAAGGGAAAAAACCCAAAGGGAAAAATCTCTCACACAAAATGTTTAAAGGAATGGTTCAAAGGGTACAATAAAAAATCCTTGAAGGGCATGTGTGAACAGAAAAGGATCCTAAATAAAATGTATAAAGGAATGGTTTTGGAGGGAAAAGGTTTGGGATAAAAGTCCCAAAGGATATGATGTCTCAGACAAAATGTTTGAAGGAATTGGTCGAAGGACAAAGTCTCTCAAACAAAATGTCTGAAGGAATATTTCCAATGGAAAAATGACCCAAGACAAAAGTCCTAAAGGATACTTTCAAAAAGTTGAAGGGCACTTTCAAAAAGGTTGAAGGGTAGGTGGGTTAAGGCTGAAGGGTCATTTTTGAAGGGCATAAATTTGAAGGGTCTAATTCATAGGGAATTTAATCCATGACAAAATTCCCAAAGGATCTACTTCGTAAAGGCCAAAGCGTAAGTTTGGAGGGTTAAAATAGATCTGTTGAAGGATTTGTTTTGAAAAAAATGTTCTTAGACCCAATTCATTCAATGGAATTATTTTGGACAAAATGTCCACAATAATTTCCCCAATTAAATAAGTTTATGATAAAAATTCCACAAATAATTATTCAACAAAGGCAATGGAAAAAACACCCAAAAAGACAAATTACATAAGTTGGAAAAGAACAAGTTCCAAAAGGAATAGGTCCCCAAATAAACACCCTAGTAAAGAGACTACACAAAATATAATATCAATAGAATAAGCTTGATAAACATAGAACCGATAGAATGAACCTGATAAAATAAAAGAGTTTAGCCTATGAAAACACAATACCAATTAGTATTTTTCATAGAATTCATAAGAAAACATAGTAGAAGGGCTCAAAATCAAGACCATAGTCTAAAAAAGTGGGTCCCCACTTCCTATGGAAAGAAAGGGGATGTTGGGTATAGCAAATGGTGACTCATAGGGAGAATACTCCTGAGTATTCAAGAACCAAGAACTCTAGTTTTCAATCATAAATTAATCATGAAGTTTGTTACATAAGAATACATAAATCAAAAAAATTAAAGAGACTCCTAAGTTAATTCAAACAACATACTTGCCTTCTAATTTATTTGATCTATGTGTGTCAAAATGTGTAGTTTATTTTACCCCTATTGTGACAAAAATTTTAAAGGCTTGATGTAGTTGTAGGATTCGATGTACTATCTATTAAAAATAAAAAACAAGGGAAGATCAAGCATTGACATGCCACAAGCCAAACATTTATAACCATGATAGAGATACCAGGGGCTCCTTCTCCATCTCTTTTCATTTTTTTTAAGCCATGATGTGTGTTACATTAACCTTATTTCATCATGCGGGCCTTTAGATTTTATTTTGATCTTTTGAATCCATTATTTCTTTCTTCTTTTGTTTTTATTTTGCTCTTAGTTTGTTCTTGAATTGAAAAGAGAAGAGTTGGAACCCTAGTGATCTAGTATAATTATAAAGCAAATCATTACTAGAATGTCCCTGCTAGCTACACCTATACCTAAAATGATCACTTCCAATAGGTATTTAATGTGATAAGTACATTCAACCTAATAAAATAAGAAAAAAATTATACATTTGTATTAAGTACCCTAAGAGAAACTTCCACATTCCTATAAAAAGTATTTAATTATGAAACCATTCAAAATAATCCATGATTACCTACCTTCATCGTAAAGACTCAAAAACACAAAAATATGCCTAATCTATAAACTAGTCACAAAGTATCAAGATTTTAATTTTCCCCTTTTCTATAAATCATAAGCTCAATTTGTTTGGATTTTTTATCTTAGTTATAGTCATATAAAACAATTTTTTGATCACTATAGAAATCAAAGAACAACTAAACTAAGAAAGCAAGGAACTTAAACTAAGAAATCACTGAAATCTAATGTAGAAAGCATGAAATTGAAATTAGGAAAGATTAATATAGAAAGTAGGAAACTAGTCTAAGAAAGAAAGAAATATAATCTAGTCCTACAACTATATTAATTCATCCTTCATCAATCATTAATATCCATAGATGACATAGCCCTAAAATAGTGCTTCAGGAACTATCCATTGACTAGATATGTAAGCTCATTACCTTAAAGGTCCTTCAAACAAAATGCATTATTACCCACAATATCTAAAATCTAGTAAGGTCCAATCCATACTTGGGAAAACTTGTCATGATGTCCTTTCTTCTCATGGGTTTTATCGCAAAGTAGCATTATATCTAAAATCCTTAATGCTTTGACCTTTGTTCTTTTATCAAACCACCTCTTGACCATGTCCTAGTGTTTGCTAAATGTTTGTAAGACCTCAGTCCTTGAATTTTATATTTCTATTATGTCCAACAATATTGATTCTACTTTATCAATTGATTCTATGTAGTCCTATATGTCATTAAATTTATGATATGCTTCCCATGGTGTATTTCACCCCTATATATGATGAAACACATCTCCATCTACTAATTCCCTCATCAAGGCTGAAGCCTTCTAGTTTTTCTATTTCCATGCATAAATGTCCTTTGTATTCCCTGTCAGCTTAGTTGGTTGTGTTACCCCATGACAAATATTGAATGATATATCATTGAATATGAGTGTGTTCTCCACTTATCGAGACCATTTTAGCCAATTGTCTTTTCCAGTCAAGGTAGTGTCAATAATGGATTTAATGGCATGAATGGTTTTGAGTTGTTTTTGAATTTTTATAGGTTTTGAGTTTTTTCAAACCCCAATTAGTTCTTTATCACTTCAAAATGGTTCCCTTTTCTATATATGCAAAGGTACTGAAAAAGATTCATTTTATAATTAACACCAACTTAAAAAAAATCTCATACATCAATATACTCAGCTTTTCTTGATTTCTAAGTTTACATTTTCCAACATACACAAACAGGTAAAAAATGTATCTCCCCTTATTTATCTTTAAATTACATTATTTGGTTGTTTTTTTCCAAATACACTTAGATTAGCATGCCTCAAAGTAATTAAAAATAAATTGCTTAAATTTTAAATGCCTTCAAATTTAAATATTTTCAAAATTAAAAAAAAAGGACATTTAAATAATATAAATTTGATTTTAAAATAAAAAATATTAAAAATATATACCTCCTCTCCTTTTAGAAAATTTCATTTGATCTCATTCCAATATTGGAATAAATAAAACTATATGGCCTCTTTGATATTTAAAAGAAAGATATATGGAAAATTCCCCAAATAGAAACTTTTAAAAGTTGTATTATTACCAAAGATAGGTTGCAATATTGAAAATACTAAAAAATTATTAAAATGAAATGCCGAATTAATAGTATCTGCACATAGGTGATACACAAGTCACAACTCAAACCTTTGCAGCACACAATGCTCTAAATGCCACATGGTAGATCCATGATAGGTGAAAATTCCCAAAAATGACACCAAAAACTCCAACACATTAGGTGAAAACATAAAACTTAGCTTAATAATGTCTTCACAAAACTTGGGGATGTAACATAGGTCAACAAAATCTAAATTAGAAACTCTCAAAATGCCTCTCTTCTGGTATAACATGCTACCAAACTAAGTAATGAATCACTAACTAATAAAAAAATTAAAACATCTCTCAAAATGCTTCCCTTCTAGTGTTGGTTCACTGCATATGCATAGGAAAATTATTTTTTGAAAGAAATATTATCTATTGCAGAGCCATATAGGTAAATTAAAGGAGAGAATTAAAAAATTTACTTGCTCTGATACCAATGACAGGCCAGAAACAATGTTGAAGGAATGATAATGTAATTCTATTTCATGATTTAAATTAGAAAGGAAGCAAACAATTATATCTTAAAGCCAAAAAATGACTCATCAATTCACATTCCTAATGACTCTTCCTATTCCTATGAGAATGAAAAACTTATTGTATAAGATGAAATGCAAGACACCTAAGCTAGACACCTAGGATTAATAACTAATATCTATAATATTGTTATGGAAAAGAAGATTATGTGTTTTTAAAGAATTACTTCCCTAGTTGGTTTCTAAAAGGACAAGTACTCTCAAAACCTATGCTTGTTTCTAGCAGATATTTGCACACACACAATTAGACATGGATAAGAAGTTTACGGTAATAACGATTCAATAAATTCACAAGCCTTAGACAAAGGTTACTCCTTTTAGTGTAGATGTTGTAAACTCTTACACAGGAGAGTATGGCTCAAGCTTGTGAAGTATCTAAGGTAGTTGTTGAACACACATAGAAAATTGCATCAAAGAATCACTCTTACACATTCAAAATTAAGAAAAAAATTGAACTTAATTACCCTAATCAATATATTTACCAATATTTTAACAATTATTCCACATGTACAGATTAATACATCAATCAAGATAGTTAAGAATTTATTCACAACTATTACACACTAAAGATTATTAAAACATAGAACCAAAGAAAGTAACAACTATTTATACAAAAATTGAAAAGAAAATACACAAACACATTTTCTAATGATCAAAATTGATGTTGCTTTTATATTTAAAATTCTCTAACCAAAATCCAAGTTGGATTATAATTGTTTATATATATTTGGAGAAGGGATCACCTCACCCTTCCAGATCAAACAAGGTCATTACATGTGATAGTAAAAACTTGAGTTCTATTAATGGTTAAAAATAATATAAAAGCCTACTTGTATTTATCAATTTAAAATATCCTTTGCAAAAAGCTATGCAACATGTGCATGAAGATGAAGATGAAGGCAATTTTTATAATTATATCTCAAACTACATGATAATAACTCTTTTTATAGGTTATAAGAACAACCTATTCATCTTTTAAATTAACCTCCTCCAAAATGGAACTCAAACATGTGTTAAAGACAAGTATTATCATATAAATCCTTTATAACCAATGATGTTATTTAACTATGACTAGTCTTAATATGACTATGCATTGCATGTCACCCGATATTTTACTAAATTTGGATCTTTGAAAAGTCCACTTAAGACCATCAATTTTTTTCATGAGAGAATGTGATCATGCCACTTGGTAGCTCTATAGGGGCCTCAATATTCTTTATAGTCCTAGCTCAAATGTCTTTATGCCATGTGGCAACTCCTTGCTTACTTCAAGAGTTTTGAAAAGTTCATGTTGATCTCACACCATCTATTTTGTATGCTCAAGATAACATGATTCATAAATATAGTATTTTGACTCATTGAATCTTGTAAACTTTTGACACTTATCACATCATAATTCCTTTGAAAAGTTTCTACTGATCTTGCATTGTTGAATCAACTATATGGATCAATGTTGGCCATCGATATACCTGGGCCCAAAAACCTTTAAATTCAAAATGACTAATTTTTGAGCTTAAATCTGATGTTCATGTAACAATTAATGACATCCTCATGACCATTGATGATGTCCACATGATAGTCACAATTTAATCCCCTATCATTTTCTTGATGATCTTAAACTTGAGATTCATGTGATTGTTAAAGACATCCTCATGATCATTAATGACATCCACATGATGATCAAAATTTGAACCCATATAATTTTGTTTTTTATCTTAATTTTTTCATTCATGCAACTATTAGATATGTCTATACAACTGTCACATCAGTTTAATAACCTATGAGTTGGATACTTGTTATTTCTTGGTTCACTATACTCCCATAAATATAAATGAAAAGAGGACTTAGTATAATAGTACTTTGGGAAATATATATAAAAGATCTTGCATGAATATTCTAGCTTAAGGTCTTAGTATTAATCAAATATGATTTGGACTTGGGATAAAAAAATATTAAATTAATCTCAAAACATAATGAAACTATTGTCTAAGTAGGGGTACCACTTGGCATTATGGTATTGGTTTCAAGGCAACTATTACAAAATTTATGTATAGGGGAATTGTTTCAGAAAAAAAATGTCTATAAAAATTCTCCCAAAGACCCAATTCATCAGATAAAGTATCTGAGACATAAAGTTTGAATGAATTACATTTTCATTGGATAAAATGTTTGAGACACAAATTCTGAAGGAATTGCCTTGCAGGGAAAATTTCTTAGGATAAAAGTCCTAAAGAGTAAGTGTTTTCTTTTAAAAGTTCTACCTTGTAGGAAAAATGTCAATGACAAAATTCCCAAAGGGTCATTTCCAAAGGGTGAGGGCCCAAGATAAAAAACCTTGAAGGGAAAATCTTTGAGGGTAAAGGCTCAGGACAAAAATCACAAAGGGTAAGCCTCGAAGGGAAAAAATCTCTTAGAAAAAATGTTTGGAGGAATGGTTTAAAGGGTAAAAGGGTGCAAGAAAAAATCCTCGAAGGGCATGTGTGAATGGAAAAGGCTCTCAAATAAAATGTCTAAAGGAATGGTTTTGGAGGCAAAAGGCCTAGGATAAAAGTCCTAAAGGATATGATGTCTCAAAAAAAAATTTCAAAGGAATTGGTCAAAGGACAAAGTCTCTTAGACAAAATTCCTGAAGGAATGTTTTGAAAGGATGGTCTCAAAAAGGATGAAGGGCATGATGTCTCAAACAAAATGTTTGAAGAAATGTTTCCAAGGGAAAAAGGACCCAGGACAAAAGTCCTGAAGGATACTTTTAAAAGGCCGATGGGTACTTTCAAAAAGGTTGAAAGGTAGGTGGGTTAAGGCTGAAGGATCATTTATGAAGGGAAGAAATCAAAAGGGTCTACTTCATAGGGCATTTCATCCATAACATAAGTCCCAAAGGATATACTTTTTAAAGGTTGAAGGGTTAGTTTGGAGGGCTAAAAGAAATCTGTTGAAGGATTTTGTTTTGACAAAATATTCATAGACCCAATTCATTCAAGGGAATTATTTTGGACAAAATGTCCACAACAATTCCCCCAATGAAATAAGTCTATGATATAAAGTCCACAAAGAATTAGTCAACAAAGGAAATGTAAAAAACACCTAAAAATATAAATTGCACAAGCCCCAAAATAATAAGTTCTAAAAATAATAGGTCCCCAAACAAACAACCTAGTAAAGAGACTGAACAAAACATAAGATCAATAGAATAATCTTGATAAACATAGACCCGATAGAATGAATTGAATAAAATTAAAGATTTTAGCCTGTGTAAACATAATACTAATTAGTATTTTTCCTATAATTCATTAAAACACATAGTATAAGGTCTCAAAATCAAGACCATAGTCTAAAAAAGTGGGTCCCCATTTCCTATGGAAAGAAGGGGGATGTTGGGTACAACAAATAGTGACTCACAGGGGGAATACTCTTGAGTATTCAATAACCCATAACTCTGGTTTGCAATCTCAAATTAAGTATGATGTGTATTACATAAGAATAATTAAATTAGAAACATGAAAAAGATTCCTAAGTTAATTCACACAACATAATTGACTTCTAATTTCTTGGATCTATCTGTGTCAAAATGTGTAGTTTATTTAACCCCTACTATGATGATTTTTTGAAAGGCTTGATGAAGTTGTAGGTTTTCGTCTACTATCTATTAAAACTAAAAAATAAGGGAAGATCAGGCATTGCTATGTAACTATCTAGACATCTATAACCCTGATAAAGATACCTTGGGTTCCTTCTCCTTCTCTTTTCATTAATTTTGTTAATCATGATGCATGGTACATTGACCTTATTTCATCATGTGAGCCTTTAGATTTTATTTTGATCTTTTGAATCCATTAGTTCTTTCTTCTTTTGTTTTTATTTCACTCTTCTTTTTTTATTGAATGGAAAAGAGAAGAGTTGGAACCCTAGTGAGCTAGTATAATTATAAAACAAATCATTACTAGAACATCCCTACAGGCTACACCTATACCCAAAATTATCACTTACAATATGTATTTAATGTGATAAGTACATTTAACCTAATAATATAAGAAAAAATTTCTAAATTTGTATGAAGTAATCTAAGAGAAACTTCCACATGCCTGGTAAAAGTATTCAATTGTGACACCATTCAAAATAATCCATGATTACCTACCTTCATCCTAAAGACTTAAAAATATAAAAATACACCTAATCTGTAAACTAGTCCCAAAGTGTCAAGATTTTAATATTACCCTTTTCTACAAATAATAAGCTCAATTGGTTTGGATATTTTAGCTTAGTTATAGTTAGATATAACATGTTTTTGATCATTAGATAATCAAATAACAACTAAAATAAGAAAGCAAAGAACTTAAACTAAGAAATCACTAAAATCTAATCTAGAAAGCATGAAATTGAAAGTAGGAAAGATTAATATAGAAAGTACGAAACTAGTCTAAGAAATTGAGAAATCTAATCTAATCCTATAGTTACATTCATTCATCCTTCATCAATCAGTAATATCCACATATGACATAGCCCTGAGATAGTGCTTCAGGAACTATCCATTGATTGGATATGTAAGTTTGTTTCCTTGGAGGTCCTTTAGATGAAATTCATTATTACCCATGATCTCTAAAATCTAGTATGATCCAATCCATACTAGGGAAAAATTGTCATGATGTCCTTTCTTCTCATGGGCTTTATCCCAAAGTAGCACTATATCTAAAATCCTTAATGCTTTGACCTTTGCTCTTTTATCAAACCACCTTTTGACCATGTCTTGGTGTTTTCTAAATGTTTGTAAGGCCTCAGTCCTTGAATCTTCTATTTCCATTATGTTCAAAAATCTTGATTCTACTTTATCACTTGATTCTATGTAGTTCTGTATGAATTGATAAATGGGTAACTTAGGCATAATTAGGAATACAGGCTTGCATCCATACACTGATAGGTAAGGTGAAGCTTTAAGGGATTGCTTGTGTCTAGTCTAGTATACCCAAATAGCATACTTTAATAAATTATGTCAGTCCCTAAGCTTGTCTCTAATTGATTTCTTAATTTCATTGATCATATTTTTGTTTGTTGATTCTACTAGCCCAATTTTTTAAGGGTAATTGTTAGAATCTGACCTAATAATAATCCAACCCTTATAGTGACTAGGTTGGACTATTATAAATATTACAATCCCTCATTAACTTTATTTCCTACCAAAATGCACCCTTTAGTTTTCAAATATTTCCGATTTACCCTTTTGCTCCATTTTAGCTTGTAAAAAGATTTTTTTAAAAAATGTTTTTTTCAATAAAAAACTCCATAATAAACTTGTTAATGTAGGTTTTATACACACCACAATCAAATGAGGTAGCCTCTAACATTTGATAATCTTAATGGAGGTAAAATCCACTCCAAGGCACAAGTTGTGGGTATGCAGTTTTTAACAACCTATTGATGGAATAGGGGTAAGGCATGCAAGCTATTGACAAGGTTTTTAGATGGAGGTGTAGTTTTTGAAAGGTAGTGAATCTCTATGTGATTTATATGGGTAGATGGTTTTTAATATAAAGTGGGTAGATATTAAAACAAATTCATAAAAAAAAGAGGGAAGGGAAGGTAAAAAATGATAGGAAAAAAATAAAGTTGAAAGAATGATAATGAAATTCTATTTCATGATTCCAATTAGAAAGGAAGAAAACGTTACAATTTAAAGCCAACAAATTACCCATCAATTCACATTCCCAATGACTCTTCCTATTCCTAAAAGAATGGAAAGATTATTGAATAAGATGAAATACAAGAAAATTAAGATAGACTTCTAAGATTAATAACTAATATATATAATATTGTTACGTCCCCCCTTAATCTATAGGGGTTTTTATCAGACCAATCATTCCTCTAAAATTTTCAAATTTTTCTTGTCTAAGTGCCTTTGTCAGGATGTTTGTTGGTTGCTCTGTTGTTGGGTAAGGTTGTAACTTAACACTACCATCTTTCACATAGTGCCAAATCAAATGAAATTTTGTATTGATGTGCTTGGTTTGGTTTTAAAAGATTGGATTCTTTTCCATATGGATTGCAGAATTGTTGTCAACCATGTTGATGAAACTTGTTGTTCCTACAAATCTAAAAGAACCCTTTTGAGCCACAAGATCTCTCTAGTTGCCTCTGAAGTAGCCATATATTTTTCTTCTATTGATGAAATTATTGGCACTAATTATTTCTTGGATTTCCAACCGATGCCTAATACTCTAAATTTTTTTAGAAACATCAAGGTGGACTTTCCATCTTCATGATCACAAACATAGTCAAAATTTGAATACCCAACCACTTTGAAGTCTCCTACCTTAGAGTATTTGAGCCCAAAATGTTATGTGCCTTTGAGATATCTGAGGACCATTTTTCTATTACCCAATGACTCTCCCTAGGTTGTTTCATAAATCCTGAGAGGACACCAAATGCATATGATATATCTAGTCTAGTGGTAGTCAATAAATCAAAATTACAATGAGTTATCTATATTTATTGGCATCAACCGAATCTATTGAATCTTCAAATGTTAATTTGAGATTTTATTCCATGGGTGTGTTTAGAGGCTTACAATCTTCCATTTTGAACTTGATTATAATGATACTAATGTACTTCTATTGAGTGACAAATAAATACTTTAGTTTATGAATTACTTCAATACCCAAATAGTAATGAAGATAACCCAAATCAGTCATTTCAAAGATTTTCATAAACTCTAATTTAAATTTTGTAGTGTATTATTCATTATTCCTTGTGGTGAGAAAATCATCAACATACACCACCAAAAGTACAACTATTTTATGAAAATATTTGTATCTTACAACTCATAAAATTTGAAGTTCATGTTCATGAGGTGCTCAACTAGTTTCTCATACCATGCTTGAGGGACTTGTTTCAAACTATACATCAATTTTTCCAATTTGTACACCTTGTGTTATTGTCCCTTTACTAAAAAATTGTCAGGTTGTGTCATGTACATATTTTTTTTGAGGTCTTCATTCATAAATTTAATTTTGACATCCATTTGGTGAACTTTCCATCCATTGTGAGCTGCTATAGCCATCATGGTCTGAATGGTAGTCCACTTTATTGTAGGTGAAAAGGCTTCATTTTAGTCAATTTCCTCCTTTTGATCATATCCCTTTGAGATAAACCTTACTTTTTTCTTGTCAAATGAGCCATATTCTTTGTATTTATTGTGATATACCCACTTATAGCCAATCAGTTTGCAACCATATGGTGGATTAACTAGATTTTAAGTCCCATTTTTCACTAGAGAATTATACTCATCTTTCATTGCTTTTCTCTAAGATTCAATATTATTAGCTTATTTTAAAGTTTTTGGTTCTTAATCAAATGCAACATTGAGTTCCTCTTGATTATAATCCAATGTGAGTTTTCCAATCATGTGTTGAATTTCATCAATATAATTATATGGTTGAGATGAGGTTGCATGTGGACTTTGAGTGCCTATTTTCCTAGCTTCATTAGTCCTCACATCTTTCAGTGTTTAAGTGGCCCACTTAGGCATATTTTTTTTGTGTTGTAGGTGATTCGGGTTCATCTTCTAAAGTTCCCTCACTATTTTCCCTCTATTCTACTAGCCCTTGTTCAAAATTTGATGAATTTTCACTCCCTCCTTTCAAAATATTTTCAAGGTCATGTATGGGAGATAATAAAAAATCAATATATTCTAAACTTTGTGTCCCCACTCATTGTATAGAAAATTCAAATCACTCTCTTTGTAGACATCAAACATTGTATATTTGTCTTGTTAACTCCATTGTTTATCAATATTCTCTTTACCATTTGCAATTTCATAAAAGACAACTTCTCTTGCAACAAGAAACTGATTCTTTTTCTCATCATATAGCTTGAATGCCTTGGAGTTATAAAAATATCCCAAATGGATACATTTTTTACTATTATGGTCCAATTTGTTTCTCTTTTCCTTTGGATTTAATGCATAATAAGTGGATCCTAAAATATGATTATGTCACACTAAAGGGAGGTGACTGCACCACATCTCATATGGATTCTTTGATTCAAGATCAATTGATGGTGATCTATTGGGAAGGTATATTATTTTTTTAGATGCTTTGGTCTAAAAGTGTAGATTTACCTCTTTAAAAGATAAAATTACATGAACCATATTCATCATAGTTCCATTCATTATTTCAACTAATCCATTTTTTTATGGAATATGAGGAAATGTGATATGGTGTTTGATCTCATTTTTCTCAAGATAGGATTCAAACTTCTTTGATGTGAATTTACCATGGTTATTTGTCTTTAGTATCTTAATTTAGGTTTGTGCTTCATTTTCAATCATTGTTCAAAACTTCTTGAAAGTGTCGAAGGTTTTTTATTTCTTTTTCAAAAAGAGTATCCATGTCATCCTACTATAGTGATCAATAAATAGCATGAAGTACTTATGACCACCAGTGAAGATGATTGGAAGAGAACACAAGTGTGAATTAATAAGATATAGTTGTCTATCTACTTTTCACTGTGACTTTGGAAATGGCTCTCTTACGTGTTTAGCCAAGATGCAAACTTCACACTTCTTATCTAAATTTATATGAAATGTAGACATGCCAACAACACCATTCTTTTGCAATACATGAATTTTTTTATAATGAGTGTTCCCAAATAGAACATGCCATAACATGTTTGGAGATATTCTATCTTCCACAAGATGAACATAATTCCTTGAATTTGATGGCTCACCTTTCAGTTTGAGTAGTTTCCCTTCCTCATATCCAGTCAAGACAACTACATTATCACCTTTTCTGTTAACTATGACATCAACATTATCCAATAGAATGGAATGACCTTGTTGCATTATAAGAACTAGGGATAAAAAGTTTTATTTCACTTGAGGAAGGTAGAGAACATTCTCAAGTTTTTAGTCTAGAATACCTTGATAATTGAGTCAAATTATACCTCTTCCTTGTGGTTAAAAACTTGATTTAACTATGAGGTATATTGAGCCACAATTTTTTTTAATGTATTCCTCAATGAATTTTTTTTGAAAAGTCATATGTTGAGTGGCACCAATATCAAGAACCCAAGCATCAAACCATGAGGAACTGATGGAGACACTATTTACTTCATCATCTACACTAAAAACACACATTCACTAGTGAATTGGATGGAGTTTGACTCTTTTGACTATTTCTTTGAATTTCCCTCTTTATATTTATGGTATGCTTCAATTTTATCTGATGGAATCCTAAATTTGTGAGTCTCATGGATACCTTTTCTATCACACCATTCTTAATAGAGGCTCTGTTTATCATTCTATTTTTTATTTTGACCACTGTGATTTTCTTTTTTGCCACCTTTTCCCTTGTACTTTTTATTTCCTTCATTTTTGAAAGATGTGACCTTATTTGATGGTTTGGAAGAATTTGTTTTGACATAGCACACACTTTCACCTATTGTGGTTTCTATTTTCCTTCTAAATGCCTTTTCTATTTCTTCCATCTTTCCAACCAATTGGTCAAATGTGAGAGTCTTCAACTGATTTCTTGCTTGTAGAGACTCTAAATAGGTTAAATAGTTAAAAAGAAGGGATTTTATCAATGTGATCATGTATATGTCTATTTTGATATCTATTTTTTCAACATCATGTTTGAAACCATCTTTTAACACTAGGTTGAATAGTTTAAACTATAACTAAATAAATTCCAACTCTGAATAGGAGTGATATAGGTCCTTCAGTTTATGATATGCTTCTCATGGTGTATTGCACCCCTGTATATGATGAAACACATCTCCATCTACTGATGCCCCCATCAAGGCCAAAGCCTTTTGGTTTTTCTATTTCCATGCCTAAATGTCCTTTGCATTCCCTTTTGGTTTAGTTGGTTGTATTTCCCCATCATAAATATCTGACCATATATCATTGAATATGAGTGTGTTTTCCACTTATCGAGACCATTTTAGCCTATTGTCAATAATGGATTTGATGGAATGCATGGTTTTGATTTTTTTTTGCATTTTTCTTAGTTTTGAGTTAGTTTATAACCCCAATTAGTTCCTTATCACTCTAAAATGGTTCACTTTTCTATATATGCAAATGTATTGAAAAAGATTCATTTTGTCACTAACACCAATTTAAAAAGAAAACTTTATACATCAATATATTTAGTTTATTTTATTTCTAGGTTTACATTTCTCAACATACACAAATGGTTAAAAAGAGTATCTCCCCTTATTTCTCTTGAAATTACATGATTTGGTTGTTTTTGTCTAAATACACTTAGATTAGCATGCCTCAAAGCAATTAAAAATAAATTACTTAAATTTTAAATGCCTTCAAAATTAAATATTTTCAAAATTTGAAAAAAGGACATTTAAATACTATAAATTTGATTTTTAAATAAAAAATATTAAAAATATATACCTCCTCTCCTTTTAAAAAATTTGATTTGATCGCATTCCAATATTAGAATAAATAAAACTATACGGCCTCCTTGATTATTGAAAATAAAGATATATGGAAAATTCTCCAAATATAAACTTCTAAAAGTTGTATTATTACCAAAGATAGGTTGCAATATTGAAATAATTAAAAATTATTGAAATGAAATCCCAACTTAATAGTAGCTCCACATAAGTGATACATAGGTCACAACTCAGGGCTTTGCAGCCACATAGTGCTCCAAATTCCACATGGTAGATCCATGATAGGTGAAAATTCCCACAAATAGCACCTAAAACTCCAACATAGTAGGTGAAAACATAATACTTAGCTTAATAACATATTTAAAAAATAATGGGATGCAACAAGGATCAACAGAATCTAAATAAAAAAATCTCAAAATGCCTCTCTTTTGGTAGAACATGCTACCATACTAATTAATGAATCACTGATGGATAAAAAAACTAAAACATATATCAAAATTCCTCCCTTATAGTTTTGGTTCACTACATATGCATAGGGCAATTGTTTTTTGAACGAAAGGTTATCTATTGTAGAGCCATATGATTAAATTAAAGGAGAGAATTAAAAAAAATTACTTGCTCTGATACCAATGACTAACCACAAACAAAGTTGAAGGAATCCCAATGAAATTCTATTTCATGATTCAAATTAGAAAGGAATAAAGCAATTATAATTTAAAGCCAAAAAATGACCCATCAATTCACATTCCCAATGACTCTTCCCATTCCTACAAGAATGAAAATCTTATTGAATAAGATGAAATGCAAGACACCTAAGCTAGACACCTAGGATTAATAAATAATATCTATAATATTGTTATAGAAAATAAAATTATGTGTTTTTCAAGAATTACTTCCCTAGTTGGTTTCTAAAAGAAAAATTACTCTCAAAACCTATGCCTGTTGCTAGCAGCTCTTTACACTCACACAATTAGACATGGCTAAAAATTTGAAGGGAATAATGATGAAAAAAATTCACAAGACTCAAAAAAAGGTTACTCCTTTTAGGGTAGATTTTGTAAACTCTTACTCAAGAGAGTATGGCTTAAGTTGGCAAAGTATCTAAGATAGTTGTTGCACACACATAGAAACTACATCAAAGAAGCACTCATACACATTCAAAATTATGAAGCAATTTAAACTTAATTACCCTAATCAATACATTTAACAATCTTTTAA
Source organism: Torreya grandis (assembly GCA_037957365.1). Lineage (NCBI taxonomy): Eukaryota > Viridiplantae > Streptophyta > Pinopsida > Cupressales > Taxaceae > Torreya > Torreya grandis. Next base: position 672,959 of record JARHVA010000385.1, read on the forward strand.
CAGCTATTGCACATCTATAGATTAATACATCAATCAAGATAGTTAATAATTTATTCACAACTATTACACACTAAAGATTATTGAAACATAGAACCAAAGAAAGTAACAACTAATTATACAAAAATTGAAAAGAAAATATGCAAACACATTTGCTGACTATCAAAATTGATGTTGCTTCTATATTTAAAATTCTCTGACCAAAATCTAAGTTGGATTATACTTGTATATATAGTCTTGGATAATGGGTCACCTCATCCTATAAGATCATACAATGTCATTACATGTGATAGTAAGAACTTGAATTATGACTATGGTTCAAAATAATATAAAAGTCTAATTATAGTCATCAATTTAAAATAAGATTTGCAAAAATCTATGCAACATGTGCATGTGCATGAAGATGAAAGTATTTTTTACAATTATATCTCAAACTGCATGACAATATCTCCTTTTATAGGTAACAACAAATTGTTGATCTTTCAAATTAGTCACCTCCAAAATGGAACTCAAACATGTGTTAAAGATAAGTACCATCGTATCAATCCTTTATAACTAGTGATGTTATTTAACTATGACTAGTCTTAATATGACTATGCATTGCATGTCACCCGATCTTTAACTTAATTTGGATCTTTGAAAAGTCCACTTAGGACTCTTACCATCAATTTTTTTGATGATAGAATGTGATCATACCACCTGGTAGCTCTATAGGGGCCTCAATATTCTTTATAGTCCTAGCTCAAATGTCTTTATGCCATGTGGCAACTCCTTGCTTACTTCAAGACTATTGAAAAATTCATGTTGATCTCACACCATCTATTATATATGTTCAAGATAACATGATTCATAGATATAGTATTTTGACTCATTGAATCATCTAAGCATTTTACACTTATCACATCCTAATCCTTTTGAAAAGTCTCTACTGATCTTGCACTATTGAATCAACTATATGTATTAATGTTGGCCATTGATCTACCTGTGCCCAATAAACTTTGATTTCAAAATGGATAATTTATGATATTAAATTTGATGTTCATGTAACCATTAATGACATCTTCATGACCATTGATGATGTCCACATGAATGTCACAATCTAGTCCCTTATCATTTTCTTGATGATCTTAAATTTGAGATTCGTGTGATTGTTAAAGACATCCTCATGATCATCGATGACATCCACATGACCATCAAAATTTGAACCCATATCATTTAGTTTTTGATCTTAGTTTTTTCATTCATGCAACTGTTAGAGATGTCTACACAATTGTTACATTATTTTAATACCCTATGAGATGGATACTTGTTGTTTCATGGCTCACTTTGCTCCTGTAAATATAAATGAAAAGAGGACTTAGTATAATAGTACTTTGGGAAATATATATAAAATACCTTGCATAAATATTATAGCCTAAGGTTTTAGTATTACTCAAATATGATTTGGACCTAGGCTAAATAAATATTAAATTAATCTCAAAACATAATGAAACTATTGTCTAAGTAGGGGTACCACTTGGTAGTATGGTATTGGTTTCGAGGTAATTGTTACAAAATTTATGTATAGGGGAATTATTTTAGACAAAATGTCTGAAACAATTAGCTGAAATACCAAATTCATTAGATAAAGTGTCTGAGACATAAAGTCTAAAGGAACTACATTTTCATCAGATAAAATGTCTAAGACACAAAGTCTAAAGGAATTGGATTGTAAGGAAAAATTCCTGGGACAAAAGTCTTGAAGGGTAAGTGCATTTGTTTGAAAGGTCTACCTTGTAGGAAAACTATCTAGGATAAAATTCCCAAAGGGTCATTTCCAAAGGGCAAGGGCCTAGGACAAAATGTCCTGAAGGACAAATCTCAGAGTTTAAAGGCTCAGGACAAAAATCCCAAAGGGTAAGTCTCGAAGGGAAAAAATGAAAATGGAGAAATCTCTGAAACAAAATGTTTGAAGGAATGGTTCAAAGGTTAAAAATGCGGAGGACAAAACTCTCAAAGGACATGTGTAAAGGGCAAAGGATCTCGAATAAAATGTCTAAAGGAATGGTTTTGGAAGGAAAAGGCTCGAGATAAATGTCCCAAAGGATATGATGTCTCAAACAAAATGTTTGAAGGAATTGGTTGAAGGACAAAGTCTCTCAGACAAAATGTCTAAAGGAATGTTTCGAAAAGATGGTCTCAAATAGGATGAAGGGCATGATGTCTCAAAAAAAATTCCAAAGGAATGTTTCTAAGGTAAAAAGGACCCAGGATAAAAGTCCTGAAGGATACTTTCAAAAGGTCAAAGGTAACTAACAAAAAGGTTGAAGGGTAAGTGGGTGAAGGCTAAAGGGTCATTTCTAAAGGGTCTACTTCAAAGGGCATTTCATCCATGACAAAATTCCCAAAGGATATACTTAATAAATGCCAAATTGTAATTTTAGAGGGTTAAAAGAAATTTGTTGAAGGATTTGTTTTGGACAAAATGCTCATATACCCAATTCATTCAGGGAAATTATTTTTGACAAAATGTCCACAACAATTTCCCCAATGAAATAAGTCTATGAGAAAAACTCTACAAATAATTAGTCAACAAATGCAATGGAAAAAACACCTAAAAAGACAAATTGCATAAGTCCCAAAAGAACAAGTTCCAAAAAGAATAGGTTCCCAAACAAACACCCTAGTAAAGAGACTGAACAAAACACAAGATCCATAGAATAAAATTGATAAACATAGACCTAATAGAATGAACTTGATAAAATAAAATATTTTAGCCTATGAAAACACAATACCAATCATTAGTTTTCATAGAATTCATAAAAACACATAGTAGAAGGGCTTAAAATCAAGACCATAGTCTAAAAAAGTGGGTCCCCATTTCCATTGAAAATAAGGGGGATGTTGGGTACAACAAATGGTGACTCACATGCAGAATACTCCTAAGTATTCAAGAACCCAAAACTCTGGTTTGCAATCTTAAATTAATCATGAAGTGTGTTAGATAAGAATACTTAAATCAAAAACATGAAAGAGACTCCTAAGTTAATTCACACAAAATACTTTCCTTCTAGTTTATTGGATCTATGTGGGTCAAAATGTGTAGTTTATTTAACCCTTACAGTGATGAATTTTTTAAAGGATTGATGAAGTTGTAGGTTCCAATCTACTATCTATTAAAACTCTAAAACAAGGGAAGATCTGGCATTGCTATACTACTAGCCAAACATCTATAACCCTAATAGAGATACCTTGGGCTCCTTCTTCTCCTTCTCTTTTCATTATTTTTTTAATCATGATGCATGGTACATTGACCTTATTTCATCATGCAGGCCTTTAGATTTTATTTTTCTCTTTTGAATCCATTAGTTCTTTCTTCTTTTGTTTTTCTTTTTCTCTTCTTTTATTCTTGAATGAAAAAGAGAAGAGTTGGAACCCCAGTGAGATAGTATAATTATAAAACAAATAATTACTAGAATGTCCCTACCAGCTACACCTATACCCAAAATTATCACTTCCAACAGGTATTTAATGTGATAATTACATTCAACCTAATAAAATAAAATAAAACTTTATAAATTTTTATGAAGTACTCTAAGAGAAAATTCCACATTCCTAGTAAAATTATTCAATTATGACACTATTCAAAATAATCCATGATTACCTACCTTCATCCTAATGACTCAAAAACACAAAAATACATGTAATCTGTAAACTATTCCCAAATTGTCAAGATTTTAATTTTCCCCTTTACTACAAATCATAAGATCAATTGGTTTGGATTTTTTAGGTTAGTTATAGTCAGAGAAAATATGTTTTTGATCATTAGAGAAAGCAAAGAAAAACTAATCTAAGAAAGCAAGGAACTTAAACTAAGAAATCAATGAAATCTAATCTAGAAAGCATGAAACTAAAAGTAGGAAATTTTAATATAGAAAGTAGGAAACTAGTCTAAGAAAGTAGGAAATCTAATCTAATCCTACAGCTGCATTCATTTTTCCTTCATCAATTATTAATATCTATAGATGACATAGCCCTAAAATAGTGCTTCAAGAACTATCCGTTGTCTGGATATGTAAGATCGTTGACTTGGAGGTCCTTAAGACAATTAATTATTACCCATGATCTCTAAAATCTATTATGGTCTAATACATACTAGGGAAAACTTGTCATGATGTCCTTTATTCTCATGGGATTTATCCCAAAGTAGCATTATATTTGAAATCCTTAATGCTTTGACCTTTGATCTTTTATCAAACCACCTCTTGACCATGTCCTAGTGTTTGATAAATGTTTGTAAAGTCTCAATCCTTGAATCTTCTATTTCTATTATGTCCAACAATCTTGATTCTACTTTATCACTTGATTCTATGTAGTCCTACATGAATTGATAAATGGGTAACTTAGGCATCATTAGGAATACATGCTTACATCCATATGCCAATAGGTAGGATGAATCTCTAAGGGATTGATTGTGTCTAGTCTAGTCTACCCAAATAGCATACTTTAATAAATTATGTCAGTCCCCAAGCTTGTCTCTAATTTATTTCTTAATTGCATTGATCATATTTTTGTTTTTTTATTCTACTAGTCCATTTTTTTAAGGGTAATGGTTAGAATACGACCTGATAATAATATGATTATCATGTTTCCAATCTATAAATTCTATTGATATAAAAGCTGGTCCATTATCACAAACCATATAAATAGGCATGTTAAATCTAGTTGTTATTTGTTCCTCCAAGAATTAAATCATATCTTGTGCTTTTCAATTATTTATGGCTATGCATTTGGTCCATCTAGTGTAGTATTCTATAGTAGTATGTATGAATTTATGGCTTGCTAAGGAATTTGGGTTGATGACTCCAATAAAGTCTAAACCCCATTGGGTAAATAACCTTCATTCAACAACTAGTTATAAAGGCATTGCTACATGTACTTCTCTCTTGGATAGAGCTTGGCATTCATGGTATGTTCTCACATGAGCATGAGCATATTTAAAAAAATTTGGCTAGTAGTAGCCCATTTTAAATATTTTATGGGCTATGGTATTTCCATATAGGTGACCACTACCTATCTTATGATGTAAGTTATCTAGGCTTTTTATAGCTTCCTCTATAGATACACACTTGAGATAGATACCTTAATAATTTAGCCTATATAAGACTCCCTTCTTGATCATGTAATGAGTAGCTTTGAGCCTTAAATCTCTCCTTCTTTCTCTATTGATCTCTGAGGAACAATTTCCTGTAAGTAAATACTATATTATATCACTATAACACTCTCCTTTGGATATTTGAGCTTCACCTACCTCTTCGATATTGATACGAAGATCTAGTTTACTCATATGTTGAATAATACATTAGCCCTAAATGATCTTAGTAGGTTTGATGTCTATGTCTAATTCTTGCATCTTGGTCATCCATTTGCCTCAACATTCTCCTAGCTTATTCTATGATATGGCGAGCTTGATACTAGGATCAGGCATGATGGCAATGACTTTATTCCTTAATATTTAATGATAAAAATTCTTCATAGCTTTGATAAGGGTAAAAATCAGTTTATCAATCATAGAATACTTGAGTTATGTATCTTTTAGATTTGTTCTCATGAACTCAATTAGATGATCAGTCTCATCCTTCTTTTATGTAATGGCATTTGTAATTGTATGCTCTATACCAAATAAACACAGGTATAAATATTTATTAAAATCTAGACTAATCAGTACTGGAGCTTGTGATATTGTGTCTTTAATGTCTTATAAGGACTTTTGGGCTTTAACTATCCACTCTATCTTGGCATCCTACTTAAGCATATCATTCAGAAGTCTAATGATTTCTATAAATCCTGAGATGAACTTCCTTATGAAGTTAATCTTTTTGAAGAATTATTTAATCTCTTTTTTGTTGTTTGGTGGTTGAATTCTTGGTGATCCCATCCTTGGTAATCATGTGCCCCAAAATCTTACCTTCAGTGACTTTGAATATTCTCTTCTTTAGGTTTAATGAAACACAAAACCTTCTACATCTTTTAAATATGAGTTGTAGGTGACATATGTGGTCTTTCCTATTCTTTAAAAATATCGTAAGATCATCCATGTAGATGATTATGCATTTTCCTATTAATCCCTTGAAATCATGATCCATGGCATGCTAAAAGTTATCTCCTACATTTATCAAGCCAAAATGCATCCTTGTACATGTATAAGTTCATCATTTCATGATAAACACCATCTTCATTATATCTTCAAATTGTACCAATACCTATTTGTAGCCTAAAAATCCATCTAGGAAAGAAATCATTTCATAACCACTTACTATTTGTATCACCTCATCCAGAGAAGGTAAAGAATAATTTTCCTTTTCATAAGCCTTGTTAAGGTGTTTAAAATCCACACATAATCTAATATCATAGTTTTTATTTCTTACTAGGACAAAATTATCCACCCAGGTAGAATGTCTTACTAGAAAGATGATTTTTGCACTTAAAATATTTTCTACTTATTTCTAAATGAGAGGCTCTAGAATAAGATTGACTAGAATTTGCCTTTGCCTAAATGTTTTATGATCTGGATTCAAATAAATCATATGAGTAATAACATGTGGGTCATATACTTTCAAATATTCATATGTATAAGTAATGATGTCCCTATATCGAGTGATTAAATCCTTCACTCACTACCTCTCTTTTGGGGTGTAGTTGAGACCAATATTATCATAATGTGGGCTATGTTCATCTCTTATATTTTTCTTTCTGAAGTCTGATTCATTGAGCTTTGTTGTCTTAGCTACTAAGCTTGAGGATCTATGTCGAATGGTCTTTCTAAAGAGACCAACCTAGTTAGAATTCAATTTTGTTTGAGCTGGAGAATGCCTTCTTTTTCTGGTTCCTCTTGATAGAGGTGATTAATGTCCTTATCAATGATTATTTGGTCTTTAAATTCCCCTAGATTAGTTAGAAACTAGATAATCTATTGGTCATCATTAAAGACCTAGAAATTTTCTATGTCATTTGAAATGAAAGGGCAAGGTACCAATTCAATTGAGAACTTTTTTACCTTAGATTATTGTAGTGACTCTAAATTAGCAGTAGTAGAATCTCACAAATTAGTAGTTTGATTTTTTCCTTTGGGAAGTGATATGATGTTGAAAGCCTCAAATATTTTGATCAAGTCCCATGATCTATGCTTGTATCTTCTCAAATAATATAACTTTCATTGATATTTGTTTCTAACTTCATTGACCACCAGCTCTTGGTTGCTAAATACTGATATTTGCTTCACATTATTTTTGAGTGCAAATTTTAATCCCATAACTAAGGTCTTATACTCAGATATATGTTTAGTGCATGGAAATTGTAATTTGTATGCTGCCAAAAATGTTCTACCTTGTAGATCAATTAACTTGATTCTCATGGCTGATCATTACTTGGATCTAGTACCATCAAATTGTAGAGTCCATAGCTGATTGGAACCTTTAAGTCTAACTTTTGTACTTGATTTTTAGTAGTAAAAGTATAAATACCAAGGCTAGGTGACTCATGCTTTACCTCTTCATTATTGACATTGTATTTCATAATGGGATACTTCATCCTCGAATCTCTATCAATTCTAATTTGATTCAAAATTCCTCTCCATGGCAATAAAATGTGAGAGAAGTCTATAAATATATATCCACTTAGTACTTTAGACCAATCTCTACTTATTAGTATACTTTAGCCTTTAGGTATGTCCACCACTAAAATATCAATGGTCATCTGAACATGTGGTTTAGAGGTTACATGGATATGCATGTCCCTCAGTTCACCAACTATGGGGACCATTATTTTATCTAGTTGAAAAACTATTCTCTTTGGAGGGATTAGCATCAAATAAAGATTTTGACATATAGAAGTAGGCTTAATAGTTACAAAAACTCTATAATTAAATAAACAATTATGAATGTTCTTACTGAAATCCCAAATAGTCAACAAGAAGGGTGGAACTTCTAACTTTCTCTTGTAGATGATGTTGGTGTTAGATTCTTTCAATTTGTCTATGGATTATTTTTATTTCTCTATAGGCATCTTCCTAGTAATAGACTTATGGAGCAAATCCTTTCATTTCATAATCTGAGCTAACTCATGAAGAGTTATAATCACTTTGATCTTCTTCATATCCTCAACAATGTTGTATCCTCCTTTACTTGGTTCTTCCTTACTCTATTGCTGATCATTCCCCTTTGGAAGGGTGGATTATTGTATACTCTAGGATTAGGAAAAATCATCAAGGTAATTGGAAGAGTCAATGTTGTGATTGGATCCTTATTTATTAGATTGTATTCACCTATCTAGAACTACTAGAAAGCATGAACTTAATCCATGTTATCCTCTAACTCATTCTCATCTTCACCTAAAAATGGAAACTCATGAGTTTCAAATAATATGGTAGTGATGGAAGAGCCAAGATTTAGATGATTCTTAGGTAGATTATGCATCTGATCTTGTCTAACCACCTCTCTTTTAAAGATTTCAAATTTTACGTATAATTTAATGCAGTTAAACTCACCATGCTTGGAAGTATTGTGACTTTTGCACTTTTTAGGAAGAGTCATATTTACTATGTTAATCTCTAAGAACTTGTTAGGCTACTCTATATTGTTCATAGGCTTGTTAAATGGTTGGTTGTATCTCTGAAATCCAATGTTTTGATTCCCAGTTGGGCCATTAGCATTGCCTATCTTTCTTTTCATATTCAAGAAGTTGTTGCTCAACTTTTGAACCATCTTCTTGATAAAATCTAGTTATGCATTAATAGAATCAATACCATGTAAAATACAAGTGGGGAGTGTAGCTAACTATTGATTTTGTTAGTGACCATTACCTATCGTATGATTATTCAAGAAGCTAAAATTTAGTTCTGTTGTCTATGTTAACAGAGGTAGTATGTACAATTGATTTTGATTGAACATGAGAACATTCTGATTCATATGTGGTATCATATTTAATGGTAGAATTTTTTTTTTGACATCATCTTCCCCAAACATCTAGGGATTGATTTGTTTACCTATATTTATAGCTTCTTCGAATGCCCATTCCAAATTTCTAATTACATCTCTCCTCATGAACACCACAATAATTATATCCAACGCATTCTTATACATTATAATGTTAATGGCTCATGTGGTTTATACCTTGGGATAAATTAGTTGCACATATTTTGGAACCTTACGTTAAAATCATATATGGGATCATTGGGATTTCTCCTCATGTTAGTGAAGTGTTGATATATCAAACCAGGATTGGTGACCTGTCCAAACTATGCAAGAAAATATTCTTAACATTCATCCTAATAAGTGATAGAATTTTTTTTATATTTAAATACCAATCATAAGTATCATACATTAAATTAGAAGTGAATAATATGCATACAACATCCTTATGGGTAACATTCACTATATTTAATGCAAATTTAAAAGTTCTAATATGTTATTCTATTATCCTTACTTTTGAAAGAGCAAAGGATGGTAGATACTTTTTCAATATTTTGATGTAATTCATGCACATATCCTGGGATGGAAATAACATATCCAACTAACTAGGGTTTAGGCATTGGTTGATTAACATGTAAAATATTATTTATAGGTAAGGGGTTCCTTACCTAAGGAGGTGGATTGTTCTGAACTGGGGTTGTTGGCATAGTTCTAGGTCTCCTATGATTTGTCAAGGGTGAGACTAGAAAACCAACCTAGGAATTAGATCTGGTCACTCTCCTAGGTGACTCTAGTATAACTCTATGTAAAGGATAACCACTATTATTGGGGGTGCTATCCCTCCTTCTAATGCTAGTAAAACTATTGATGTGGGTTTTAACCACACCACATTTGAATGAGGTAGCCTCTAACAATTTCCAATCTCAATAGAGGTAAAATCCACTCTAGGGCATGAGTTCTAGGTATGTGGTTTTTGACAACCTATTTATGGAATAGGGGTACAACATGTACATTATTGACAAGTTTTTTAGATGGAGGTGTGGTTCTTAAAAGGTAGTGAATATCTACATGAATTGGATGGGTGGCTAGATTTTAATCTAAAGTGGGTAGATCTTAAAACAAACTCAAAAAAAATGAGGAAAGGGTAAGGCAAGAAATAAGATTTCATGGTTTTCAAGAATTGCTTCCCTATCTAGTTTCTAAAAGGACAAGTGTTCTCAAGACCTATGCATGTTACTATCACTAATTTACACACAAAAATTAGATGTGGCTAATAATTCTAAGGGAATAATGATGTAGGAAATTCACAAGCCTCAGACAAAGGTTACTCTTTTTAGGATATATGTTGTACACTCTTACTCAGGAGATTATGGCTCAACCTAGAGAAGTATTTGAGGTAGATATTGTGCATGCACATAAAACTACATAAAATAAAACACTCATACACATTCAAAATTATGAATCAATTTAAACTTAATTACCCTAATCAATGTATTTGCCAATATTTTAATAGCTATTGTACATCTATAGATTATTACATCAATCAAGATAGTTAAGAATCTATTCACAACTATTTTACACTAAAGATTATTAAAACATACAACCAAATAAAGTAACAACTAATTACATGGAAACTAGAAAGAAAATACATAAACACATTCATTGATGATCAAAATTGATGTTGCTCTTATATTTAAAATTCTCTAACCAAAATCCAAGTTAGATTACAATTATTTATATAGACTTGGGGAAGGGGTCACCTCATCCTCCAAGAACAGGCAAGGTCATTACATGTGATAGTCATAACTTGAGTTCTAAATATGGTTCAAAACCATATACAAGTCTACTTATAGTTATCAATTTAAAATAACCTTTTCAAAAATCTATGCAACATGTGCATGTGTATGAAGATGAAGGTAATTTTTATGATTATATCTTGAACTACATGACAATAGCTCCTTTTATAGGTTACATTAACAACCTATTAATTTTTTATATTAGCCACATCCAAAATGGAACTCAAACATGCATCAAAGACAAGTATCATCATATCAATCCTTTATAACTAGTGATGTTGTTTAACTATGACTAAACTTAATATAGCTATGTGTTGCATGTCGCCTAATATTTTACTAAATATAGATATTTTAAAAGTCCACTTAGGATTCATACCATCAATTTTTTTCATGATAGAACATAAGCATGCCACTTGGCAGCTCACAGGGGCCTCAATTCTCTTTATAGTCCTAGCATAAATGTCTTCATACCATGTGGTAGCTCCTTACTTGCTCTGGGACCTTTGAAAATTTCATGTTGATCTTGAACCATCAATTTTATATGCTTAGGTTAATGTGGTTTGTAGATATAATACTTTGAATCACTGACCCCTGCAATCTTTTGACACTTATCATGTCCTCATTCCTTTGAAAAGTCCCTACTGATCTCACACATAAGATCAACTATATGGACCAACATTGGACATCGATCTACCTGGGCCCAGTAACCTTTTATTTCAAAAAGGATAATTTATGAGCTTAAATTTGACATCTATGAAACCATCAATGACATCTTTGTGATCATTGATGAAGTTCACGTGACCATCACAATTTAATCCCCTATCATTTTCTTACTAATCTTAAATTTGACATTCACGTGACCATCAAAGATGTCTTCATGGCCATTGATGATGTCCACATGACTATCATAATTTGAACCCATTTCCTTTTGTTTCTAAGCTCAATTTTTCCATTCACACACCCTTAAAATATGTCCACATGATCGTCACATTGGTTTAACTCCTTGCAAGCTAGACACTTTTTTTCTAGATTTGCTCTCCTCTTACAAGTATAAATGAAAAGAGGACTTAATATAATATTACTTTGGTAAATATATATAAAGGACCTTGCATGAATATTTTAGCCTAAGGTCTAAGTATTAATAAAATATGATTTGGACTTGGGCTAAAAAAAACATAAATTAAGCTCAAAACATAATGAAAATGTTGTCTAAGGAGGCATACCACTTGGTAGTATGGTATTGGTTTCAAGGAAATTATTGTAGAATTTTTGTGCAAAGGAATTGTTTCAGATAAAATATCCACAATAATTCTCCAAAAGACCCAATTCATTGAACAAAGTGTCTGAGACACAAATTCTAAAGGGACTAAATTTTAGTCAAAAAAAAATGTTCAAGATATAAAGTCTAAAGGAATTGGCTTATAAGGCAAAATGGCCTAGACAAAAGTCCTAAAGGGTAAGTGCATTTGTTTGAAAGATCTAAATTGTAGGGAAAATGTTTGAGATAGAAGTCCCAAAGGGTCATTTTTGAAGGGAAATGTACTGGGACAAAAACTATCAAATGGAAAATATTAGAGGGAAAAGACTCAAGACAAAATTCCCAAAGGGTAAGTCTCAGAGGGAAAATGGCCAAAGGGCCAAATATATCAAACAAAATATCCTAAGTAATGGTTCAAAGTGAAAAAGGGCATGGGAAAAATTCCTAAAGGGCATGTACAAAGGTTAAAGGATCTAAGAAAAAATGTCTAAAGGAATGGTTTTGGAGGGCAAAGGCCCTAGACAAAAGTCCTGAAGGATATGATACCTTGGACAAAATGTCTGAAGGAATTGGTTGAAGGACAAATTATCTCTAATAAAATGTCCAAAGGAATATTTCAAAGGAATGGTCTCAAAAGGGTTTAAGTGCATGATGTCTCAAAAAAATGTTTGAAGGAATGTTTTAAAGGGAAAAATGGCCCAGGATAGAAGTCCCAAAGGATACTTTCAAAAGTTTAAAGGGAACTTTCAAAAACACTGAAGGGTAGGTGGGTTAAGACCGAAGGGTCATTTTTTAAGGGTAAAAATTCAAAAGGTATACTTTATAGGGCATTTCATCCATGACAAAAGTCTTGAAGGATCTACTTCATAAAGGCCAAAGGGTAAGTCTAGAGGACTAAAGGAAATTTTTTAGAGGATTTATTTTAGAGAAAATGTCTATAGACCCAATTCATTTAGGGGAATTATTTTATACAAAATGTCTACAACAATTTCCTTGATGGAATAAGTCTATAGTAAAAATTCCATAAATAATTAGTTGACAAAGGCAATGGATAAACCCCTGAAACATAAAAATCAAAAAGATAAATTGCATAAGTCTTAAAAGAACAAGTTCCAAAAAAAAAAGGTCCCCAAACAAACACCCTAGAAAATAAATTGGACAAAACATAAGATCAATAGAATAAGCTCAATAAACATGGACCCGATAGAATGAAACTAATAGAACAAAAGAGTTTAGCCTATGAAAACACATTACCAATTAGTATTTTTACTAGAATTCATAAAAAAAACATATTAGAAGGGCTCAAAATCAAGACCATAGTCCAAAAAATTGTTCCCCATTTCCTATGGAAATAAAGAGGATGTTGGGTATAACAAAACTTATAAACATAAAAAATGTTAAAATATCATTAAACTAGATGAATTTTTAGAACTTGGAGGAATTAAGACATTTGAATTTGATTCAGATTTCCAATGGCTCTGACAGTTTTGAAAATGAGTTATAAGGACCAAGTTATGGTAAAAAAATACTTGATGTCTAAAAAAGGCACCTAGTAGACTTATTTGGGTTCATAAAGGTGAAAAACTTAGTTAAAAATAGATTTTGACTCAGACCAAATTGGGTGAAATTAAGGTTATCAAATCATCCATGATGGAAAGGGTTTTTTGATGATGCAAATGGTTTCTAAAATATGCCTATGGGGTGAAATTTATGCCCCTTAGAATGAGAGGTAGTCTAGGTGACTCGATAGGGAAAAATCGACCATGGTATTCTATTTTTGTGTTGAGATTCACTTTTTGTAAATTTAATATCCCACTTCTAATAGAGATTCAAAAGCTTGATTATAAATAAGGAGTTATTTTACATGTGTACTAAACCTAATTAGGCACTTGTTTTTTGAATAAAACTAGATGTTTTTAATAGGAAAATTGAATTTTGAATTTTGATGGGGTCCAACACTGAATTAGAGTCTAGACCCCTTAAAAGTATGAGGTTTCAAGTTATCATATTCAAATTCGAATAAGGATTTAAAGCATGCATAAAATTAATGATACTTAGTGGAAAGGCTCAAGACCTATTGATTTTTAAACCTTGACTATGATTGAGGTGGTATCAATATGAAGCCTACAAACCTAATTAGCTATTAGGTCCTGGATAGAAAATGAATATTGTCAAGGGATGTCTCCAACATGATTAGGGATCCATCCATAATTATAACTATAGTCCCTTTTTGAGGAAGTCATAGGGAAAATCTCAAAAAAATCCTATATAAAACTAGAGAGCCCTCAAACACACATGACCTAATAAAATTTTAAAACTCTGATTAGAAATAAACTCGACCAACATTAAATCAAGACCTATTTAGAAAAGTAAATCCTAATTACACCTATGAAGGCCAAAAGATTACTCCAATACCTAATCGTGAAAAATATCTAACTAGTAAAGGAAACTCACCTACAGGCCTTACATAGACCTAATCATTCTCAAAACATTGATTTTCACTACAAAGTGCTTCCTGCCCAAGCATAAACCTAATCAGACAAAATAGTATAGATAGAAAAGACATGACAATTTTGAATTTCACTAGACCTAATTGAGGTTTAGGAACATGATTAAGTCTAGGAGACTTAAACATTTTCAACCAAGACCTCTTCATAGTTAAAATCCTAAATAGAACTAGTAAATGTAAAATGGAACATAATATACCTAATTTGAGTTTGTAATATCAATCAAGTCTAAGGGCTTAAGGGTTTCAAAATCATCCACAGGCAAACCTAATTAGGAAAACAATCAACTTTTTTAACAAGGTTTTCAATGAGGTAAAAATAGGTCAAGAATTTATCGAGAGAACAAGTGTAAAAATTGAAAATGACATGTATGAGTTTAGTATTCTCACCAGGATATGTTTCAGGGGCTTAAATGGCATGAAAATCAATGAGACCCCTCAAAGTAACTATAAGGAGTTGAGAGAGCTAGAGAATGAGATTCTACAAGCAAGAACAAGTGCAACTAGACTCTACTTTAGGGTTAAGTGATTTATATGAAATTTTATTACTCAAAATTGGTTGTCAAAATAGGATAAATTTTGGGAGCTATAATGGCATAGAAATAGAAATTGAGATAGCCTCATGGTTCAGACTAAGATAATTGGACAAGTCAGGTTTTAAATGAAATTTGGGAGGTAAAGACTCTATTTTAATGTTAAAAGTTATATATAAAGTTTTATTACACATATTTAGTCTTTAAAATGGTGATGGTTTTAGGTGTATACACACAAAAGTTTTAAATTTATCACTTACATTTTATCTCTTATAAGAACCTATCAAGTTTCAATCTCTCTGGGTGTATGCCTTAAAGGGTGCATCGAGAAAGGGGTTGGTGGACCATTGGTGTTTTTCAATATTTTTATGGATTTATATCATTACTAATATTATTATAACCTCATTATTTAGAGTGTCTATAAATTTTACTCCTATAATGCCTCCTTGAAATCCTAAAATATGACTAAGTTTGAAATATTGAAACCCTAAAATATGGATTAAGTTTGAAATCCAATTCGACCCTCTAAAATCTAAAATTTTTATTATATCTCTTAGAGGTATGAAACCAATCTCAAACATCCTAAAAGTATAAATATAAATTTTAACTAAAAGTATAATTTAATATTTATGTTAACTTATAATTAAATGTTTATTTTATATTTATATTGCCTATTTTAGCTTGTTTCCCTACTATGTCATCTAGGTTGACTCTATCATTTATCTCATACTACTATGTTGACTAGGATGACTCTAACATTACTAATATGTTGATTAGGCCTTTAAAATATAGTGCAATTGACCAGGTTGACCCTATTTGGAATTTATTCCATGTTATGAAACTCCATCGACCAAAGTTGATGTAGTTTGAGGTTCATTAACCTTATTTCCTACCTAACAAAGTTAACTTGGATGACCTTGTTATCTTAATTTTTGTGAGGGTTTAGGGTTAATCCTTGGATATAAATACCTCCCTCAAATTTATTTATAAATAGAGGATCATTCAATTATGCGTCATTACTAATCATAAATTTTCTTATACAATCAATAGGAGGTTTCATTTCTTAAAGTTTCCCTTGGAGAAGTAACACTTATCTTATGGAGGTATTTTATGCATAAGAGAAGTATTATATCCTAGAGATGATTTTATCCTTATGATCCTTATAATCCATTAAAAAAAACTTTTTCAAAGCACCATTGGCCAAGGGAGAGATTGAGACATGACAGGTTCACTTTAATAAGGTAAGTATATTCCTAACCCTTCATATATTGATAAGTATATGTATTATAACTTATGGACTAAATTATATCTCTCCTTAGATTATTTATATGTTATATTAGATATAATTATATTTACATGTTTATTATCTTCCCTATTTTTACCACAATCTTTGGTGAGCACTAGATTAGATTTCATATTCATTTAAAGGATTATCTTACATGTTATTTAGCAGATTAGTTTACTTATTATTACTACAATCGTAAGACCTAACTAGAGTTATCAAAAAATAACATTTGAATAGAGGCCTTGGAAACCTATCCTTTTCCATTATGTGATAATATATACCTTAGTATAGATTTATTGGATCCTTTATTGGTCATGACCCTGATATAAATGTATTTCTAAGTGGACTTGTTAGTTGATTACCTTATCTAAGCTTGAATATAATTGAGTAGGATAAGTTATAGATATGTATAGTTTTGCTTGCATTTAATGGGTAATGATTCAGAATAAAAATTGAGGTGGCCCATTAAAACAAATTTAGAGTGTTAATATCAATGATCCTTGATTGAAAACAAAAGCAACTACAAAAGAAAAAATTGGTTCCCTAATTCTTTGAAGATTTAGGTCGTGTTGTGGAAGCAATAAAATAAAGTTTAGTTTAGATTTATGAAATACACACATAATTAGATTTATCTATTATTTTAAAAAAATTCTACTAATTTACATACCTATTTAGAGTGACAAATTAGGAAGGTGATCCCAACTGAGAGGATTTTGTTAACCTCTTTGTGAATATGTAGTTTTAGGATTGGGTTCACAAGTTGTTGCCTCATTTTCAAGGGCTTATAGTTCTTATTGAGTGGGATAGTGTGGGTTATTATCTTTGGGTAGAAGACCTTAAGTTCTTCATATGCCTAATCAATAATATCTGAATACTAAAACATTATTTTTTTGATTTTTTCAACTTTAATAAGAGTGTAATTCTAAACAATGTGAACATTAAGGGGCTAATCTAATGATCCTAGATTAATCATTATAAAATTTTGGTCTAATTATATTGGCTCATTATGTCTCTATGTGTGATTTTAAAGGTCAAACATTATCTCAAGGGAGATCATCCCTATTTTAAATTAGTTTTATTTCAAGTTCATAATGTCATCCTAGTCATGTTCTACATTTCTAGGTTCATGTCTTTCTGACTCATCTATAACTTGGGTCTAAAATACCCAAAGTTATTAAGGAATTATAAAATGTGGTGATTTTAATTAAATAATGAGAATTTATTCACATTATCTAGTACTGAGGGACATGGGATGAGCTCTACTAAAATATTTTTGATCCCTAATTCATCTAGGATCGTCAGGTTTACAACAATAGTTGCCAATGAATCATCCACTTGATTTTATTCTCTATGAATAGGGATGACATTGAAATAATTGAAATTTCATATCAAATCACATGAATTATGTTTTTAATTCCTCAAATAAGACAACTTACATTATAAATTTTTCCTAACTTGGTTTACTACTAGTTCAAAAAATCCAAAGACTCTCAATTCTTTGAGCCTATGTTTCAACACAAATTGTAGTCTTAATATAAAGGCTTCATATTCTGTCAGGTTGTTGGTGCAAGGAAAATAGAGCCTATACATGGTTATGTGTAATTTCCATAATGGGATTAGGATAATAATTCTTGTTCTACAACCTTGTTTTGAATGGGCCCCATCAAAGTACAAGGACCATAAACTTGGCAATTTAGGATCTTTATCAGCTTGGTTTTTAATACATTTTGTACACAAAGTATAAACACATATGTCAAAGGATACTAATTTCACTCTTTCATTGAATTTTTAATACTCCATGATCATTTATTTCATGCTAGGTTCTTTTTCAACATATATATGATTGACTACACCTATCCAAGGCAACCACATATGGGAGAAGTTTGTATCCATGTATTTATTCAAGGTCTTAGACTAGTCTTTACTATAAAATATCCCATAAACCTATAATATATCCACTAATTTAATATCCATAAATTTTGACCTTGGGCTCAAATTTAAATTGCATATGGATATTCAAGAGCTCACCCACTACCTTAACCTTAGAATTGTCTAACTATACCACTATTTTATATAACTTAATAGGTCTTAGTCTCAATTTTTGATAAATTTTGATAGGAATGAAATTTTCAAAGGGTCCTAAGTCAAATATAGTTATGAATATGCTTACACAATAACCTAACCATAAGGAATAAAAGTAGGACCTCCACCTTATTCTTATGTATCAACACGTTCGTATGCATAAGCTTGGTTTTGGGCTGAACTAGTTTGTTTGTGAGGGACTCTAATAGGATATCTCTATGCTTAGTGATTTGAAAATCTCATACAAATTGATGATTTTTTTTGATCTAATTTATGTCATATATTATGTTCTATCTAGTATTACTAGTGGCAATATGGATATCTTTAGTCAGCTTATGATTATTTACCTTTGGGGTTAAAGGGTCATTTATTCATGGATTAGGAAGAGTGGCACCTTTAATAAGAAGAATTGATGTGGTAAGGTGATGTTGATGTGTTTGGTTCACTAGAGAATAGTTAATCCTTTAGAATTTTTGGAAATCTTACACCTCATTGGTGGCTTCTTATAGTTTATTGTCTTCATGGCCAGGGAGGTTTAATGTTTCTAGTACCATAGTAGTGCTCAAGTATCTTGGAACACTAGAGGTATTAATATATTTTTTATCCTTGGGGTAGTTTTGGACTACCTCATAATATTCCATATTTTTATATAATATGTTTAATGCATTGTATAATTCAATATAGTCAAGTTAGACATGTCAGGTTGTATTATTCACATAACACCAATTAGCCAAGGCCAACTCATAGATGTTGATTTTAGAGAGCTTATTAGGTAAGGCCTACGGTTATTTATTAGATTAGTTATGGTTATCATTATACTTTTGGTAGGTTAAGTTCATGTTTCAACTCTCACACAATTATTTACAACCTGTATTTAGACATATAAGAACTCATTATTGAGTTTTTATACCATGTGTTATATAATGTCCAACTCATTCTTGGTGGACTATTAGGGAACATTTTGGACATTTTTCATGGTAGGGACTAGTGTTGGATTGTATGATTGGGGAACTAAATCATTATTGACTATCTAAGGAAGCATAGGGTTTGATCAAGAACAATGTCTCTCAAAGGAAGTTAGTTTATCATTGGTGTAGGTTTTGGCACAATTATATTATGGCTAGTGGTAAAGATGAGGTTCAAATTAGGCATCCTTGGTAGTACATTCAAGATGGTGCTAATAGAACTTCAGGATTCAAATATCTACCTACTTTGATGGCCTTATCATAAGCTAGAGATAAGTCTACCACTAAAGGATATATGCTTAAGAATATAGCAGACCAAAGATAGTGTGTTCTTGTACATTTGAATAACTAGTTAGGAATCTAGTCTATATGACATAATGATTCGACTATACATCTTATACATTGAAAATTCTTATAAGCTCAATGGGTTCCCTTTTGATGTAGGCAAATTTTTGATATAATACACTTTGATCAATGACTTACCCAAACTTGACAAGGAACATGTTTTTTAATGGGTCCCATCTTGTGATAAATCCTTTAGGGAAGTTAATGAATCCATAATACAACACATATATTAGAGTAAATGGCAAGGACTATAGTTAATTTCATCATGTTTAAGATTTATAAGATTGAGAGAAATTTTATATGAGGTTACATGTTCCTAAATGGTATTCCTGACACCTAATATGAATCTTGGGAGGTACCTTTTTAGGCTACTAGGTAAATCATGGACAACCCCAGGAATGTGATAGTAGACCTAGCCAACCATTGCATATGTGAAGTTGTAGGTGGAGGTCTATTATGGACAAAATAAGAGGATGAGATGGTAAGTGTAACCTAATTTTTTGGTCTCCCTCTATTAGTTATATTTATCCTATGGAATTGTAATGGGGAAATTATTAGTCATCCAGGTTTAGATCAAGATATAATGATCTACATTGTATGATCCATGTTGATTTTAGGTAGGTTAGTAGATTAAAGCGTTATTAGACATTGAGAAGGGGTACCCTCCTTATAGTGTTAGTTGTTGTTCTATGTTTAATCATGAAATAGGATGGGAAAGCATAAAGGGTGGGAAATAATATTTCATTTAGCCCTCATTCTAGAACCAGCTATTATTCAATCCAACATCTCTATCCTAGTTGCACCTATTATAGTAGATGTAATGAGAAAGCTTAAGAGTAATTAGATGAATTATGTCCTCTCATTTTAGGATTTTTGTTGAGATAATCCAAGGAATGATCAGAAGGTATGGGGCTCTATTAAATATCCTTCTTGGAATAGATATATAAGAGATGTAGTGATATCACTAGAGGTCCAATATAATTTGTATCATTGACTCACATAAATTATATGCTTATAGCTAGACCAGTTACAACATATTGAATTTTAGAGCTCTACATTACTTCACTTCACAATTTTTAAGGAAACATAAAGATCAATTATTCACAAATAAAAATAAAAAGAGAGGGAGGGTAAGGTAAAAATAAAGTCTCTTTATTAAAGGGGAAACACAAATTCTTCTAGAACCAAAACATGCTTATTTACAATTACACAATTATATGATATGTTTCACAATGGCTCAACATTCAGTCACACAAGGAGATACTCTAAGGTGTAAGGTTAACTTATTAATTATAAGACTCCTTTAATGAATGATATATAAACATATCAATAGTTAATTTCACATAGATCCTTATATACTTAAAATAAATGGAAAGGAATTGAATAACCTAATGAAAATAATAAAAACACATTAGTTAATGCAAAAAATATGTATAAAATCATAAATTACATACCTATAGTATTAGTGTTAATCCATTAAATAATAAATAGAGTGGAATAACTTAAAGGTAACCAAATTAATTCACATAAAATAAATTTTAAATTATTCCAACAAGATTTGTTTACAAATAGAGTTGAGCCTTCTAACATACTAAGTAGTAGTAGTAGTAGTATATATAAAGGAGAGATGGGTCTTGCCTCCAAGAATCACACTATCCCACTCTTGGCCATCATGGCATGAAATGATAAAACATAATTCCATAATAGATAAGATAGAAAGGAATTTCATGGCCCACTAAGGAGCACCAAGCTGAGGTATGATGTGGAGTACATACTAAGGATTTTTGCAAGATCCAATGGGATGCCAATGATTAGTTAATGAGGTTAAATCTCTACAAGTCATTAAAATACTCATAGAGGAGTGTTTTCACTTTGGATCTCAAGTGTAGGGGATGTGAGGATCACATGCCTAATTTTCATTTGTGACACTATGAATGACTGAGGGACAAGCCACATAGATTTTTACCAGTGTCTTTGATTGCTTAGTCATTTCAAAAATGACAAATTTTTTGTTATAATGCTTTGGGACCATCCTTGTTATATTTCACTTATTTTTTGAAGTCAAAATAAGTGTCTAAGTTATTTTTATTCAGATTGTGACACTTGTTAATTTTCTACTTGATCATGACCTACTTGGACTTTACCTTTAGTTTATGGACCTTACATTATGCCACATGTCTCATATTTGCTTTGTCTTGAGGGAAAAAAGTGTCATAATGTTGTTGATTTTGACTTATTCATCATCTCATTGAGTCATATAAATTTCCATGTGTCTATTATTCATGCATTTGGGTCTTTATTTCCTTGTCCATGATGTTTTACTTGTAGTATGACACTTAGCTTGATCTCACTTATTTAATTAGAATCAAATTTTATTACTATATTATTAGCCTTTTGGTCACAATTTATCAAGGTACAGACACATGGAATGATCCCATAAATCCATGGGCTCACAAGCTGTATTTTCTATTTTCTTTATCTATAGGTTATGAGCTAGATGTATGATTCCACATGGATAACCCTCAATAGTCTAAATACTTGCATCTTAAGAATATGTTCCCATAAATTCATGTTTTATATGAGTAAGATCATTTTGTGTGGCTTGATCTAAGAGCTATAAGTCTTGTGAAGTTTTTTCCTTAGCCATTTCAGCTAATACAATAGAGTAATCATGATGAATAAATATGTCACAATCTTAGTTACTTAAGCACTTGGGGAATTGAGGACTATGTTTTATGTTTTTCTATATCTTCATGCCTCAATTTAATGTGATGTTACTACATAGAATAATATCAGATCTCAGGGTCTCATAGAGTCTTTGCCTTAACCATTTAAGTTGATAAAAGTGAGTAATCAGGATGAGGGCATGTGGTACAATACCAATTACTCAGGCACTTTGGGGAAAGTGAATTAAAACCCTTTACCTCATAATTTATGGATAAGTGAGATGAATAAATGTGTCTCAATCTCATGAACCCATATACTTAACAAATAGAAATACTTAGTCATTTTAAAAATCCTTGACAATGAATTTGGGTGCTGACACATGAAACAATCTTAGAGCTCGGGGTCTAACCACTAGAATTTAAACTATAAAGATCTATCCACTCTTAAATTTGATAGTTTATTTATGTGTAAATATATGTGAAACTAAGGTCTATGCAAGCAAATTTTGGTAAAGTAATTAATTATGAAAAGTCACTCATATAACAAGGAATACTTCTAAGCTAGATCAAGTAGGTTTTAGTGAGGTTACTCTGGGAGGCCAGAATAATCTTGAGAAGAAAAAATAACCTTGGGAAAAATTAGGTTAGTTAAATTAGTCCATAAGGCTAAAATATAAATTCAATGAATGTCATAGAACTAAAAGCCAAACACATGCTTAAAATAACTTCAATAAACATGTCCATTTCAACATTTATACTTAAGCATCAATCAAATTACTAGATTTACTATGGGAAGACTCAATCAATTTAGAACTAGATCAAAACTTCATTCTTAATTAAAAAAACTCAAACTCAAGACAATGAATTATAAGTTATACTTAGGGTGATTTATTTCACAACAAGACCTAAACATAGAATTTAAGCTCAAATAGGGTCCTCATTTGAAAATTTTGAAAATGGATCATGTTGGTTATAACACCCATGTACCACTTGGTGGATTTGTATTGATAATATCAAAGTTATGTGGCATAATAGAATGGGATTTATGACTTCCCAATATGACCATTTGTTCTTGGGATAATGTTGAAGTTGTTCGTGAATATGGAATATACTACATAGAAATGTATTTATGTTAGGATTCAATCAAAGGTTCATATATTCCTATATCATGTAGTGCTTGGTGTTATTTTCGGAAGAGAAAAAACTAACATGAAAAAATATTGTGCTTATAAGATGTATGTAGTGTTTGGTGTTATTTAGAGCAGTGATGTAGGATTACACCACATAATACAATACTATACCCTAATAGATTAAATTAATAGTGGTTACTTTCAAAAGGAAAAATTTACATCACAAAGTAGTTCATGATCACATCTCAACATATTAACATGTTAACAAGACAAAGTCACACTTTTTATATGACATAAATTAAATAATTATGCAATAATGCTTGATAACATAGAAAAACTATAGAGTTAAATGGTCTAACATAATCACATATAACATGGAGGTTACACAACATACAATAGTTTTACATGCAATGAAAGAACCATATGGAATAAGATACATATACTTGCCTCTAGTGTTTGGTAATCTATGCCAATATTATTTTCACATCATAACACATAAGCACACTTACAAGTGAAACACAAGGATCCATGAATTTTATCAATATACCTAGTGTTTAGATGTCATCCTAGACGACATCAAATATCCATCATTTATCATGGTATGCTCAGTTCTAGGGATCTCAATTTTACCATCACCTTATTTAAAGGAAGAGTGTGTTCCAATAGAGATCATTAATCTATATCCTTGATAACCAAAAATTTACCAATAATATTCGCACCTCATGGATTAGATGGATCATGATACACATTAATAATAAGAGATATCAAAACTTTATATCTTTCCCAAAAAAGGTAACCATATTCACCCCCACTCAACCTTCCAAGATTGAGTTACACCCTTGGTCCTCCCAAGAATGTCATACCTCAAGTATCATATGAGGTTTCATCTAAACAAGCCATTTTTAGATTCCAGGAATTTATCCTTTTATTCCAACAATAAGATTTTATCACTATTCCATGATTGGCCTACCCAAATAAGTGAATGGTTAACTGTTGCTTGTCTTATGTAGTCTGTCCTTGGGAAGGGTGGACTTAGCCAAGGCTCAAGTTGAATGTTATATTACTACCATGGAAATTAAATCTTCTTGCAATAATTAATTTCAATTGAATTTCATAGAGTTTAGCACCTCAATATCATAAAACATAGTACTTATTCACTTTTATTTTATATGATGGTCGTAATCAACTAACCATAATAACATTTCAACCAAAAAACCTTCCTGGTCTTGCTTACAATTTCACCACTTTGGACCCAATACCGCTCCCTGTATACATATAATATTTTAAAACTTTTATTGATTACTAACACTTTGTATCTTGTAAGAACCTGTGAAGTCTCAATCTCTCTGTGTGTATGCCTTAAGGGGAACAACAGGAAAGGGATGGGAATACCATTGGTCCTTTGTAAGATTGTTTTTTCTTTTTTCACTTTCCATCTACACACTAACCTCCTGAAACCTTGAACCCTAAGCTTATTCTTCTTAGTTCTACCTATTCCTATCACTTATTATGTTTTATCCTTTATTTTTTACCTTAACAACCTTTTAACCTATTGGTTATACTAGGTTGACCTAGAACAATTTAGGGACTTTTTCTATCTTTTGGTTTGTTAGCCTCTCAACTGACCTAGAAAAAACCTAGAGAGTTAGACCCAAAAATGTGTTAGGTTGACCGGGTAAACCTAGCACAGCTGACATTCTTGAATGATTTTAAGGTAAGATATTACTATATATACAAGTCCTTTTACCACTATTTAATAAGAGCAAATAATTAAGTGAATAAGTATGAATGAACATCTACCTATTGACCATTTTACTTGGGGAATAAAGATTTAGGGTTCAATACTTTCTTTAGAGCTTTGATCTCATCTTGTGGATAAGTCTTTTTAATGTTTGGATAGGTTGTGTAGCCTAGGGCTGATTTATCTTAGTTATCCTTACATACTAGGATAATCTCTTACAAAGCACCTTAGCCAAAGGGGAGATTGAGGTTTGATGTTTTCATCTTTAAGGGTAATTATTCCTAACTTTATTCATCTTTTATAAGAGTATATAGATAGTGTATGTGTATTATTCTCATCTATGTTTTAGAATTCTATATACATTGACATGAGTAAATGTCTTCTATACATGTTTAGTTTAGTTGTTTATTAGTTTTATTTCTAAACCCTACTTTATGCCACAAGATTTGATGTGCACTAGATTAGATTTACTTTTTTTTTTATTATATTAGTGAAATATTAAATCATAGGAATATTTTAGGGTTGTGTGATTGTGTTAGACTGTAGGCTTTGGAACCTTACTTCACATGATGTGTTATGACAAGTGATCCCCTAATTAGGTCTAGTGGATCCTGACATTGGCCATGCTCCTTATTAACAATTGTATGCCCCCAATCATAAGTGTAGGTGTGCTCTATCCCATCTAATCTATGATTGATTTATGGACATGATACTTTTACAATTACATACATTCTGGTGAACTTGATGTGAATCAAACCCTTACATGATTTCTTTCACTTTCTTTCATTTTATTTTGATCATCATTTTTATCATATATTTTTGTGTACTGGATCAATTCTATTGACCTAGTTCTTTGCATAGGTTTTTAAGAACATGAAATTGGATTGAACAATTTGACCCAGTATAGGTTTCAATTTTTTAGTCATCTAGATTAGCCTACTAGGTCAACCAACTTGACCTAGTACATTTTTAGACTTTTATTTCAACCTAATAGGTTGACCAAGTCAACCTAATGCATTTTTAACATGTTATTGTATAGCTTGATCGACCAACTCGACCCAAATTTTAGGTTTTTGATGGTTTTTCTAAGGTTCTTGATCAAAAATCTTCTTCATTTTCATTTCTGATCCACCAAGGTTAGTTTCTATTTTTATGTATCATTATTTTTTAATATTTCCCTTTATAGTTTGTAGTCCTTAAAACTACCCCTACACAGTCAACTAGGTCGACCCTGTGGACCTAGTTCTATGTTCTATATGTTATCTGAATAACTAGGTCAACTTGATCGACCTAGTTCACTTTCAAACTTTATTTTTGTAGTATAGGTTTGACCTTGTTGACCTTATTCTATATGATTTTCCATATAATTTATCAACTATACCTTATTTCAAAGTTGGAATGAACCACATATGTTAATCACATTTTTATTTTAAGTTATTTGCATGCTTAGAATAGTTCACATAGTCTAATTAGGAGGTTTTCAATGAATTGCTTAGTTGTACTATTTTTATTATTTGTCACACATGACCAAACCACATAAACATCAACAAGAATTTAAAATTTTTACCACCCAAGCCTACCTACTTGGATTTCATCACCAAGGGGGAAGCTGACTTGATGCTTTGGTCAAGTATTAAGCATGGTTAATGGTATATTTTGGATAAGCACCCATTACCCTTATTATTTTAGTGTGTGAAGTGAGGGGGTAGGCCCCAATACCAAGATTTTATCATTACCACTATATTCCCTTTTATCCTAAACTTACATGAAACTATCCATAGATTGTTATCTATTACCTTGTTTATAGCAAATATTCCCTTTACATTTAAAATTATTCTTAATAATCTAATCAACATTCTATGTTGACCAAGTAGATAGTTTTACTTTCAAGTTATTTTATTGATATTTGATCAATTGTGTGTGTAAAATATTTCATTAGACAATGTTATTGAAAGATTTTGCTTTGTGTGAATTAGTTGGATTGGCCAACATCAATTCAACTGACTGTTTGTTTTTAGTACTTATTGATTTTCATTATATGAAAATTGTATTATTTCAATTCACAAATTTATATAAAAATTTTCATCTTCCCTACATCATAATGAATCCAAATCATTTTATGCTTTTTAAAAAGGATGAGTAGAACTAAAGATATAGGCAAACAAGGAACCTGTTTATTGTACTAGGTCAACCCTGTCAACCTAGTATCTTTTCAACCTCTATCCAATGTACGAGGTAGACCTAGTCGACCCTATACTATATGAATCCTTTTTAACTTTTTTTATAACCACTATTCACTATAATAGATCAACCTAGTTGACCCTATATAGTTTTATAGTCCCTATTTCTGTACTAGGTCAACCCAGTCGACCCAATACTATTTTCTATCACTTTTTGTTCTCCTTGTGTGGTTATCTAGTCTTGTTTCATCATGATGACATATTTTCAGCCTTCTCTTAGTCAATAACATTACATTATTAAGGACTTGGATGGTAACCTCACTTATTTCATTACTTCTAATGAAACTATCCAATTTATTCCTTCCCCTTCTCCTAAGCCTAAACCACTCACTACACAATTTAATGTAGTTGATATCCTTCATAATAATCCTCTTCCTAATACAAATGTTGGGATTTATTTACCAAATCATAATACTTAAATTGATAATCTAGATGGTTCCCAAATATTCAAAAACCTTGATGATAATACTATTTACACTCTTCACAAGAATGGTGGATTTTACAAGCTTCCTTATTATTCTACCACACTTAACACAACTAATACCAATGTTGGGAATCTTCCACCTATAAAAAATCTTCCTCCCACCAACACTAATAATCCTCTTCCTATCAACACTAATACCACTCCTACAAACATCAACCCACCTATTGATACAACTTAACTTCTTGCCCAAGTTATCTAACAAATGAACATCATGCAAAATTATAATCAATCTAAAGTGAACATTCAACAAGACTTATTCAATATGATTAGTCAACCACCTCAAGTCATTATGTCTCAACCAAATCAAAATTTTATCCCTCCTCCTCTTAGATATTCTAATGGGAATATCATCCCTCAACCTTTAATGAATAACAAAATTATTTAACATCTTAAAAATGAACCTTTAGCCCCATTCATTGCATCCATAGATATTGGAAACATTTCTCGAACTATCACATATAATGGGACTAAATATCCTTCTATCTTTATTAAATATTCTGGTAATATCTATGGGAAATGGGTTAAAACTAACACCTTTACTACCACCAAGCTCTTAGCCAAAACCTTTATTGGTGATGCACTTGAATGGTACAATAAACTTCCTAGACATTCCATCTCATAACTAGAGGAATTAGTCAATAATCTAGTGAATAAATTCCAACATGATGACCTTCCTAAAAATTACCTTAGCCATTCCATAAATGCCAAGAAACTTTCTAATGAATATGTTCATACTTTCATCAAATGATGAAAGTATCTTGCTCATAAAATGGACCATAACATGAATGATGATACTCTTTTAAAACTATTTGTCACTACTCTTAAACCTCCCCTTATGTATAAAGTTTGAATATTTTCTCCTCAAAATTTAGAATCCTTAAACCAAGTAAAAAGGAAAGAATTTATTATGACTCAATTTGAACCATCTCAAATAACTACTAAAGTATCTTTCTAATCTTGTTCTCATACAATTGATTCATCCAAGCCTCCACAACCTCAAAATGGAGCATTCAATTCAACCAATTTTAACCCAACCCACCCACCCTGGAGTCTAGAATAACTTAAAAATAAATTTCCACCCTCTAAACCCATAAACTTTGATCCTTCCAAACCTCCTCCAAAATAGTACAATCCTAATAAGTTTTTTTGGTGGCATGTTACTATAGGTCATTCTCATGAATCTTGTTTTGATCTTCATCAATTTTTTATTTCTTCCTTGGTTGTTCCACATTTCAATCTTGATGTCCTATCCAAAAAATGATATCAATACTATCTTCAAGATTCTAAAAGAAAATCTCAAGAACCAAAATCACATCAACATCAACTACCTAATTATCAAGAACAATCATCTCATACCTATACATCAATAAGATATTTTTTTTCAAACAACATTTGATCCTTCTTCCTACACCAATAAGGAAAGGATATCTAACATGACCAACTTTAAACATATTGTGGCATCCATTGAACCTCAACCTCTTAATCCACATGAACCAAAAGAGTACCTAATTCAAGTGCCTACTCCAAAGCATATCATACATGGTCCTACTTTACCTCCTTTTTCTCTTCATACCTCTTTTAAAAATCTTATGTCACATTTAATATCCTTAAAATATAACAAACCAACACATTTACCTATTTCTAGATGCACTTACCAACCAAATACAAATCATTCTAATGGTTCAATGTTACCTCACTCCAATTCACATGTTGGGGCATCTTGAAATTCCCATTCACATATCCATTCAAACTTTGGGCTATCTTTTGATGTCCATCCCTACAACCACTTACCTTTTAGGGCATCTTGTAATGACCACTATTCTTCTCTAATGCATGATAACAAACACATCTAGCTTTAAGAAACCTTTTGAGACTTATAGACTTGAATTACTTATTATTTTTTTCTCATGTTTCTTTAATTTTATGAATTTTTATTCTTTTAGTTTAACTTTCATAAGAATAATTTGTTTCCTTTATGTTATTTTTTTTCATAAACATTGCATTTGGTATTTGCTTCCATTTTTTTTCTTTACATATCTCTTTTATTTTTTTGTCATTTTATGTCATTCTTTGCCTTGGTAGTTTTATGATCGTTTTGCCCCTTTGTTTAGCATTTACCTCTTGATGTACCTTAGTATTTTTTCTCTTTTGACATTTCTTTTTTGGCACCCTCTTGGGTTTCTATTTTGTGAGTTTTAAGGTAAGACTATGGATAAGACTCAACCCTCCTCATAAAATTGCCATCTTTTCATGTTCTTTGTCATCCTTGTTCTTAGACTTCGGCTTTTTCTTCTTTTTCTTGATGGAATTTGTATAAAAATATATGTTATCATGTTTTTCTCCATTTCCCTCATTCTTATGATAAGGAATCACATTTTGATATCACCTTTTTTTCCCTTTGTCACATTTTTTGCAATTTGAAGCAATTCAAATCATTCCATGCGTCATTTCCTCTTGATTTCCCCTTATTTTCATCTCCACATTGGATAAAACAAGGTTGAAGTCAAGATATCACTTTTATTTCACCTTGATTTATGAGACTCTTAGATCTGATGCTCTTTTATGTTCTCTCTCTTAGCAACCTTATACCAAGTTTTCAAATGAAATTCATCTTTATCACCCATGTTTGGTCTTCCAAATCCATGTATAGGAGAAATATAAAAATCCATCAAGAACATTAAAAGCTAAATCATTTGAAACAAAAGGTAATGCTATATAAAAGGCAAGATACAAATCTTAAAAGTCAAATTCACACCAAGATATGTGATTTCAAGCACATATCCTATCTCCAATTGAAGCTCAAACTCCACAGTCAACTTCACATAGAGCCAAAGTCCTTTGGGGTATAGTAGGCTAGTAGATTGGAATAGGGGATTTAAAAAATACCTTTATGGTACTACCTACTTTCTCATGCAAGTACCCAATCTTCATAGTAGACTGATGGTTCTGTAAGGGGTCTTGAAGAATGGGGAACACATCATGGGGAGTTTGGTCCATTTTACTTTTCATGCATATGACCTTCATGGGATGATCTATATACTTCATTTATTGACCCAAGACTTGTGTAGCTAAAATAAGTTCTTTAGAGTCCTTAAGGTTGAAAGTCCTCTTGTTTTGACAAACCTAATTGGAGTGTCTTGACTTTGATAAAGAGTTCCTCCGCCTTGGTTTTTCCTTCATTTTCCCCTCTACCCATTTCATTTCCCTACTTGATAGCCAAATTGTGATTCCAAATATATTTTCTATCTTCTCTAATTCATTTTTCTCCACCTCTTAAAAGCATGTTAGAATTAATTTGTTTCAATTTTATCTATCCTTAGAGAAAAAGAACATGTTTTAGTAACTATAAATAACTCTCTTCTTTCATTTGTCATTATTATACTACCCTTCTATTACGAACAACTGAGTCCACACCCTTTTGCCATTATTACATGTTTTTCTTTATGTATGCCTTCTTCATGTTTGTATTACATCTTTACTTACATTTCATTCAAAATTCTTTCATATATACTTTTTATATTTGATTATTTCATGCCTATCTTACATAAGGTTAATTTTCACTTTCTTACATATCTTTGTTAGAGTTTAAATGCATATATATTTCATTTGTCATTTATGTTTTATACGCTTCAAATTGTAATTTAGTATGTTCTACATTCCTTTTTTCCATTTACATTTTATATGCTTTCCAACATCATTTGTCATTTATTTCCAGTCATTTGTCATTCATTTTCCATCATTTGTCATTTATTTTCTATCATTTGTCATTCATTTGCCATCCTTTTGTCAATCATTCACCTTTAATATTATAAAATTTCCTTAACAATCCTAATTTTCCAATTTTTCCTAAATTTTTTGTCTTTACTAACTACTACATGTCTATTTTCCAAAAAAAATAATTTTTGGCTATTTTTTCACTAACTTCTACAAGTTTGCCTAGTGCACTATACATTGAACACCACTTTTTGCAGTCTACTTATTTATCTACAACACTAAAGTAAGTTAAAGGTATGTGTTTTTCAATACAATTCTTTCATTTATCTTATTTTTTATTTATTTCACTTTACTTAGCATCAACAATGTGTGTTATCATGTCCTTTTCTTGAGGCAGCATCCCATGTTGCACTTACATGACATGTGATGAGCTTAGAGTGCGACATATGTATATAGATAATATTTTCAAACTTTTATTGATTACTGACACTTTATATCTTGAAAGAACCTATCGAGTCTTAATCTCTCTAAGTGTATTCCTTAAGGGGTGCATTGAGAAAGGGGTGGGAAGCCCATTGGTGCTTCATAAGATTATTATTGCTTTTGCTACTTACCATCTACACATTAGCCTCCTGAAACCTTGAACCCTAAGCTTATTATTCTTTGTTATACCTATTATTATCATTTGCTATGTTTTATCCTTTATTTCTTACCTTAGTACACTTTTGACCTATCAATTATGCTAGGTTGACTAGGTCAACCTACCACAATATAGGGACTTTTTATATCTTTTGGTTTGTTGGCCTCTCGATCGACCTAACACAAACCTAGAGAGTTAGACCCAAAAATATACTAAGTTGACCAGGTCAACCTAGCACAACTGACATTCTTGAATGATTTTAGGGTAAGATACTACTATATATATAAGGTCATTTACCACCATCTAAGAAGAGAAAATAATTAAGTGAATAAGTGTGAATGAACATTTGCCTATTGACCATTCTACTTGGGGAATAAAGATTTAGGGTTTAATACTTTATTTGGATCTTTGATCTCATCTTTTTGAAAAGTATTTTGGATTATTGGATAGGTTGTGTAGCCTAGATCTGATTTATCTTAGTTATCCTTATATACCATGATAATCTCTTGAAAAGCACCTTGGCCAAGGGGGAGATTAGGGTTTAGTGGGTTCATCTTTAAAGGTAAGTATTCCTAGCTTTATTCCTCCTTTGTAAGAGTAGATAGATAGTGCATTTGTATTATTCTCTTCCATGTATTATAATTATGTATATATTGACATGAGTATATGTCTTCTATACATGTTTAGTTTAGTTGTTTATTGGTTTTATTTCTAACCCCCACTTTGTGCCACAAGATTTAGTGTGTACTAGATTGGATTTCCTTTTCTTACTATTAGATCACTAAAATATTAAATCATATGACTCTTTTATGGTTTTGTGTGATTGTGTTAGACTTTAGACTTTGAAACCCTACCTCACATGATGTGTTGTGACAAGTGATCCACTAATCGGGTCTAACAAATCCTCACATTGGTCATGATCCTACTTAACAATTGTATACCCCCAATCAGAAGTGTAGGTGTGCTCTATCCCATCTGATCTAGGATTGATTTATGGACATGATGCATATTTGATTGCATACACTCCCCAAACACCAGTCATAATTATTTTTTTAAAAAATTGCATAATTTTAACTAATCACTTATAGTGACACATAAATGCAAGACATACACCTACTTTCCAGAGATGTAAAAACAATGTTTGGAAAGAGATTTCATTTTAATTACCCAAGATACATTAGCAATAATAGTAGTATCTTATTTTATAATTATTTTTGGAAATTATAACTTGACCTCATAAGGCTTTATTAAAAAAAATTACATTTAGTCTTTAATTACACCACCTTCCAAGGGTAAATTTCCCTTGGAATAGCCTTGCCCAACCATGCACATCTTCAATAAGTTGAGTTGTCTTACCCAACTGAAGGTCACTCATCACAAGAGTGATATATAAGCTCATTAATTCATGTATTTGAGCATATATTACATCAAATTATTTAATTAATTAGAACATAATATTATAAAAATATTCCCATAATAGTCATTAATTATGTTATGAGTACAAAACCCCAACATTTTTCTAATTCCCAAGATGGTTATAGGAACCCATCATTTTTGATATGAACAAAATATCAACATTTAGTCAACAAAACCTTTTCAATCTTTATTATAAATTTACTACCTTGGATAAAATAGTATTTCAAAAGAGATAGTCAAAAAATAAATTACTTCATCAGCTTATACTTGTGCCACACAAGTTCCAATAATGAGTTGGGATACCATTCCAACCTCACTTAACCTACTGATCCTTAATTCATATTTTATTCCTTTGTTATCTACAAGGATTATAATATATAACAAAAGTATAAATCTAAGATAACCATGATTCAAAAATAAATTATTAGTTCAAGGAAAATATAGTTAACATGCCAATAATCACAATAGGCCAACTTCACCAAGTTGCCAATTAGGTCCTTAAGATAAAAATTAGACCTACTAATTTCATTCAAGACTTCACTTATTAAGAGAGTAAAATCAGCCACATTAATCACATAAGAGCCATAAAATAACTCCAACTATAACTTAGTCTAATATAAGACTTAGGAGAGTAATTCCCAAATTAACAAACTGCTAGAAAATGAGTTAATATTCATACAACTCACCAAGTTGTCATGATAATCAAAAAATCATTTCAAGATCATTTTCTTCCAACACTTATTATTAAATTTTTTTAATGTATATATAATTGATTGGTAATGTTAATAAAAAACCATTCAAGTCTATTAACCCAAAAATATCAAACCAATCCCTGACTAATGAAGATTCTAAAACTAGATTTACTCAAGTAAATTTGGTACACTCTCTCCTCAACCAGCCTCCTAGGCATAAGTCATATCTTAACCCTTCTAGTACTTAATGTCCCAATAAAAACACCAACAATTATCAAATAATTTTTCTAAATTTAATAGTGGTCTTTTATTGCATTGACTATCCATACAAGTCAGCTAATAGTCAAGTTAGACCTACATTAATGCAACATAAAATTAGAAAATGTTGACTTCAGCTAAGGCTATAGAGATAACCATATTATGGTCAAGGATTATTTAAGAGACAAAAAGCTTCCAAGATAAAATAGTGCCTATTTCTCATTCCAATCATAGATAGGAAGCAAACATACTACTAACAAACATAGTTTGGATACAAAGTGCACTAATATCTTTCTTTTGGCTAAGCATCCTCTTCCTTAAAAACTTTTAGAGTAAAATCTTTGATACTAAGTCAAATGTACTCAATAAACCCACAAATTTTTTTAAAATAAGAGTTCTTAGACTTGATTCCTTCATTAGAGTGGTGAAGCAACAATCAAGTAAATAGTTTAATATTACCTTTTAATCTCTACAAGGCAACAATAAATCTCTAAAATCAGATTTAGTCATCATTTACTTATTAGTGAACTTAGGATTAATAGATAACCTTTTTTTATTGAGATAAGGTAACTTATAAAAGAGATTAGAGATAACATGTCTCTTCTATAAAATAGGAAAATGATGCATCTTGATAAAGCCACCAATTTTAATAATAGGAAACCATTCCTTAAATCACACATACATAGTATGTAAGTTATCACAAAAAGGATATCATGGCCTTTATAATATTAAGACTATAAGAGATGGGTAATTTTCATAAATTATGATAAATATGAAAATATGCTTATGTATTCCCATTTCCATATTAATTTGGAATACATATAATTTTACTTGTCTATATAAATTCCTTCCTTATAATAGGGAAATGATACCTAGATGATACCTTTACAATTTAAATGAACCTCTTAAACAAATACACTTTAAATGATTGAAGTTCATTTAACAATACAAACAAAATATAACCCATAACACATACTTTGGATGTAAGAAGTAAATATTGGAATGATTCCACACTTTGCCACTGTAATGAGTGCTAATAGATACTAATGAAGAAAATATCAATCTAGAGATCCTTTTCAAATAAAGTTAAGCAACTAGGAATCATAGTTTTTAATCCCTTACTAATTTATGTTTCCATTAAAACTACACTAAGAATGTCAATAGAAAGGGTCAGCACAATGCTGATCAAGTCATCTTCCACCCATTAAATATTTTGGCATATAATTTCAAAAACATCATGAAAATTATAATTTTCAAGAACAAAGGAATTTGTGTTATCTAAACACATACTTACATAGCTTAGCTAAATAGAAAATACCACAACATGATCCACTTATTCACTTAATGAATGTAAATTTCAATAAATGCTTATAAGAAGTATTCACATAAAAAGAATATAATTCATCACATATATAAGCCATTAACATACTAATCATTGCAGTTTCATACAAGACTTGGTTCTTCAAATCCAATTCTTATGCTACAAAGATCAATGTAATTTCAATATCCTATCCTTACCAATCAAAACATAATAGTAATAAAATAACAAAAACACTTTAACTTTATTTAATTAGATCAATACAATTTCAAGCACTTTTGCAATCAATAGGCTAAGGAGCAATTTTACTATAGAAGCATCCCAAAAATGAGATCCAAATACCATGTCAAAATAGAGGAAAGTTTCTTCCATTATTTATTTAAATAATTTTTAGGTTAATCTAAAAGTAACAATTATTACTAACAAGAAATTAGGGAATTATATATTTTTAAACCATCAACTTCTAGGCTATTATGAGTTGATTTGCATAGAAAAACAACATAAATGGCTTAAAAAATGCCTTATAAAAAAATTGAAAATGACCCAATTAGAAATAAAAGGGTCTCTCATCCAAGATAAATTTGGATAGAATACATTACATGTTTTAGTTTTGAGAAAAAGAGTGATTAATATAAAAATAAAGTTCCTTTTGAGGCTAACTTGTAGTTAGTTAAAACTCAAAAATATAGTTTTCTTCTGCAACTACCTCCTAGAAATGGTGTCACCAAAATTCATTCATGCAAGGGAGGATTAATCTAATTATTGATGCTATTTACCATATGGTAAAACAATACCTTCCATCTTTTTTTTGTCGATAAATAAAAGTTTAATTATTTATTAAAAGTTGTTTTTTAAGCTGATCCAGGTTGATTTTCCAATCATAAGAGGATTATCAAAATAATTATGCATGTTTACAAGATTGAGTAAATTACCCAAATACCTCAAAATGAACCAAGAGTAATAACCCAACAATAAATTCACTTTAATCTATAAGTGAAAACACATATACTCAGTTATACAAGGTGAATAATTGGCCATAGAAATATGTACTCAACTCAACAACATTCAAGATTTTAAGTTTGGTCATACAAATGTATGCAACTAGCCATATAAATACATGAAATAAAATCAGCCATTGCAGTGATTTAAGATATCTATTTAATAGATTAAAAATTTCATCAAATAGTTCATAAGCATCCTTTATGAACTAATTTCTAGCCATAATAATTTTAGTATTTTATCAAAAAGTTCATAAGCATCCTTCATGAACTCATTTCTAGCCATATAATGGTTTAGACATTTTTGTCAAATAGTTCATAACTTGAGAGGATATTCCTACAACAAATTAATAAAATTACATGAAATAAAATATTTATATAATTAGTATAAACACCAAAAGGATTATATTGATCATAGGCCACTTCGAGGGGGAAACCTCTTTTGAGTAAGTTCAATACAATAAATTCATGGATACCTTCATTGGCCTCAACACTTATTTATATACTAAGTTTAATCTAAGAAACTACTACTTCCCATGAATGTGGGATAAAAGAAATGCTCATGGGATGATTTATAAATCATATGCATCCATAGCAAATAATATAATAAAAATGTAAAAAGAAGGGGTAACATGGGTTCCTAACATCCCCTCCTTCTTAGAAAAAACTTTATCTTTAAAGTTTCATATGTGGGAACTGGTGTTCAATCTAAAATAGTGGTTCCCATGTTACATCCTTTGGTTATATTCCATGCCACTGAATTAATACCTCTATGATGGATTGAGAGTGAAATTGCTGTGTGTGAATCTCTAGGATTGCCTTCAACTCAATAAGGATGGATCCTTCATTATCAAGTTCTGGTAAAATAGTCTAAACTCTGATGTTTATGCCAATAACTTTCTTTAGACAAGAGACATGAAATATTTGGTGAACTCAGGAAGAAGGTAGGAGATCCAACTTTAAATTAGCTAACCCAATCTTATGGAAAACCTTATATGGCCCATATAAGTTGGGAGCTAACTTATACACCCTTTGAGTTTTACGGAGGATTAATATTATGGTTGTAGGTGAAGAAAAACCATTTCACCTACTTGGAAAGTGTGCTCAAAATGGTGTTGATCAACCTATTTTTTCATTTTATTTTGTGCCATATAAATATTACCTCATAGGGTGTTAAGGATCTTATCCTAGGTTTAGAGAAGCATGTTGACAGTCTAAATTGGTGAAATACTAGGGGTATATGAAAGGAGCATTGGTGGTTCTTGACCATACACTGCTTCATATGGATTTATTTTAGTTGAAGTGTGGTAGGAGGTATTATACCACCATTCAGTGAGAGGGAACCACTTTGTCCATTGATGTTGTTTTTTTTAGCTGAAGCAATGAAGGAAATTTTCCAATCATTTGTTGATAATTTTAGTCTGGCCATCTATCTATGGATGATACCCAAAACTCATCTTCAATTGGGTGTCGGTGTATCAAAATAGTTCTATCCAAAAATGGCTGGTGAAAGTTGCATCATGATCAAAGACAATGGAAGGAGTACGATGAAGATGGAAAATTTGGTCCAAGAAAAATTGTTTGACTATGGAGGTGGTATAGGGATGGTTGAGGGCATAAAAATGACTATATTTGGAGAGGAAATAAAACATAACTAATATTAATGTTTTTCCTCTAGATTTAGGTATCCCTTCAATGAAATCCATAAAAATATCTACCAAATCCTAGTAGGGATGGTCAAGGGTTTGTTCAACATAGTAATGAGTGTTGTTTCACCCTTATTACATTAGCAAGTATCACATTTAGCCACCATATGTTGAATTAACTTTTTCACTCCCTTTAAAAATAAATTTCATCATGATTGTTCATAAGTTTTGAGAAACCCTAAATGCGTTGTGGATGGATAAGCATGGAGTTCATAAAATATAGAAAACTAAAGATTTGTGATCTAGGGAATCACTAGATGGCCCTTATATTGTAGAGAATCACCATCCAAAGAATAATGTGGTAAAATAGAGGGGTTAGTGGATAATTATTAAATGATTTGAGATAATGAGTCATTGACATACCCCTATTGTACAGTGTCCAACCAATTCAGAATAGGCATGGAAATAGTTTAAAGGGAAGCTTGGTCCATAAATGTGTGAGACAAAACATTAGCCATAATATTATCCTTACCCTTCTTATAAGTGATATTATAATAATAAACCATGAGTTTTTTGACCTATTTATATTGTGATGGGGTAAAAACCCATTATTCTATCAAATATTTCAGACTTTGATGATTAATTTTGAAGCAAAAATGATTCCCTAGTAGGTATGGCTACTATTTATATATTGCATGTAAAATGTCCATCATTTCCTTCTCATAAGTAGAGATTACTAAATTATTACTAGAAATGGATTTTATAGTGAACACAATGGGTCATCCTTATTGGAGGACAACAACACCAAGTCTATTTATGCAAGCATTGCTCTCAATCATGAAGGTCTTGGCAAAATCTGACATAGCTAGAATAAGTGTAGTATACATAGCTTATTTTAATTCTTAAAATGCACATTAAATAACTTGTGTCCATGTAAAAGTATCATTTTTCAACATATTTGTTAATGGAGTTTCAATCTTCCCATAGTCCTTGACAAAATTACGATAATATCCAATTAACCCCAAAAAACCATGGAGGCTCTTAAGTATCTAAGGATAAGTCAAATTTATCATGGTTACTATTTCTTTTGGATCCAAAAGAACCCCTTGGGCTGAAATAATATGCCAAAGATACTCCACTTTGTCTTGGCTAGAAGTAAATTTGGACTATTTTGCATAGAGATGATGATCAGAGAGAAGCTATAGAGTAAGCTCAAGATGTTGGAGATGCTCAGACCATGTTTTACTATAGATGAGTATATCATAAAAGAAGACCATATTTAATTTCCATAGGTAGGGAAACAAAATATTCATAAATGCCTAAAATGTTGAAGGAGCATTATTGAGGCCAAAGGCCATGACCAAAAACTCATAGTGGCCATCATACATG
This sequence comes from Torreya grandis, assembly GCA_037957365.1. NCBI lineage: Eukaryota > Viridiplantae > Streptophyta > Pinopsida > Cupressales > Taxaceae > Torreya > Torreya grandis. Next base: position 713,006 of record JARHVA010000385.1, read on the forward strand.
CAAAACATTATCTTAGGGATATCATCTTCATGAATTTAGATTTGGTGATATCTAGAGTGAAGATCCAACTTGGATAAAAGTGAGCACCATGAAGTTCATCAAGAACCTCATCAATAACAGGGATTTCAAACTTATTCTTGATTGTGATATGATTAAGTACATAGAAGTCAATACAGAGGTACTATGACCCATTTTTTTTGGATAAGGATAACTGGGGAAGAATATGGGCTAGTATTGGGGTGAATAATGCTTTTATTCAGTAAGTCTTGAATGATCATCTCAATCTCATTTTTTTGCTAAAATGGGTAGTGATAGGGCCTAATGTTGGGAGGAACACTTCTAAGAAGGAGCTGAATATGGTGGTCCTCTGGTCATGAAGGTGGTAATCCCATCAGTTTGGTAAAGACACATTCATACCTATGCATAATGGTTTGTATATTAGGAGTATTGGAGACCGTTGATGGTTAATTTTTAATGGAATGGAACTAGGAAATGATTTCATATGAATTATTTTTAATAATATTTTCCATGTGATGCGAAATTATGATGTTGAGAGACTCTAGGTGTAAGCCTTACAATGTGTGTTTTTGTCCATTATCTAAAAACTACATCTAAAGTTTAACAAAATCCCATAAGATGGATCCAAGTGTGGATAACTATTGGGATCCAAAAACAACATCACATCTACATAAGGGAAAGGTAAACTTGTTAGAGCACAAGCTATAATATTCAATAGAGATATGCACATTATGACACTTCCCTTTGAAAGGTAATTTACCCCCATTGGTAATCATGACTTCAAAGTTAGAGTAAGGATGGATAAAATGATCAACCTATTTAATGATCCAAGGGTCAATGAAGTTATGAGTTCTAATTGAATTAATGAGTATTATGAGAGGGATCTTATTGAAGTAACCCTTGACCAACATGGTTTGTGGGGTGGTGACTTCTACTAAGGCATGGAGAGAGATATTTGGTTGGGACTTCTGAGAAGCAGATTCCATAATTGGTGGATCTTCTTATAGATCATCTATTGTATCTTAAGCATCTTCTAAAAAAAATTTTTTGGATGGAGAGTCCACAACTAGTAGGTAGAGATTTTTCTTGACATGTCGATGTCCCTAAGTGAATTTATCATTATAATTATAAAATAATCTTTTTTCTCTACATGCTCACATCTCCACTTCAGTCAAATGTTTAATAGGAGTGGTTCTGGGGGTTGGAATTATTTGAGATCATTGTGGAGTTGTATTTATGAATGGATCAAAATTAGATTTGAATCATTTCTAAGATATGACCTTATCTTCTACCAACTTAGCCAACCCTAGGGCTTTCATCATCGTGTTAGGATGAAACATTTTGACCTTAGATCAAATTGCATCCTTTAATCTACTAACAAAAAAACTACTAAGGAATTAATCAAATAATCCCTTTATGTGATTAGATAGAATTTCAAATTCTATTTGATATTCTCTCACAGTTCCTATTTGGTGAAGTTTAGTGAGTGTTCTAGTGAAGTCATAAAAAACACTCAGGACAAACTATTATAAAATGAAGGTGAAAAAATCAATCCATATGGGTTCATCATGAGCTTTGGTATACCAATGATACCATTTAAGGGCTTCATGTTCCAAGTGAAAGGATGTAAGTGGGACCTTATTTTCATCAAAATTATTATGCATACTAAACTATTATTCTGCTCGATAGATCCATCAAGTCAAATTTGCACCATTGAATCAAGGAAAATCAAGCTTCAACCCATAAAAATTAATGGAAGAAGAAAACTTGGTATCTGAAGAAGACTTTGGATTTATTGTATTGTTCAAGGTGGTATGTTGAAGATTAAGGATAAATTTTTTCATCAAGATCTTTGATTTGGGTCTTGAGGGTAACAATTTCATCCTCTTTGTTTTTTTCTCCTATTCGGGTTTCTACCATGACTAGAATAAGATATATTTTTTTGAAATGGGTAGGAAAACTATAGTTAAGACATGTTTAGTAAGGAAGTTTTTTAGTTCAGGTGAAATAAAAAGGGCTAAAGGTACTTTTACTAAATTTTATGTATAGTGGGAGTATGATTGATGAAGGTGACGACAATTTTAGAAGTGAAAATGAAAAAACTATAAAATTTATCCAAGAGGGACAAAGAAGAAAAAAAAAGAGATGAACACTATGGAAATTTTTTTAGGTAAACGAATAAAAATAGAAGTTATGGAAAAACCTTAAAAAAAAAATTGAGATTTACAAAAATTAGGAGCAAAAATAGGATATGGAACCTCAATGAAGAAAATGTTGAGAATGAAATTTTAGATTTTTGGATAAAGTTTGAGGATCAACGGGGCAATATATCAAGAGATATGGTTAAAAAATGAAAAAAAATTACTTTTTGTTTTTTTATGGTTATGGTTTTTGTTTTCTATCAAATGTCTGGCCACAAGTCCTCTAAGAGTCTTCTGATACTCTGCTAATAGTTTTATGAAACTAATAGGATGAAGATTTCTAGTTTTTGATTTATGTTTTCTATCAACTATCTGAATGCAAGTCCTCTGAGATTCTCTTGATACTCTATTGATTGATTTTTTGATAATCTATTGGAAATATTCTAAAATTGATAGAAATGGGATCTAAGTTTCAATGATTGCCTAAGGTTTTAAATATATCTCTCTGGTGACCAATGTCATCTAAGGGAGCATTACTCTCCAAAAAAAATCTAGCCATAGATATACCCCTAAGTGACAACTCTTGGTTTTCCTCACGAGTGGGAACTACTCAATTGGGAAGGGGTCATTGCCTATTTTACTGGTAGGTCCTCTCAATAAGCCAACTAATTTTGGGTTCCTATGGTACTCCTCATAATGAGTTATAAGGATTTCACCCAATCACTTCTCATAGTTATGTGGACATATTTTTACCCTGATTTGAAATAGATTATTGTAATACAAAAAAATACTTAAATGAGTTATGAAGTAGATTAGAGTTAAGACTTTCTAAGAAAAATATTTAAATGAATTATGTAGTAAAACAAAGTTTAGATTTTTTGAAGAAAAATGTTGGCCCTAAAAAGTTCTCTAATATTAGATGAGAGGATCCTCCTATAATAAATTAATGAAAATGCACAAAATAAAAGATTTATATAATTAGTAGAAGCATCGAAAGGATTATATTGATCACAAGCCACTTTGAGGGGGCAACCTCCTTTGAGCAAGCTCAATACAATAAATCCATGGATGCCTTCATTGGCATCAACACTTATTTATATAATAAGTCTAATTTAAGTAACTACTAATTCTCATGAATGTGGGATAAAATAAAATGCTCACAGGATGACTTACAAAGCATATGCATCCATAGTAACTAATATACTAATAAATTAAAGAGAAGGGGTATCATGGTTAACATATCCATCCTTTATGAACTAATTTCTATCCATATAATGTTTTAGACATTTCATCAATTAGTTCATTAACATCCTTTATGAGCTAATTTATAGCCTTATAATAGTTTAGGAAATTCATCAAATAATTCTTAAGCATCCTCTTTGAGGTAATTTAGCAAACAAATTCTAACCATACAATTTAGCAACCAATTTACATCCATACAATATAGCAACAAAATTTTAAGCATTCAATTTAGCAAGTAATTTCTTGCCATTCAATTTAGTAACATATTCCAACCAGTCAATTTAGAAACAAATTCCAACCATTCAATTTAGCAACATATTTCAATTAATCAATTTAGCAACAAATTCTAGTCATACAACTTAGCCACAAATTTTAGCTATACAACTTGGCAACAATTCCAACCATTTAATTTGACATAACCCAACAAGGGAAATAATATGAAAAATTAGATAATTAAAAATATCATAAAAAGGGAAATCAATTCAACCATTTTGAACAATCAAATTAGTAACCTTATCTTTAAATATATTATCACATTATGAATATTTTTTTTTCATTTTCTCTATAAACAAAGATAATAATCAAAATACCATTTTCATATCAAAATCCCCTTACTCATCTAGAGTATAGGCCCATATATGCTTGTCTTGGCAAGCATATCTAGATATATACCCTAGTATAAGCTAAAAATATGTACCCTACTGATGTTTTCAAATAGAATAAAAAAATATATTTCAACAAGAGAAAGGGTGATTTGCCTAGATAAATAAGTTTAATTATTTCCTTTATTCCCTTGCTTGCCTTGGCTTTCATGGTGTCATAAAACCTCTCCTCTAGGAATCCTCCCAAAATGGTTATGCAACCTTTGCCTAAGCATTTACTAGATGGAGTAAAATGCAAGATTTAAAATAGGGTATGGACATCCATCTACCCATAATAAAAATTAGAAAATATCATATGCCCTGATATGCATATATGCAAAATGTGGAAGCACAAAAAATGCCCACTAATTTCTATCATTTCTCTATTTCCAACACTTAGTGTGGCTACTATACAACTTGACGTCCAGTTGCCATGACATCCCCCTCACTCTTCTTCTTTCATAAGTATCTTTCACAAGATAAAACCCTTTTTGATCTTCTCTCAAACTAACTTTTTAATCAATAATAACAAAACAATTGATAATAGATATAATATTTACCATGATTTTTTTACCTTTATAAAAGAATTAATTTCCAATTATAGAAATAATTAGTTCAAATATAAACCTACTCCATTCAAGGACTATAGAAAAATCATAATATATTTTAAAGTAAACCTTGGTAATTAATATTTATTAATGATTTTTATAAATTCATGCTCAATTCCTTTACAAGGCTCTGAATAATAATATAGACAACACAAAAAGGCTTAACATATTATCTTTAGAAGACTTATTCATACAAAGCCTTAACCATAATAACCTAGGTCGTGATAGATTAGCTATGATACCAAAAACTTGATTAGCCTCCCTAAAACAATGATTATGATATCTATAGCTTGGGAAGCTTGATTTCATAGAGAATGTTATTGGTTTCAAGATTCTTCATATTTCATTTTGATTCAATCATTTTAAAATTTATGAAATGTTTCTCCCCTAATTGGAAGCTTGATTTCATGGAAAATATTGTTGGTCTCAAGATTCTCTAAGCTTAGCTTCCAATTGAGAGAGGAGAATTTTATTGATTTTGAATTGATTACATCAAAATGAAAATTAATTATTTAACCATCATTTGAAAAAAATTGAACTATTTCAATAAAATAGAATAATATCTACTACTTATTGATTAATAAAATTTAATTCTAGAAATATTAAAACTAGAATCCATAAAATATGATATGTAATGCCAATAAATAGAAAATTAAATCTAATAATAACAAAATTAGAATCCAATATTTGAAATAATTGATACTATAAAAAACCAATAATAATAGTTTTGGTTTTCAATCTAGACTATAATATGTCCAAATTTAATGAAATGATGATTTATTTAGGCATGTGAGTCTAACATGTTGTAAGCATGATGGGAAAATATGACCATACCATCAACTTAAAATACCACATAAACATAATCAAACATGATACACTCCATATGCATACCCCATAATTTTATTTTGGTTTACCCTCAAGCCTTAAATCTAGCTGAGAATTCTAAGAGTATTACATGATCAAATCTTTAGCCTATTAAATGCCTCTATTTTTTAGAAATTTCACTACTATGTTAGCCTCATAGAAGTAATGATTTTCCTCCCAATAAATTATATATTCCAATAGGTCCAAAGCTTATCCAAAAAAATCCTAATATTCCATGAATAAAACTTTTGATTTAATTGTGCCTAAATCAAAACCATTGATTTGGCTTCGATGATGACCTTCTCAATTCCACATTAATCCACTCTGTCAAAATCAATTACAACATATTGCAATTTATCCTCATTATTTTTTCCATCCATTAGTTTTTGAGAGTTTGATCAAGGACCCTTCATAATATTTTATTACATAGCCATCCCTAAAGGCTCCTAAGTTTCCCCTTACCATGATATAATTTTTTAGCTTAAATAATCCAATGGGAAAGTGAGAGCAACCCAACTTATTTTCCCATCTAAGGACCTTAGAAGATATGATAGACCCACTAATGAGGGGAGTTTTTTTATATATTTTTGTATCAATGAGGCATAAGGGATATAAGGGTATAGATAACCAATTATCCCATATATCCATTTACAAATGAATGTCCATGATTGTGCGGAGTTAGATGGATTTATATAAGTATTACAAATATGGTCAGAAGCTATATAATAACATGAATCATCATCCTAAGGGGAAATATTAACACAATATTCTTAAGGATCCACTTTAACCTCTTAAAATCTACATGTATTAGTTTATATATTTTTTTGTGTAGTATAACTATTTATAGATGCTTAAGTATGGTTAGAGTCAAAATGTGGTATAAAATTTTTGATATATGAACACATAGGTATGTTTACTTGTGGTGGTGAAACTGTAGTATTTCTTACTTAAAGATATATGTCGGATATGTAACCTAAGAAGGTGTGAATATAGGATTTATAACTTGAAAAATTATGATGAAAGGAGTTAAATCTTTAAGAGTTATAACTAAAATAATAAGCTTAATATATAATAGTGCTATATGCAACATGAGGTTGAATTATTTTATAGTTAGGAATAACTTAAGGTAAAATCTCATGTTCTTTATAAAGTGTAATAAGTAACTCATAATTTGTGGCACAAATAATATATACATCTTAATCATGCACAAAATTAAGGCATCAATGCAATATAGAAAGGATTTATCTCATTTGATTTAAAATAGGAATCTAAGGAATAAATCATAAGTCTCATTATCTACAAATATTTAGAAACATATTGATAAGGTAGTATCAATGATGACTAGTAATGTAATATCATTGATGGGTCACTTGTGTAATAAATAAAGAATGATTTTTTTGAGGTGAACCAAAGTATGATATGGATAAATCTTTGGGCCTTATTCAAAGTTTAACAAAACAACATGGAATTCTAAAATATTAAAGGGATAAAATCTAATGATTATGGGTAAGCCTTGTTGTTCACCTTTTTCCTTGGCTAAAGTCTGCCCTTTTCTAAACTACATTATGTAAACCAAGCCTAGCTAGTCAACTGGTAGCCTATATAGGCAATCTAAATGGGTGAATAATGTTAGGATCTTGTTTATTGGCTCATGGGTGGTTTGATGGTTTTACTCAAGCCTTGAGGGCCTAGTAGGGTGAATAGTTAGTATGGTTAGGCAAGTCTGAAAGCTTAGGGATCTTTCCTATGAATGAGTATGTTGTATCTAATGATGGGTTCCATTAACCATCAAAATATTCAAGAAATGTTGAAACTTATTATTTCTATTATTGTCAATACCTAGCATGAGAAGATTCTTGGTAATGTTCTATGAATTTATGATAAGGAAAGCTTGATGTTTTCATTATTTTACAACAACACACATAAATTTTTTGGTAGATTTATAAGTTGTCAAGGACTGATACTATACTTTCTAGCACATTTTATGTTTAATAACTATTTTTGGGATCCATTCTAGAGTGTGTGTAATGTTACTTATCACTATGGTAGGCTTGATATCATGTTTTTGACAAAAAATAAGTTTTCATGGTTGATGTTTCAACCTAATTCAATAATTGTAATATTGAATAAAATTTGCATTTTGAATGATAAAATTACATGTTGAATGCAACATGAAAATGATATTATGAATTTGAATGAAAAATGTGACTTGGTAAAAGCTTGTATACATGATCTCAAAACTGGTATGACTCTCAAGTGATGAGTGGTATAAGGTTGAGTAAAATACCTCAACTAGAATAAGTTACTCATTATTGGGTCAGATTATTTCAAGGCTAAATATGACATAAACCACAACTATTATACTATTTGGTGTAGCTTCATTATTTTTACCATTTGATGTTCTAATTATATCTCCACATACTAATCTACTTATGGAAATTGTTATGCTCTGATCATCGCCTGGGTTATAGGCTCACCTATGGTAATGTCAACTTGTTATAACACTCCTATGGTATGGAGGAATGTAGTATCTTTGTAAGTATAAGATACTATTTCTGGGGGAGTCAATCCTTATTACATATCTCTTTGAGAAAGAATATTAAGAGATTATTTTATGGCTTATTAATATGATTAATGCATATATTGGACCATGGTGGATAATTTAATTGAGCATATAATGGTAGATTATTAATACAATTAAGCTATCTCATTAAAATTATTATGGGTATATTATGATATATAGATAATTAGATCAATTAATGTCATCTACTTGTGTGACACTATGACTAGAATGTGATAATTTTGTATGAAATAACACTTATGTTGTGTATAGATATGTTTGGTGGGTTGTATAAGTCATTGGTTGATTGGTATGTAGCCACGTGGAGATATAAAATAAGATGTATCCACATGATGCATTGCAAGAACCTATGTGATGGACCTTCATGAAAAAACAACAGGGTTATATCTACTAAAAAGAAACATAAGTAAATGTTGACCAGTAAATACAAGCATTCTATATATATGCAACATGTTCATCACTTATAGACAACTTTATATAATGAATTTTTTTTTTTAATTTAAAATTATTATATGAAGATTATACTAATAGTAAGCTTGGAAATAAAATTTGGTAAACCCTATTTCAAAGACTTGTGTTATATACATAAAAGGTATATTCACCCTTGCTATATCTTTTAGGATAAGTAATTTGAACATCCTTGCACATATGAATGGTTAGGGATAAAAATAAGAATTTTAACTTGTGCATTTGCATGGGTAAGCATGAATGGAATCATATCCTATATGTGAATGGATGTGTGTGCATCTATAAGACTGAATTTACACTTTGAATAGTATAAAATCTTTCTTTTTTCAAGGTAGAGTACATACCTTGAATGGCTGATCATGTACTTATATGGTGGATTATAAATTGAAATATTGAATAATTATATTTTATCAAATTATAGTGCAACTGTGTGCATTATTGTGCACCACCCTAAACATTGGTATAATTGCATATGTTTTAAAATTATGAAAGGTATTAAATTGTTTTTTGGTGCTAATAGGTGCATAATTGCTTATCAAAAAAGTATGGGCCTACTAAGTAAATTTAACATACCCACATGAGTGGTATTAATTGAAAACATATCTATTTTAACTCGGTTGGAAGCATACTAAGTGTTTTATGTTTTTTATTTTACCCTATGGTGGGTAACGAAAAGTCTTAATCAATTCAATATGTAAATCCTAAGTACCCACTTAACTCTTTGAAGGAGAATAAAATCTATGTGAATTCCCTTTGTTAGTAGATAAAAGGATGGTGGGATTGGGATACCTAGACCATCATGTGAGCTAACAAGTAATGGAGAACATGATGTAAGTCTTAGGATTACATGTGATGCCTAAAATGGCTTCTCAAATGTTTAATATGGTTAGTGCAGGATGCTACACTAACCCATGAATGGTTGATGTTGAATGAATAGTAACCATAATTGTATGGGTTACTATATTTTTATGACATTCTATGATAATTATCATTGAGGTTATTCACAAAACATAATAATGGAAGATTCAACTTTTAACCTAAAAATGTGGTTGTAATCTAGTTGGATTGGAATATTGTGATTGATGATCCTAAAGTTACAAGTCTATGTGTGGTGACTCAAAAGAGAATATTGACCCTAAAATGGTCTCATCTTCAAACTATTAACCTGATTTATGTTTAAAACTACTAGCCTAATTAAATAACAAAATATAAATATGGTTAACATTTTTAATCTTACATGAGTGAATGGCTATAATCTATGCTTGAAGGTGTTGATACCACTAATGTTTACCAATAAGGTTATAGTAAGTCTAAGCTGATGTAATTAGGACACTATATTCCTAGTATGTTTTAAAATACACCATGGAAGGTACTTGGGAATGGTTAAGTTTAGAAGTACTATGTTGAAATGATCAATTTTGCCAATATTAGGTAAGGGAAAGATTAAAGGGTAAATCTATTGAAAAAAAGTTGTAATTATTTCTGTTGTAACAAATGACCTTGAGATTCATATAAATATAAATATTATACCATGTTCGAATAGTTACAAAGTGTTTTATGAAAAAAAGAATACATATATCATCCCATTTTGCTCATTTTGGTGTTACAAAGGGATACTCAAATTTAAAGGACATTCTTGTTGGACTGGCATGAAACTTTATGTTGTTAATTTTATGGTAAGGTACATGAAATGTTAATAAGGCCAAGATGGACATTTCCCTTATGAATTTTTTAATACCCTCATGCCATGCCAAGAGGTAAATAGGTAATAATACCCTTTGTTCTTATTATGGGCTATGTAAGTATGAAATAGACAACACTATGTTGGAATAATTATTTAAATTTACCAAGTTTTTGCTTAATTATGGATACTTAACTATTGGTGTTTCTATGTTATGGAATGTATTATGAAAAGGGTGCTACTTGGGAAGATGCACATCTTTTCAAGCATCATTACTCCAAGTTGGTTGATTAGTCACCAGGACAACTCCTCTTTAAGAGGGGGAGAATGTTAACCCAAGTATGTGATACATTAAAGATTGTTGTTTTGGACATTATATATAATGTTTTACAAGTTATGGCTAAAATTTAGTTGTTTGTGATAGATGACAAGTTATGATACAGATGTTAAATTATGATATCATGTTTTATTGTTGAGATTTATGATCTATTTTTTGTAGATCATTATGATGGATTTAATTATATCTCACTTATATTTTGTTTAGTTTATAAATATTTTATTATCTGATATTGATTTTTTATAGTCTAGATGCTATGGATGTTATATTTGGTGGCTGTAGGGACATGATAATGAGCTAAGTTAGAAATGGATTTTGGTGGACAAGGGATACAAAATAAAGGTAGCCAACACATGTAAAAAGGAAAAATTTAATGAAAAAAACTTGCAACAATCTATCATTTTATATTTTTATTATTAATCATCTTCTTGACTTATTTTTTGTGATTTTTACTTGTCAATTTTAAATGGTTTTGAATTGCTTATATTATTCATGTAATTTTTCACTTTTGAACCTAGGAAATGTTGTCTCCTTATTTAACTTATTTGGTGTGTGACTTCTTATGTCTTATCTGACCCTGATTTATTATTGTTTTTTTCTTATCAAATCATTAATGTTGTTATTATTTTATTAAAATTTGTTTTCCTTAGCCTAACCTTGATACCCCCTCTCTTATTACACCCTCTCTCCCCTTCCACTCCTAGAAAAAAGCCTTGTCAAATCAATAATAAATTATTATTTGAAAAATTAAAACTTACCATTAATGATTTTGGCAAATTAAAAAGTGGCCATTTCACCTTGGCCATGGGACTTAAAGAAAAATATTGTTTTTTGGCAATTAAAAATTTTGTGTTAACCATAGGTTTGACATAAAATAAAATAGGATTTGGATTATCATTGTATTTTTTTTAGAAGAGGTAAAATATGATTTTATTCTTTAATAACTATGGCACTTGGAAGAGCTCAGCTCAGCCCCCAAGCTACCTATTTTTCATAGGCCATAGGGTTTGAAGGGATAGGAAGGAGAGAGAGGGAGGGAGGCATGGGGAAGAATATGGAAAGGATAAGGAGAGAGAATAAGGAGGGAGGTATAGATATTGGAGATAAGGTAAAACCCTAGGGAGAGTTTATGGAGGGCATAATCTTCCCAATTTGGAGAGAATTTCTTGTTTGGCTGAGGACTATAAAAAAGGCTAGGTGAGGTAGTAAATCACATAGAAAATTTTCAGTTTTCCCTCCTTTTGCTTGCAATAAAAACAAGTAAGTTTTTTGTATTTTTCATTTCTTACAAATTTTTTTTTATTTCCTGCATATTGGAGGGCAAGTAATAAAAAAAATACTTGTAGGTTCATAAGGAAGTAAAATGACTTCCTAATGAACCTACAAGGGTTTATGGAGATAATATTTTGCATAAATCTCTGTTAATCTTACCATTACTTCTAATAAAAATTTAATTTTAGATTTGGGGATTTGAAAATTTATTAGATTCAACCCAAACCTTGTTAAAAAATTATGGTTAAGTGTATAAAATTTATATCTAATTTTATTTATTTTCATTTGGATGAAATAAGGTGACCCAGGTCAACCTAGGGCCAAACAATGATATTTTTATAACCTATTGGAAAATGGAATCCTAACTTGACTCATGTATAGATGATTTATCATTCTAATTATCCATTTTTAGATTTTAACATTACCCATAATTTTGGGTTTACAAGTCAAACTTTTAAGTTGTTATGTTGGCAAAAGTTTTGGTTAAACTTTGTGGATGTTTGATAAATAATTTTTGTTGATGTTTGGGGTTTTAAAAACCATTCTTAGTTGAAAAAATTGGTATTTGTTTTAGTTAATTTTTTGAATTTAAACCCCTATTTGGATTTTGTCAAATTTTAGGTTATTATGATGGAAAAATTTTACAAATATTTTTTGGGTTTTTGATAAATAAGTTCTATTGATATTTGGAATTTTAAAAAACCCTTCTTGGCTATAATTATTATAATTTAGATTTAATATTGAAAAAATTTCTTACCATGCTTGGAATTGTGAAATTATTTGCTAAACTTGTACAAATTCCATACTTGCCTGTTACATAAGATGTCAACTAGCTTGATGATCAGACCTAGAAAAAATCATCACGATGGAACAAAGTTGAAAATGGTTGAAAATAAATTAGTTTGGTTAGATGATAATAACTATGTGAGGTGTTTGATATGGTCTTATCACTCATTTATTTTTTGGTTGTATCATTTTAGAACAAAGGTTCTATTTCTTTTTATTATTCTAGTTCACTGAGAATAAATGATTAAAGAATATGAGGTCACTTAAATAGAATAGTCAACTTATAGAATCCTTCAAATGAAAACTTGGTTACTAAGGTTATTATGAGTGAATGTGTTAAAGTTTTAATGTGAAAGTATTTATTATTATATTTCTTTAAATTAATTAGTTCATTAATTTTGTGTTTGGTCTACATTCTCGAAGTCCCAAAATCTGATGGTTTGGGGTGGTAAGGGGATCATAAGATGGGTCAAGATAGGATAGCTTGTAGAAAGAAGATAAATTTTGCAATCAGCTATTTATTTTTGTATACTATAATTTTTATGCATTGTTGATGCAATGCACTTTGTAAATAACTTGTCTAGAAATGCTAGTTGGAGTTATTACTAATGTTATAAGTTACAACTCATGTAATACTTTTAATTTACTAGTGCATGGATTCAATATTATTATACATTGTATTTATCATAATATAAGTTTTAGCTGAAGGATTATCATATGAATTAGTGGTAATGCATTTAATTTTAGTTTTATTATTAAGTACTCTTACATATTTTATTTACTTGATTACATTTAGTTGGAAGCTTTATTTTTAGCTATAGGTTACTAATTTAGTTTTAATAAGTTTTATGTACCCTTATATGTTCATTGTTCTATTAGATACTAGATTGGAAGTTGAAATTCAACTTTAGAATTCATTTTATAATTGATCAATGATTATTCACTTGAAAATAAATGCTGAACCTAGTTGTTTACATGTCCGAGTTTTAAAGTTTATTTCAACGTATAATATTTCTATATGGAAGAGCTTAACACATAGATTGATCATATGTTACAAATTGATTTAGCTAGGCAAGTAGAAATTTGTATTTACTAAAGAGCATTAGTGATTAATCATTACTTATCATTTTATATCTTCATTCACATGGCTGAAATTAAATTAATTCAACTTGTTGATTATCAATAACCACTTATAGATACAATCACTTTAAAATTTAATATAGCATCAAGTTCTAACTTCCAATGATTATTCTAATTCTTGTACAATTTGTTTTTCTATCCTACTTGACATGTATATTTCTTATTTACAAAAAGATATCAACTTGAAACATCTCTATTACCTAAAGCAATGAGATGAGAAAGAAAGTATTACTTTCAAGTTATGTTTCAATTTCAACTCTATGCTTTTAACACTTGAAAAAAGGCCAATTTCAATTGAATCAAGCCTTATATTTACTTAATGAAATAAGTTATATTTATTTTTTAGCAAATTGAACACTTATTTAAATTTTTAGTTTTTAATGAAATCTGAAACAAGGTAGTTACAAACATTATTTATTTGCTTTGGTCACCATGACCTGCTTATATCATTACTTTCAAAATGTAACCTAGTTAAATTGGTTATTCTAATTTATTGGCTATAGGAGGCCATCTAAAATCCTCATTTGAACTTACTTAAGCTATTAATAGTTTTTATTCTAAAATTTAGATCATACTCACAACCAATGCATATTTATTAATTGAGTATATTATGTAAAGTGAGATACAATGATAAAAAGGTTAGTTTCTATACATTTTTAACAAGATAATTCATGCAATAAATCATGGTCAAGATGATTAAATATAAAAATTAATTATGACATAACAATGATTGGTAAAGTACAAATTATGATAATAGATTTCAAAAGTTTTGTGTTTTGGATTTACAAATTAAAAAAAAATAGCATAAATTATTGGTCTCATGATTATGACCAAGTGACACATAAATAATAATAGAGATATATGAATCTCAATAAGGTCATTTATGGGATAGTCTAGTGAGGGCATGATGCCACTATGAGTTAAGAATATCATATCTATTTACAACCAAGAATGTCTTGACAAAAACTATAAATTGAGTAGTTTAAACAACATTTATTTTATGAGTGAAAGTATGAGGTACGATGACTCTGTAACTATAAGATCATGGTATAATGATCTAAAATTAGGGGTAGTTTCATTTAGATCCTTCAAATGTATCAAATTTTTGAATTACATAGGTATAGTCTGTTGATGTGGGTTTCATACACACTATATATGAATGAGGTAGCCTCTAACATTTTAAGATATAAATGGAGGTGAACTCCACTCTAGGGCATGAGTTGTAGGTATGTAGTATATTTCACCCTATTGATAGATAGGGGTGGAGTATGCATGTTGTTGATAAGGTTTCTAGATAGAGGTGCGGCCTTTTAATAGAGTGAATTTCTATGTGATTTAGATGGGTGGCTAGCTTTTAATATGAAGTGGGTAGATATTAATAATAAAAATCAAAAGGGAAGGTAACCTAGGGAAGAAAGGAAGACTCCATGGTTCTTAAGAATTGATTCCTTGGTTGGTTTTTTAATAGACTTATGCTTTCTCAAGCCTATGTCTATTGCTAGCAATAATAACATAGATGTAGTTAGACATGGCTAGGAAGTCTAAGGAAACAAAGATGTAGGAAGTTCACATGCCTTAGACAAAGGTTGATTCTTCTAGGGAAGCTGTTGCACACCATTTATCAGGAGATTATGGCTTGGACAAGTGAATTATCTGGGGTAGTTGTTTCACACACATAAAACTACACTAAAGAAACCATAAATACACATTAAACAATATGATACTGTTAACTTGACCCATTTAATTGATACATATAATTATCTTTTAATAGTTATACACATCAAGATCAATATATCAATCAAGAATCTATTTGCAACTATAACACACTAAATATTTATTAAATCATACAACCATATAAATAATGACTAATTGCATGGAATTATAGAGAAAACACTCAGGATACTTTGTTGACAATGAAAATTTCTCGCTGCTCTATATTATAAAATTTTATAACTCATTCAATTGAGTGGGGTTACAATTGTATATATAGACTTGGGGAAGGGGTCGCTTCATCCTCTAAGTTTATGCAAGTGATTAAAAGTGTCGATTAGAACATGTAGTTCTATATCTATCTAAGAGATAACTAAAATCTAAAAATAAGTAAATTAACTTTTAAAAAAATTACATGTGTACATGCACTCAAAATACAAAGTCAATTATTTACAATTATCCACTCAAAATCTAAGTACATAGGTTATTTCAAAATTGTAGCCTATCACAACTTATTCATTTCAAGCACTACATGTACTTTAGTTGGAGTAAACATCGATGTAACCATTGTAGTTGTGGTTCTTCCTCCACCTCATTAGATTCATATAATTTTTGGGCTACTCCATACTTATTTTATATGATGTCTAAATTTAGTAGTGAAGGGCGATGAATTCTCTTCCTCTGTCTAAGGAGCTTAGCGTTCAATGATATTTTTTTGATCCTTGCTCAACTTTGATTTAATTTCCTCAATTGATAATCCTTGCAAGATATATTTAATTCATTAGCTACCTTTTGGATAAGCTTTTCAAAATTAAGCCTACTAATCAACTTACCAGTGGAATATCTCACCTTAGATAGCTTAAGCTCATGCAAAATATAAAGGATCTAAACCTCATGTGCTTGATATTTGGGGACTAAAACCCAAACATTCTGTAGCCAATATTTTTCTTCCTCTTATCTAATGATTACTAAGTTCAAGGTATTGGATGCCTTTAGTGTAGTCATTAGGTTGAGATGACTGTAGAGTGAGTTACCTATGTAGACCACTAACATCTTCAGTTTGGTAATACCATCTCTTAGATATTTGTATAATAAATTAGCTTGGATAATATGAGGGGCCATCTTATCCCTTATAAACTCCATAGATTCTATGGCATTGTAACATCTTAATGCTACCTCCTAGAATTTAACTTTAATACTAGTTGGAATGTGCATTGTCTTGGATTTTGATTTTTGTTCCACTTCCGTCTCCAGTACTTACACCTCTACTTCTATCTCTTTCCAAGATATATCTATGCCCTCACAGATCATAAATAAATCTTTGTGTCCATTATCTAGGTCTACTATATTTTTTTCATACAATGGTTACCCTAGCTATCTATTTTGCCTTTTGGTAAGGGAGAACACCTCTTGCCTCTCCTCAAAGATGATTTAAATTCCCTTGTCATATTCCAATTTTTTATTCTTGACCATTTGAATGTTGTTGGTTGGAGGATCAAATAATGTGGAAATAAATGGGTGTTCTGTAATCTTAAAATTTGGCATTTGAGAGGCCTTACTCCTTAGATCTACTGCTTAAGGAGGAATATCAAGTTGGATGTATCAAAGGTTATGGTAATAACTTCTTCCTATATATCCTCTTGGTTTTTTGCTTCTTCTTGGGTGCCTTGGTGAGGACATCTGGAAGGGAAGGTCATATGATTTTAAACCAATCCACTCCTCCAAACTGAGGGAGTGGATGAACTGTGACTATTTGAGGCTTGGCCTTTCTATCACTAACAGTGGTTATCACAGTAGTTTCTTATGTGGAAGTGGTAGTAAGTAGAAGGGTGATTTGGGTGGATTAAATGTGGAGTTGGGTAGTAGCCAAAGCTATTTTTACCTTCCTAGACACTTTCTTTTTCTTGAGTCTCTAACCATGGAGGTGTTAGTAGGAACAAAAGGGATTGATGTGGTAAATAAGATGGAATTAGAGATGGAAGGGGGAAAATTAGTAGTGGAGGTGGAAGGAATGGATGTGGAGACTTACATAGAGGTATCTTTCTAAAAAATATGTATAGAAGATAAGGGAAAACTAGAAAAAGATTGGGTACCTTAAAGAGAGAGATCCATAGGCTCTATTTGGAGGCTCATAGCCTTGGTTATTTCTAGCTTGATTTCCTCAATAGAATCATCTTCTATGTCTTTGATAATAACCATATCTCCCCTAGCTAGTTTTGAATGTGGAAGCTATGTGGACAAGCCTTACAATGCCTTTATTATGGGACTACCCATGGGAGTCCTAGGCTTCCTCCTATAAACTAGGAGGTCCTTGCTTGAGTGGGGGAGTCTAGTTGTGATGTTGCTCTAGGATTTACTACCCTAATAGACGTAACAATTGGCACTTGGGTAGAACTTGAAGTAAGATCCTCTTGTGTTTTACCTTCCTTATCAGAGACAAGGTTGATGGGGTTTCACACTTGTCCTCCTCTGGCTATACTAGGCTTGGGTAGGCTAGGTTCCTTCTTTAATACTTTCAACTTTAATTTTAGAGGGAGTATTTAAGAGGAGGAGGTAGCTTGGTCCTTGGATTGCTCCTTGGACTGTCCCCTCCAAAAATACAAATATTGTCATCCCTTGAAGATTGGCCTTCTATTATCTAACTCCCTAGTGGAGACCAAAGGATCCTCTTGGATCATCTGTAGATGGTACTCCTATATAAAAATAATTTACACTCACTCCAACACTTATTCATCTAACTTAGCATTCAAAAATATAAAATCATAGTCATAGGTCTCATGACTATATGGAATATTGAACCCATGGATGTGTTTCTAGATCAGTCCATATGGATCCTAGTGTTGATGTGGACATGATAGGAAAAGATAGATCCTATGTTTTCCACCTACATCCCCGAGATTATTTCTCATTATATAGTCATCCTATCGATGGTCATAAGATGACCAAAGTATAAGGATTTCTTCTACCTTGACAAATCTTCCTTAATGCTCTTCCATAATTAGAAGGAAATCTCCTATTCATCCAACTTATTAGGAATAAAATTTGGAAGACATAGGGGGTCAACTTTGCTTCCCCATACCTGGATGACAATGATGTCTAGATAGAGTAAATAATCCCCCTTCCCAACCAAGTTTTTCATAATGTTATGCCCACTCTAAGGTATGGGTGAGCCATGAATAGCTTACCAAATATGAGGATAAACATATTTAAATATTCTTACCATGTGTTTGGTGTATTAATAGATGTGCATGAATTGATAATAATCACAAATATTATTATTTTTACAATCAGTGGATGGAGTCTACAATGCACCAAGGTGTTTATAGCACATTCTCATAACTACATCTAATGGAAATGACATCATGAAGAAATCCATAGTGGGTGTAGGATGCCTATACTTATGGATAATTTTCTCCCTTAGATATAGGCTTATAATTGCGTCGAAGGCATAAGAAGTGTCATGCATGAGCATCATGTAAAATAATGATACCGAATCCAAATTGACAAAGTAGATGCTAGGCATACTATTTAATCTATTAAGGAATACCATGCCTATATGGATCCCCATATTTAATTTATCAATTGAGCTAGCCCCCTTGGGCTTATTCCCTTTCCATGTGATATTTTTGTCTAGGAGGAGCCACAATGATAACACCTTCTCCATCAAAATCTTTGCATTAAATTTCACTAAGGTGTTTCTATCGAAGTAGGCATCATGGATACTCAATGACAAATATCTTTAAAAATTAGGCCCTAAGATACAAGTGACCATTGTTTTATTTCCAGAGTGATGTAGGAATGCATCCTATTTTATCCTATCAGAGAAGAATAAGTATCTCAAGAGGTCAATACAGGGTATCACTTCTAGTTTTTTTATAGCAAAATGTAGTCTCTAAGATTTGAATGCCAATAATTCCTTCATAAATAATCTATCTACCAATATCATATCATATTCAAGTGAAAATAGGTCTATTGAATCATTGACATCCCATAGCACTGAATAGTTCTTGTATTTATATCTAAACATCATGGCATTGAAGACTGTATCAGTGTATTTTTTAGAGTCTTTAATCGAGTATGGAGATGGTGGATTGGTACCTCAGAATGTTATAGATGTATATGCCATTGTTGTATTTTTCATGCTTCTCTTACTCTATGTATTATGTGCTATGTATGCCTTTATGATGGTGCAAATAACTTGTCTCTAGCTCGATCACTATTCAATGTATATTCTCAAAGTAGGAACTAGGGATCTTCATCACTATGAGATAGAAAAAGACTTAAAAAATAATCTATCTTGAATGAAAATGATGTATTTCAGTCACATTAGATCGACTATATAGAATCTTGCATTGAATACCAGTTCATGTGACAAAAATGTGTAATGTTCAACTTGGCTTTATGATTTTCACGTATAATTTAAATTTGTTAGCTCGCATTGGTGGGAGGCCTTTATAAGATTAATAGGAAGTGTTTTTTATTTTATATTGGCTAATTATGATGAGACTTAGTAATATTATTGGTAATAAAGTGCTCTAGGGTATACATTAAAAAAATGTTTTTGGGTCTACGCATGTAGACTAATTCTTTCAGGGGATTTATTTTAGACAAAATGTCCACAATAATTTCTTTGAAGGATTAATCTGAAGCAATTATTTTAAAGGGGTATTTTGAATTTCTAGAGGGCACTTTCAATTTCCCTAAAGGGTACTTTTGATATGAAGGGTCCACTTTGTAGGGCATTTTGTCCATGATAA
Organism: Torreya grandis; assembly: GCA_037957365.1. Taxonomy (NCBI): domain Eukaryota; kingdom Viridiplantae; phylum Streptophyta; class Pinopsida; order Cupressales; family Taxaceae; genus Torreya; species Torreya grandis. The sequence goes on from JARHVA010000385.1 coordinate 733,252, forward strand.
AAGTCTTGAAGGGTATACTTCAAAAATGCTGAAGGGAAATTTTGATTTCCTAAAGGGTAATTTCATAAAACTAAGAGGTCATTTCCAAAGTCTCAGAGGGTAGGCTACACAAAGTCCAAATGGCATATATTATTTTGGAAAATATATCTGTAGGAATTGGCTAAGGGAAAAAAAAGTCCAGGACAAAAGTCTTGAAGGGTATGCCTGAGAAGGAAAAGGGCATATAGACACTTTAAAAGGGATGAAAGGTCATTTTAAAAATATTAGAAGGGTAAGTGGCCACTTTTAAAAGGGTCAAAGGCTTGAGATAGGAATCCCAAAGGGTATGTCCATGGAAAAAAAGGTCCAAAACACAAAGGTCAAAGGGCACTCGTAGGACAAAAGGGTCATAAGAAATATTATGAAGGATAAATCCCATAGGGTAAGGGGTTCAAAAAAAAAATTGAAGGGTCTATCACACAAACCTGAAGTGTATGTGGCTCAAAATAAGTGGTTGAAAAGGGGTTAAATGGTTAATTTGAGAAACACTAAAGGGATAATTTAGAAGGATGAAGGACACTTTCAGAAAGGATGAAGGGCTAGTTTGAAAGGTTTCGAAGGGTAGGTAGAAAGGATTCAAAGGGTTTACTTCAAGGAAAAAGTTTGTTCGAAGGGTCTACTTCTCAAATGTTGAAAGGCACTTTTAGACCTCCCAAAGGGCACTCTTGTATGGCTAAGGGTCATTCCTAATAGTTTAGAAGGGTAACTTTAGATAGGGTCGAAGGGATAATACATTAGGGAATTTATTTTAGGGAAAGTGTATGTGGTCCGAAATTGCATAAGGCAAAGATTTCATAGGCCGAATTCCTTCAAGAGAATTGTTTCAAAAAAAATGTTTGCAATAATTTTCCTAAAAATATAAGGCTTTTTGAATAGTAAGCTCAAAATAAAATAGGGTTGAGAATACCTAGAGCATAACATATGAAAATATATTTTGCATGAGGGATGAAAGAATTATCCTAAAGAATATAAAATCAAAGAATTAATATATATAATACATAAATTAGTCTCATAAAACACAATGCCAATATCATCCTATCAAACAAGTGAAATTCATTATAATTTCCATATTTTGCAAATATATATGAAAAATACTCCATATTAAGGTCATATTTAAAAATAAAGTGGGTTTTTATTTCCTTCTAGAGAAAAGGGGGATGTTGGGTACAACAAAGGTTGACTTATAAAGGGAATAATCCTAAGTATTCAAGGACCCAAGACTCCAATCTCATAACCTTAGATCAATTTTGAAGTAGGCCATAGAATAATACTTAAATTAGAAACATGAAAGGGATTCCCAAGTTAATTCACACAACATACTTACCTCCTAATTCCTTGGATCGGCGTGTGTTAAACATGTAGTTTATTTTTCTCTTGTTGTGATGAGTTTTTAGAAGGTTATGATGAAGTTGTAGGTTTTGTACTAGTATCTGTTAAATCTCATTAAACCAAAGGAAGCTCAGGCATTTCTCTACTACCAATCAAGTGTTCATATCCCTAATAGAAATACATTATGTTCCTTCTCCACTCCCTCCATTGTCTTTTCACAACCATGATGCATGGTACATTGACCTTATTTCATCATGTGTGATCTTTTAATCTTATTTTTCTCTTTTGAACTCATTGTTCTTTTCTTTCTTTTTTATTTTATTTTCTTATGTTTGGATTGGTATAAAAGAGAGGAGATGAAACCCTAGTAATATGGTATAATTATAAAACAAATCATTACTAGAACATCCCTGCCAGCCAAATCTAGACCCAAAATTGTCACTTCTAACAAGTATTTAACATGATGAATGCATTTGATCCAATAAAATAAGAAAAAATTATGAAATTGTATGAAGTACCCCAAGAACAACTTCCGTATGCATGATAAAGTTATTGAATTATGACATAATTCAAAATAACCCTATGTTCACTTCCCTTCATTCTAAAGCCTTGAAACACAAAAATGCATCAAATTTATAAACTAGTCCAAAATGTGTCAAGATTAATTTTACCCTTTTATACGAGTCTCAAACTAAGTTTTTTTGGATTTTCGCTTGACAAAAACTAGTGAAAAGACAACCTTGAATGCCAAAAAAGAAAATAAAGACAACTAATTTATAAAGCTAGAAATTACTCTAGAAAGTGCTAAAATCTAATATAAGAAAACCAAAATACTAAAGAGTAGGATGACTAAACTAGAAAGTGATAAACTGAACTAAAAAGCATGGAAATATAATCTAGTTCTACATCTAAACTTATCTAAATTATCTTAGTCATTAATATCCATAGATGGAATAGCTCTTAAGTAATGCTTCAGGAACTATCCATTAAATGGATATGTAATATCATTGCCTTAGAGGTCTTTCAAATGAAATACATTATTTCCCATGATCTCTAAAATATTATAGGGTCCAATCCATAATGGAGCAAACTTATCATGTTGTCCTTTATTTTCATGGGCTTTATCCCATAGTAGCATAAAATCTGAAATTCTAAATGCTTTGACTTTTGCTCTTTTATCAAACCACCTTTTAACTACATCTTGGTGTTTGATAAATGTTTATAAGGCTTCAGTCCTTGAATCCTCCATTTCTATTTCATCAATTAATGTTGATTCCACTTTGTAATTTGGTTCCATGTAATCGTGTATGAACTAATAGGTCGATACCTTTAATGCGATGGGGAAAACTAGTCTGTGCCCATAAACTAATAGGTAAGATGAAGCTTTTAAGGATTAATTTTATCTCATCCAATCTCCTCAAAGAGCATACATTAGTAGATTATGCTAGTACCTAGTCTTGTCCTCTACTAACTTCTTGATTACATTAATCAAATTTTTATTTTTTGACTTTATTAATCCATTTCCTTGAGGATAGTGGTTAGAAATTGACCTGATTATAATCTAATTGTCATGTACCCACTCAATGAATTCTACTGATATAAATGCTAGTCCGTTACCACACATGAGAGAGATGGGCATGTTGAATATAGTTGTTATGTATTCCTCCAAAAAGTGAAGCACATATTATGCTCTACTATTCTTTGTGGCAACTACTTCCGTCCATCTAGTGCAATAGTCTATAGTCACAAGCACAAATTTATGACCTAATGAGGAGTTTGGGTTAATTAAACCAATGAAATTGAAACCCCATTGTGTAAATGGACTTCTTTTAGAAAATGGATATAGAAGAATTGCCACATGTAATTCTCTCTTGGCTAATACTTGACATTCATGATAGTTTCTTATGTGCATATGGGCATCCTTGAAATCGGTTGGCCAATAGTAGCTAAACCTCAAAATTTTATGGTTGTGGTATTCCTAGTAGGGTGACCACTACCTATATTTTGATGTAAGTTTTTTAGAATTTCCTTAGCCTCCTCTGTAGATACACATCTAAGGTAAATACCTTCATAGTTATTTCTATAGAGGACTCCCTTTTTTATCATGAAATGAGTAGCTTTGAGCCTCAAATCTCTCCTTATTTATCTACTAAGCTTTGGGGGTTAAGTTCCTATAAGTAAATATTGGATTATATCTATGTAACATTCTCCTTTAGAAACTTGTGCTACACATATCTCTTGAATTATGATTTAGGGATCAAGTTTAGTCATGAGCTGAATAATGCCCTAACCTCTAATGATCCTTGTGGGCCTGATATTTATGTAAAACTCCTAGATCTTGGCCATCCATTTGCCTCAATGCTCTCACAACTCATTTTGTGACATGTTGAGATTGACAATAGGATCAGGTACAATAGAAATGGTTTTGTTCTTTAAGATATAATGTCATAATTTATTCATTTCTCTGACCAAAGCAAAAAATTGCTTGTCGATCACCAAATACTTGAGCTCTACATCCTTAAGATTTGTGCTCATGAAGGCAATTGGATGCTCAATTTTTTCCTTCTTCTATGTGATAACCATATTAATGGTGTGTTCTAAAGTGAATGAATACAAATATCAATATTTTGTGAAGTCTAGAATAATCAATACTAGATCCTGAGATATGGCATCTTTTATGTCTTGAAAAGACTTTATAGCTTTAGTTTTTCCATTCTATTTTATCATCTTGCTTAATCATATCATTTAGAGGCTTGATGATTTCTATGAACCCTGAGATAAACATCCTCACAAAGTTGATTTTCCCAAAGAATGACTTGAGCTCCTTCTTGCTATTTGGCTACTAAATTTTTGAAATTTACTTTATTCTTTCTAGATCAATGGTGATACCATATTTTGTGATAATTTGTCCCAAGAGTTTCCCCTCAGTGACTCTAAATATACTTTTCTTTGGGTTCAATGAAATCCTAAACCTTCTACATCTCTCAAATATTGTTCATAGGTGGCTTACATGATCCTCTCTATTCTTCAAAAATATTATGAGATCATCCATATAGATGATTATGCATTTTCTTGTTAGTCCCTTAAAGGCATGATCCATGGCACATTGAAAGGTATATCCTACATTGATCAAGTAAAATGGCATCCTTTTGTGTGCATAAGTACCCTATTTCATGGTAAACATCATCTTCATTCTATCTTCAGGCTGTACTAGTACTTGGTTGTAACCTAAAAATCCATCCAAAAAGGAAATTATTTCAAAAGCACTCATTATCTATATGACCTCATCTAGATAATTATATTTATCAGAATCCCAATTTAGATTTCTAAAATCCACACATAATCTGATCTCACCACTCTTCTTTCTAACTGGGATCAAATTGGCCACCCAGGTAGAATTTTGAATTGGGAAGATGATTTTGGCACTTAATAACTTCTCCACTTCCTTTTAAATAAGAGGCTCTAGAATAGGGTTCATTGGCCTCTACATTTGTCTATATGGTTTATGGTCTTGTTTCAGGGGGATCATGTGAGTGATGACCTATGGGTCATACACCTTAAGGTCTTCATAGGTCTAAGAAATAACATCCTCATATTGAGTAATCAAATATGTGATTGGTTGTCTTTATTTCATGGTGCAACTGAGGTCAATATTCACATAACATGGATTAAAATCATCTCCCAAATTTTTCTTATTGAAGTTTGATTCATCAACCTTAGGTTGATTGAGCTACTGTACTCAAGGGTCTAAGTCAAATTATCTTTCCAAAGAGACTAAGCTAGATGGAATTAAATTTTATTTAAGCTAGAGAATGCCCTTTTTATCTATTTCTTCTTGACAAAAATGGTTAATGTCATTATCATCAATGATTTGGGACTTGAAACCCCTTGAATTAGTTAATAACTAGATAGTCTACTGATCATCATTGAAGACCTAGAAATTTTATACATTATTTAGAATAGAGGGACAAGGAACCAATTCAATAGAGAATATCTTTACCTTAGACCTCTATAATAGATCAAAATTGGTAGCAGTAGTAGATAGTGAATCAACAACCTAATTTTACTCTCTTGGGAGGGATACTATGTTGAAAGCTTTAAATCTCTAAATTAGATCCCATGCTCTATGCATATATCTATTTAAATAAGATAATTTGCACATGTACTTATTTCATACTGGTGAACTACCAAATATAAGTCACCAAATACCTTTATCTACTTTACATTATTCTTCAGTGAAAACTGTAATCCTAGGATCAAAGCTTCATACTCAGCTCTATTATTAGTATATGAAAATTGAAATTTATAAGCTACCAAAAAATTCTAACCTTGAGGATCAGTTAAATCAATTCCTATGCCCAGTCTTTACTTGGACCTATCTCCATCAAAATGCATAGTCCATAGTGTATTTGAACCTTTAGGTTCTGGGTTTTATGTTGGATTGTGAGTGGTAAAAGTATAAATTCCCAATGTGGGAGAGTCATAATTATTCATTTTGGACATTATATTCTATGATGGGATATTTTATTTCTAGATCTCTATCGATTCTGATCTATTTTACAACTCCTTTCCATGACATCCAGATATGTGAGAAGTCTATGGCGAGATATCCATTGAGCAGTTTTTACTAATCTCTGCTCAATAATAGTTTGTAACCTTTTGGTATGACCACTACTAGGATATTTATAGTCATCTATACTCTTGGTTTTGATGCTATTTGGATGTGCATGTTATTTAGTTATACCACTATTGGTACTGCCATTTTATCTAGTTGAGAGACTAATCTCTTTGAAGGGCTTGGGGTGAGACTAAGATTTTTACATATGGAGGTAGGCAAAAAAATTACAAATTCTCTAGAATCAACCAAATAGTTATGAATGTTCTTATTGAATGCTCTAATGTTTAGTAGAAATGGTGGTACTTAAAGATTACTCTTGTAAATGACATTGGCAGTAACAACCTTCACTTTGTCCATAGCCACTCTAGTTCTTTCCATAGGGATCTTTTCAGTAATGAACTTCCATAATAACTCCTTTTGCTCAGTGATTTGGGCCAACTCATGGAGAGTTATATTTGCCTTAATCATCTTCATATCTTCCATGATATTATATCCTCATTTACTTGATTCTTCCTTGTTTGGAGTTTGATCATTCCCTTTTGGAGGGGGTGGATTGTTGTCCACTTTGGGATTTGGAGGAATTACCATAGTATTTAGAGGAGTCAAGGTAGTAAGTGGTTTCTTATTCCCTAAGTTGTATGCACCTCTCTGTAACTATTGGAAAGCATGAACTTCATCTATATTATCTTTTGGTTCATTGTCATCTTCTCTTGGGAAGCAAAAATTGTGAATCTTAAAGAACATGGCTATGCTAGAAGATATAACATCCTAATGATATTTTGGTGGGTTATTAATTTGATCCTACCTAGTTACTTCCCTATGAAATATCTTGAATTTTATATAGAACTCAATGCAATCAAGGTCACCATGTTGGGGTGAATTATGTTTTTTGCACCAATTAGGGAGAGTTATTTCAATGATGTTGATTTTTGGGAGCTTGCCAAGTTGCTCCATATTATTTGAAAGCCTATTAAATAGATTTTTATATCTTTGGAACCCAGTTTTCTTGTTTCTAGTTATGGCATTAGTATTTCCCATATTTTGTTGCATATTTAAAAAATCATTACTCAAAAACTGGGCCATCTTTTGAATAAAATCCAATTTAGATTTTATGGAATTTGTGCCCTATAGAAAAACCATAGGAAATGCTACTACATGTTGATTCTATTGGTAACTATTACCTATTACTTGATTATTCATGTATCTAAAATTTTACTACATTTGTGTCAGTGGAGGTAGTGTGTATAATTGATTTTGATTGTATACTAGAACATTCTATTTCACATGTGGTATTCGATTGAGTACTAGAAATACAATATAGATGTTAGGTGCCCCTAGTGTCTATGGGTTTAGTTGTCTATCAATACTAATATCCTCCTCAAATTATAGTGCCAAAGTATTATTATCATGTGCTCTTCTCAAGAATACAATGGTGATAGGGTCCAAGGCATTCTTGTACATCTCTAATGCTAATGCTAGTTCTGATTTATATCTTAGGGTCAAACAATTGTACATATTTTTCCATCTTGTGTTGAAATCATGGATGGGCTCATTAGGATCCCTTTTCATACTAGTGAAGTGTTGATATACCAATTCAAGATTGGTGACCTATCCAAACTATACAAGAAAAGTCATTTGACATTCCTCCCAATTGGTGATGGATTTTTTTGTTAGATTCAAATACATATCATAAGTAGCATCCATTTAATTAAAATTGAATAATCAACATGCAACATATTCATCAACTACATTCATTAATATTAAATAAGCTTTAATAGATTTGATATGCTCTTTTGTAGTTCTAGGCCCTGACGGAGAAAAGGATGACAAATATTTTTCAAGATTTTGAGGTAAATCATGTGCATTCCTCAAAATGGAAGTGGTAGAACCAGCTAACTAGGGATATTGTAGATCCATTGTTTGATTAACAGGTAAAGGGATCCTTACAAGCAAAGGGTGCCATAGTGGGGGTGGATTATTCTACACTTGAGTTGTTGACATAGCTCTAGGTCTCCTATGACTTGCTAAGGGTGATGCTAATAAACCAACCTAGGAATTGGATCTTTTCACTCTCGTAGGTGACTTCAATGTATCTCTATGCAAGGAATAACCTTTATTATTAGGGATGAATTCAAGCCCTCCTTCTAGTACTAGTAGAGTAATATTGATGTGGGTTTCATACACACTATAATCGAATGAGTTAACCTCTAACATTTTAGGATCTCAATGGAGGTGAACTCCACTCTAGGGCATAAGTTGTAAGAATGTAGTATATTTCAATCTATTGATGGGACAGGGGTGGAGTATGCAAGTTGTTGACAAGGTTTCTAGATGGAGGTGTGGCCTTTCTAATAGAGTGAATTTATACATGAGTTAGATGGGTGGATGGCTTGTAATCTGAAGTGGGTAGATCTTTATAACAAAAATTAAAAGGTAAGGTAAGGTAGGGTAGAAAATAAGACTTTGTGGTTCTTAGTAATTACTTCCTTGGTTGGTTTTTGAATAGACCTATGCTTTCTCAAACCTATGTCTATTGGTAGCAGTAATAACACACATGCAGTCAGACATGGCTAGGAAGTCTAAGGAAATAGAGATGTAGGAAGTTCAGATGCCTCAAACAAAGGTTGCTTCTTTTATTGAAATTATTGCACACCCTTTATTAGGGGATTATGTATTAGGAAAGTGAATTATCTAGGGTGGTTTTTATACACATGTAGAAAACTACACCAAAGAAAACATAAATACACATTCAAAAATATAATTCAACTAACTTGACCCATTAAATTTCTACATATACTTATATTTTAATAGTTATTACACATCTCAAGATCAATATATTAATTAATAAATCAAGAATCTACTCAAAATTATATCACACAAAAGATTTATTGAATCATACAACCATAGAAATAATGACTAATTGCATAGAATTGAAAGAAAATACTTTGGACACTTCACTGATGATCAAATTGCTCACTACTCTATATTCCAAATTTTTTTGACTCATTTAATTGAGTGGGGTTACAATTGTATATATAGACTTGGTGAAGGGGTTGACTTATCCTCCAAGTTCATGTAAGTGATTACAAATGTCAGTTAGAACACGTATTTCTAGAACCGTCTAAGAGATAACTAAAAGTTAACAATAAATAAATTGAATTTTCAAAAATTATACAATGTGTGCATGTACACAAAATATAAAGTCATTTTTTTACAATTATCCATTGAAAATCGAAGTACATATGTTGTCACAAAATTGTATATGCATAATATTTCAGCCTATCAAGGCTTATTCATTTGAATCATTGCATGTACTTTGGTTGGAGTAGAAGTCAACGTGACTATTGAAGTTGTAGTTGCACCACTAGAAGCTTGATTTTTATTCACCTCATTAGATTCATAGACTTTATGGGATTCTCTATGTTTCTTTCATATGATGTCTAAATTTAACAATGAAGGCTGATGAGTTCACTTCATCTATCCAAGGAGCTTGGCATGCTCATGCTTGGTTATTTGAAATTTATTCCTAAAGATCTCAACTTCAATGACCTTTTTTCATGCCTTTCTCATCTCTAATTCAATTACTTCAATTTTTAATCCTTACAAGCTCTGTTTGAATTTAGTGGCTACCTTTTGGATATGTTTGTCAAAATTGAGCCTACTAATCAGCTTACCAGTGGAATCTTTCACCATAGATAGCTTAAGCTCATGAAAAATCTAAAGGATCTAAGTCTCATGTCCCTGGTATGTGGGGACTCAAGTCCCAGAATTATATAACTAATATTTTGCTTCCTCTTACCTAATAACTACTAAGTTTAGGTCATTAGATGCTTCTAATATAATCATTAGGTTGAGATGACTATAAAGCGAGTTGCCTATGTAGACTACCACCATTTTCAATTTGGCACTATCATCTCTTACAGAGATATATAATAGATTATCTTGGATCACATGAGGGTCCATATCAGCCCTCATAAACTCCATAGCTTTTAGGGCATTATAACATCTTGAAGCTACCTCTTGGACTTTAGATTTAATACCAACTAGAATGTGCATTATCTAAGCCTTTTATTTAAGTTGCTCTAGTTCCTTCTCTAGTGATTTCACCTCTACTTCTATCTCCTACCAAGATAGCTATGTGCCCTCATGGATTGAAACTACAACATCCTTATGTGCCTGAGCTAGGTCTGCTAGATTTATTTCATACAAGGGATATCTTGGATGTTTGTTCTACTTTTGGTAAGGGAGAACACCTCTTGCATCTCCTCAAAGATGATTTGAGTTCCATTACCATCTTCTAATTTTATCTTCTTGACCCTCTAGATGCTACCGATTGGAAGATCAAATAATGTGGAAATAGATGGGAGTTTTGTGATCTTAATTTTTGGTAGTTGAGAGACCTTATTCCTCATATCTACTACCCAAGGAGGAATATCAAGCTAGGATGCATCAGAGGTTAGGGTAATAAATTCTTCCTCTATATCTTTTGGGCTTTCTGATACTTCATAAGGGCCTTGGTGAGGATATATGGAAGGGAAGGCCATATGATTTTAGACCAATCCACTCCTCCAAATTGAGGGTGTAAATGGACTATGACTATTTGAGATTTGGGATTCCTTCCCCTGATAGTGGTTGTCATAGTAGTTTCTTTTATGGAAGTGGAAGGGTGATTTGGGTGGATTAAACATGGAATTTTGAGGTGGCCATAGTTATTTTCACCTTCCTAAACATCTTCTTCTTCTTAAGTTCTCTAACCATGGAAGTGCTAGTAGGAACAAAAGGAATTGATGTGGTGAATGAGATGGAAGTAGAGATAGAAGGGGGAATAGTAGTAGTGGAGGTGGAAGGAATGGGTTTGGGGACTTCCACAGAGGTAGCTTTCTCAAAAATATATACAAAATATAAGGAAAAACTAGTAAAGGACTGGGTACCTTGAAGAGAGAGCTCCATAGGCTCTGCTTGGAGGCTCATAGCCTTGGTTGTTTCCAGCTTGATTTCATAATCATAATCATCTTTGATGTCCTTGATAATAAAAACATATTTTTTAGATAGTTCTGAATGTAGAAGCTGAGAGAATAATCCCTATGATGCCTCTACTATGGGAATTCCCGTGGGACTCCTAGGCTTCCTCCTATAAACTAGGGGCTCCTTACTTGAGTGAGGGAGTTTAGTGGTGATCATACTCTAGGAGTCACTACACCAATAGATGTAATAATTGTCACTTGGGTATAACTTGTAACATGATCCTCTTGTGTTTTCCCTTCCTCATTAGAGTCAAGGTTGATGGGGTCTCCCACTTTTCCTCCCCTAGTTGCACTAGGCTCATATAAGTCAGGTTCCTTATTTATTGATTTTAATTTCAATTTTAGAGGGAGTCCTTATGAAGAGGAGGTATATTGGTCCTTAGATTTCTCCTTGAACTATCTCCTCCAAAAATTTGAATGCTTCCATCCCTTGAACCCTTTGATGGAGATTGAAGGATCTTCTTGGATCATCAGTACATGGTTGCCCTATATCCCAACAATTTGTGTTCACTCCAAAAGTTTTTCATCTAAATTAGAATTCAAAAATATAGAATCATAGTCATATGGCTCATGACTATGGAAAATATTAAACCCAAGGATGTATTTCTAGATCAACCAGTGTGGATCCTAGTCTTGATGTGTAAGTATAGGGAAAGGATAGATCCTAAATTTTCCTCTTGTATCCTTGAGATGCTTTCTCATTGTATAGTTCATCCTATAGATGGTGCTCAGATGACCAAAGTATAATTATTTTTTTTACCTTGACAAATCTTCCTCAATGTCATTCCATAATTGGAAGGCAATCTCATGCTCAACCAACTTATCAAGAACAAAATTTGGAAGACATAGGGGGCCAACCTTGCTTCCCCATAATGTGATGATAGTGATGTCTGGATAAAGGAAGTAATCCCCCTTTCTAGCCAAGTTATTCACAATGTTATGCAAAATATAAATCATGGGCAAGCCATGAATAGATTGCCAAATCTAAGGATAGACATCCTTAGAGATTCTTACCATGTTTTTGGGGTAGAAATATATGTTCATAAACTGATAATAATCACAAATACTATTATTTTTGTAGTCATTGGTTACAGTCCACAATGTGCTAAGGTCTCTATAACACATTCCCATGATTGCATCTAATAGATACGACATCATGAATAAATCCCTCGTAGCTGCAGGATGCCTATCCTTATGTATAATTTTCTCCCTTAGCCACACGATTATGATCTCACCAAGGGCATAAGTGGAATCATGTAAAATAATAATACCCAATCCAAATTTACAAAGTAGATGCTAGGCATACCATATAATCTATTGAGGAGCACCATGCCTATGTAGGTCCCCATCCTAAATTTGTCAATTGGGATAGCCCCTTTGGGCTTCTTCCCTTTCCATGTGATAGTTTGGTCTAAGAGGAGCCATGACAATAACACCTTCTCTATTGAAGTATGTATTGAATTACACTAAGGTGTTTTTATCGAAGTAGGATTTGTGGATGCTCAATGACAAATATATTTGAAAATTTATCCCTAAGATGCAAGTGACCACTGTGTTATTGCTAGAGTGATGTAAGAATGCATCCTATGATATCCTATTGAATAAGAATAAGTTTATCAAGAGGTTGATGTAGGGCATCACTTTTAGTTTTTCTAAAGAAATATGTAGTCTCTAGTATTTGAACTCCAATAATTTCTTCACAAATAATCTATCTACCAATTTCATATCATTTTCAAGTGAAAACAAGTCCACTAAATCAATGACATCCCATAGTGCTGAATAATTCTTGTATTTATCTCTAAACACTATGGTATTAAAGACTATATTAGTGAATTCTATAGAGTATTTGATCGAGTATGGAGATGTAAAATTGGTACCTCATAGCATTCTATATGTATACACCAATATTTTATGTTTCATGCTTCTCTTACTCTACACACTATGTGTTATATATGCTTATATGCTAGTGTAAATAACTCGGCTCTAGATCGATTGTTGTTCATTATTTACTCTCAAAGTAGGAACTAGGTCTCTTCATCACTGTGAGATATAAAAATACTTCAAACACAAGTTAGTTTTAATATAAATGATGGCTTTTAATCATAATGTATTGATTATATATAATCCTACATTGAATACTAGTTCATGCAACATAAATGTGCAATATTCACCTTGGCTTTATGATTTTCATGTATAATTCAAATTTATTAGCTCAAGTTAGTAGGGGATCTTTAGAATATCAATAGGAAGTATTTTTTATTTTATATTGGCTAAGTATGATGAGACTTAGTAATATTCTTGGTAATAAAGTGATTTAGGGTGTACATCAAAAAAAATGTTTTTAGGTCTACACCTGTAGATTAATTCTTTCAGACAAAATGTTCACAATAATTTCTTTAAAGGATTCATATAAAGAAATTATTTTGAAGGGATAGTTTTAAGGTCTAGAGGGAACTTTCAATTTCTCTGAAGGGTACTTTTGATATGAAGGGTCCACTTTGTAGTGCATTGTGTCCATGACAAAAGTCTAGAAGGGTCTACTTTAAAAATGCCAAAGGGAAATTTTGGTTTCCTAAAGGGTAATTTAATATAACTAAGGGGTCATTTTTAAATTCCTGAAGCATATGCTACACAAATTTTTAAGGGTATATATTCTCTCAGATTAAATGTTCGAAGGAATTGTCTAAGGAAAAAAAGGTCTAGGATAAAATTCCCAAAGGGTATATTTTAGAAGGGAAAGGGCATATATACACTTTGAAAGGGCCAAAAGGTTATTTTAAAAATATTTGATGGGTAAGTGGCCATTTTGAAAAGGGTTAATGGATTGAGATAGGAATCTTGAAGGTTATGATTATAGAAAAAATGGTCCAAAACATAAAGGTTGAAGGACACTTTTTGTAGGGCAAAAGGGTCAAAATAAATATCTTGAAGGATAAGTCCCATAGGATAAGGGGTTCATAATAAAAGTTTTGAAGGGTCTACCATATAAAACCTAAAGGGTATGTGCCTCAAAATAAGTGGTAAAAAAGGGGTTAAATAGTCAATTTAGGAAAGGTCAAAGGGATAGTTTGGAAGGACAAATGACACTTTTAGAAAGGCTAAAGGGCTAGTTTGAAATGTTTTGAAGGGTAATTAGAAATGATTTGAAGGGTATACTTTAGGGTAAAAGTTTACCTAAAGGGTATACTTCATAAATTCCAAAGGGCACTTTTGGAATTCTTGAAGGGCACTCTCATATGGCTAAGGGTCATCCCAACAATTCTAAAAGGTAATTTGGATAGGGTCGAAGGGATAATCCATCAATAAATTTGCTTCATGGAAAGTGTATGCGGTCCAAAATTTTATAAGGCAAAGAGTCTATAGGCCAAATTCCTTCAGGAGAATTGTTTTAGATAAAATGTTTGTAATAATTTTCTTGAAAATATAAGGCTTTTTGAATAGTAATCCTAAATAAAAATAGGGTTGAGAATACACAAAACATGACATCCAAAAATATAGTTTGCATGAGGGCCAAAATAATACTGCTAAAGAATATAAAACCAAAAAATTCATCTCTACAATACACAAGTTAGTCTCATAAAACACAATGCCAATATAATCCTATCAAAGAAGTGAAATGCCTTATATTTTCTATATTTTTCAAAAAAAATATGAAAAGGACTCCATATTAAGGTCATATTTAGAAATAAAGTGGGTGCCTATTTCCTTCTAGATAAAAGGGGGATGCTAGGTATAACATATTCCAAATGCTAAAATCTATTCAAACCAAAATCATTGCTTAAACTTGTTAGATACCTATTTAGATAGCATTGATAACTTAAGTGATTAATTTATCCAACCCAAGCTCAAATAAGATCAAGTTAACTACCCTAACCTATATTAGGTTTCATAGATTTTGAACACTTAGGTAGGATAAGGATACCTAGGTGGTCCTATTAGGAGGGCATTTACTACCATGTAGTCCCAAATATATCGATAAACCCTTGAATTTTATGAGGATATTTTTAAGGCAATAATATTCCTTGTAGAATGTACTAGGAATAATTACCTTGGTTAAGGGTTTAATTTACATAAACACAACATTAGGTTATGCAAAACCAAACATTATTTTATAAAACATTTCTTTTTTATTGTAAACTCTGAAAGAAAGGATGCTCAATTTTGTTGTGATCATTTTAACTTGTTAAACCTTGTTGGATATAGGAAACATGTTGATAACTAGATCCGTGCTATTGAAGGTGTTGGTAGTTGGATCCTTATTTCATGTGTGATACCCATTGGGTGAAAGGTAATTGTTTCCAAGAAGTTGGTATATGTTATGTGTAATAACCTTGTTGTTGTCTAAACACCTGTTGTTGGGTTGGTACATGTTGTTGAAACTACACTTATTTTTAGAGTGATATTTATATTTGGTTTGGAATTTATTGTTATAATGATAATTTTTGTTGGCTTGTCACTTGAAGTATCACTTGTTGTTAGTTTTGAAACTATTGGTTTGACATTTGTTAGGGGTTCTGTATTTTTTGGTTTAGCAAGTGTTATTGATCAAGTGGAAATTTAGGACCAATAGGAATTTATTTTTAGTTAGGAAACATCTATAATGAAGAAGGTTTACTAGTATGTGCTTATTGTGGAATAACATTAATTATCACTTTTTGAGGTGGCATAGTGTTCTACACTTGTTATGGTAGTAGGTTAGTTTGTTGTTGGCTTTTTTCCCCTTGTTGTACATTCATGGATGCAACTAGTTGGGGAGTGCGGGTTACTTGTTGATTTTTGGAAATAAGCATACATATCCCCTATTGTTACAATACACTAATGAATTTATTTGGAACTTGTTATGTATTAATTTGCAATAAAGTAGACCCACTTTGGTTTAAATTAGACTACACTTATGTTATATCCATAATATTTTGAGTGGTTTATTATGCTTTAAAAACATTATATTTTGTCTAAATATGGATATTATACATATAACCAACCAACATGATTTGGATAAAGGGTATGAGTTTTGGATTACATATCCCAAGGCATCTATTGGTTTCCCTATTTATGGACTATCTTAATAAGTGATCCGGGCAACAATTTAGGTGACAATTCACGTGATAGTTCCACCCCAATTGATGACGGAACTTCTGGGAGCCATAAATTTTGCACCGTAGCTCCAATTGACTCACTGTTTGAACCATTGGAAAGATAAGAATGAGGATAAATTTTTAGATGGCATGGATATTTTCTCAATGAATTTTGACCCCCAAAACCCCAACAGAAGTGCCCCAAATTTCAATTTTAGTAGTGCAGTCTAAAAATAGTAAGTTTCTAAAAATAGTAATTCCTCAAATTTTGTATTGTTTTAAAGTGTGGAAGTCAAACCACTTAATCTCCCTTGAGATTGGTGACCTTCCAAATACTCACCCTACTTTAAAAATAGGTATAATTAAAGATGTAAACTGAAATGGAAAATCAGACATCTCTTCCCAGAGATAAGCATATAGTTATATTATGATCTTGAGTAATAATACATCTCTTCTCAGAGAATTCATTGTTACTATGTTATTTATTTGTTCTTGAAATATTTATCAACTAGAACTTTTTATTTTTGGATCAAACCAACCAACATGATTTGGATAAAGGGGTATAAGTTTTGGAATATATATCCCAAGGCATCTATTGGTTTCCCTATTTATGTACTATCTTAATAAGTGATGTGTTATAAATTGCCCTTACATTAAGATTATGAGCTAAGTTGAGATAGGTTTGGTATGCTTGTTTTAATTATTCCATTTTTTATCCATAATACCTTTTCATTTTGTAAGCATATTATGGTCTTGTTATGGAATTTAGATTAAATCTTGGCTATAACTAGTAGTTACATGGTTGAATGGTTGAATTCATAGTGCATTACTAGGAGTCATGATCAAACTACTCATACTTTCATGTGGGAATTCTTATAGAAACTTAGTCCCTACTTTGATATCTCAAAATAGTACTTTTCCATTATTTGCAAATAAATGTCATTCAAACAAGTGATGATCATAGCTTGTCCATGTTGGCATCATAACATAATAGGGCTCTTGTTGCTAGTTTTGTTTAATTAGGCATCATTTGAGCAATGTATTATTACATTTTTTTCTAATTCTTAGCCTGGATAAGGAGGCATAGTTACCAAATACCATGTTAAAGGGTCATTACTTTATTCAACATATGGGATGTTATAATATGGATAAGGATCCATCTCATAAGTAATGTCATTTGACTATTGAATAAAAGTGTCATTAGTCATAAAGTTCCCATAGCTAAGATTATACATGGTCCCACTATGTGTGTGATGAGGAAATCTTATATCCATGGATAGGTTACATGACAAAAAAAGGGTCTAGAGGTGAAAAATAATTGAGGTCTTTAAATAAAGTTCTTTTGGCTCTATAAAAAGGCATAAAGGGATAAACAACTAAACTAAGAAAGGGTAGAACAAAACAAAAAGTGAGATTGGTCTGAAAAATAATACTAATTTTCCCAAAGGTGTTTATAATCAGTAATAAAAGTAACACAAAAGATAAAACTCATTTATGTCTAGAGTGTTGATTTTACCACAAGCAGTTATAATCAGTCACAAGAGTATCTAAAAAAAGTAGGAAAATTATGAACTAGGAATAATAGATAGCAATGATTTGCCAAAATTCAATTATAATCATGTTAAAAACAAGGCTAAACTCAGAAACACAAAAATATGACAAGAACTTAAAAGCACAGAACTTGGACACTCAAAATATTTAACACAAAAAACTTCAAACACATTACATGTAAATAACTTGGATCAAAATAACACTTTGAATAAGGCACAAAATGAACAATAATCACTAGGTCTAGGTAAGGGGTCTTTTATATAAAATATTAAATCAACCCAAAAGGTTGACAAACTAAGCCCAAATTAGACAAGGCTTTGGTGTGAGCCTGATTAGTTTAGGATTTGTAATTTAAAAGGTTGAGTTTTAGACTTAATGTAAAAAGAATCAAATGTTCTTAGGTAAAGCCTAGACTAAAAAGGGTAAAATAACCATGCATTTGAAATAAGAGAGATAAAACAATATCTTGGAACTTGGTTTCAAAAGTGAGAAGAGATTGGAAGAATTTTGGTAGAGTAACAAAGCTCCTTCAAATAAATGACATGGCAAAAGGTTTGGGCTAGAATATCCAAGTTAAAATTTTGAGATGACACATGTAGTATAATGACACCTCATTTAAATAAAAGACACATAAATGGTTTTTGAAACAAACTCTCCAAAGCAACAAGGTGAGACATAAACAAATAGAGTAACACCTCTTAGGCTAAAGGGGTTTAATAATAATGTGAATGTTTTGGACTTATTTTTTATGTGACAATACAAAAAAATAATTTTAGTCTAAAAACACACATGTAAATCAAAGAAAAATATAAGTATCACTAATGGCTCATCCTATTCCCTATAACTGATATGTGTGTGCATAACTTCAACCAAAGTTTCCACCAATATATTAATGCTTATGAGGATTCAAGTGTTAATCTAAAAAATAAAGTATGGATGTAGATAGATTTTTTTACACCCCATCTATCTCTTAATAATTGATACACGACATGAAATTAGAGTGAGGAGCACTCAACATTTAGAATGAAATTCCATGGCAAGTGGGGCTTTGTCTAAAATATATAAGTTTTGCACATACTAGAATGTCCCAAGTGTGGATAAAATAAGGGTACAATCATGTCAATTGGGTTCATAACTTATAAATTAATATACAAGAGTTTATTAATTTACATATTGACTCCATCCGTATACTACTTAGTTGAGTTCAATGTTTAGTAAGACTTAACCCAATTTTTCATTATGACTGAAGAGGCTATACACTTAGGCCTCTGGTAATCCTAGTATAGTTTGCCTTGATTTTTATACCCCATTATGGAGTGGGATTTTTTTGATGCTAGGAGATGAAACCCTAGGTCAATTCACCCCTAAATAACTCATGGGTAGGTGATGTACTCCCACCCACAAGCTAAATGCATAAAAAAAAATGAAAAAGGAAAGACTTGAGAGGTCGTTTCTAGGTGACCCAAGTCACTCAAAGCTTGGAGAGAGCATATGTGACATTATTTATAACATAATTTTATAAATAATGATAATAAACTAAGTGTTTTTGGTCACCTGAGTTCCATAAAGGGGATGGGAGGAGAATATAATGCAATAGTTCATAGTTTGACATAAACAAATAAAGTAGTCTAAAAACTTTGAAATTTAGCTAATAATGAAAAACAAACATAAAGTGAAAAAATATCTAAATATCTCTAGCTAAAATGTGTGTTCCTCTTACTATCTCCAATTTGAAGTGTGATTGAAATTTTGACCCTTGGCCTTGTTTTTAATTGTAAAAATTTCAAAAAATAACTAAAAGACAAAAACAACTAAGTGGATTTTTAAGCACCAAACAAAATGTATATGAGATTTTAACAATGCTTAAATTTTTCTCTCTCTACCTTAGGTTCTCAAAAAAATTAAAGTGTTTTCCTACATAGAATCCAAAAAACAAGTGATAAAATAAAATTTTAATTTGATATCTTGAGTTTCTATTTCTATCTCAGAAAAATTGACATTGATTTAGTCAGATCATTGACATTTCCTATAAACACACTAAAATAAATTTGTTACAAACTAAGCAATGTTAATAAATAAGTTTAAGACTCAAAATTATCATGAATTCTGAAATAAAAAGGTTACACAGATAATAAACAAATCATTAAACACAAACTGAAAGCAAGGAAAATCAAGAAAAAATAATTTTAGCCATGTTCCTTCCTTACTTTATTTTCTATGTAGATATTGTTATCAATTATTACAATTGAGGTCAATCTAAAAAATCAACATCGATCTAAAAAATTGGCATCGATCCCTAACCTTGTTAAAAAAATATGTAAAATTCTAAGCTAAAACTTGAAACTTGAAGATTTTAATGCATTCATTAGAAAAACTAAGACTGTCATATTAATATCCTTAACCATATGAGATGTTTGGTCCCACCGGTTATGCCATTATGTACCTTAAGATTTTGAAGAGGAAACAATATGTAGATTAGTATTTTATTAATCCAAAAGAGCAAACATCAAGAACAATCATTCATTAAGACTAAACCCTTTTGCCTAATAACTAGGGGAGCATAACACAATAAGCAAGAGCACAAAATGGATATGAAGACAATACAATTTTCTTACCTCCCTTGTTGTATATGATGCTTATTTGTTGGCATAATAATGTCTTTACTCAACCTATGATGATTTTAGTTTCTTATAAATGATATTCCAAGGTAGTAACATATCTTCAATATTCACTTGTGGCTTGGTGTGAAGTGTGGCATAAATTGGGAATTATAACATTACTCTTCAAGGGCTTTAATAAATTATTATAAGAAAATAACCTTACACATAAAATCTTGTTTATCAATGGTGTGGGCACTTGTATTTATATCTCAAATAAATAAGTTTAACCTTAGGTAGGTTAGGTTAAATTCTAACTTGGGTTGAGTCTAAATTAACCTAGGTTAAGTCAATCTAACTCTAGATGGGGTTAAGGCACTCATGAAATATTGATACCTTAGTTTTTGATATTTGTGAGGCATGATAACTCACTTTAGATATTTTTGAGGTGTGAGTCATATTTTTGAATATTTATGAGATATTAAATCACTTTATTAGCTCATTTAATGTTTTGAATTCATTTTTTTCTAAAATTACCTTTTTAATAGATGAAATTCACTAATTTGGTTTGGAATTTTTGTTTAGGCAAGTTAATTAGGATTTGCAATATAATTAGTCTTTCTTAGTTATTTTTATCTTTTGGCAATTATTTTAAATGTCATAAATTAATATCTTGTCATGATAAAAGTGACAAATTACTAGGTCATAAATTGACTAGAGTTAGAACTAAACCAGGTTAATGGTACATATAAGGTAATACACCAAATAATCTAGCCTCATCACATTTCTAGGAAATTAAATCCCTTACATGGATGAATTTGGGTAATTCAAGTGATTTCCAAGCTTAAAATATGTCATTTTATAAAAAATGAACTGAATGCCTATTTACGCATGAAAGTGGCTCAAACTAAGTGTCTACACCTATTAGGGTTGAATGTCACCTTTAAGATTATCTACTTGGATCATGTGCATAGGTTGTTAATATCAATATTTTGATCAAAACCCTAGATCATCCAATTAGGTCATACCACCCTAAAAAAAGGGGTTATTGGACTCAAGTGAATTTGAGCTGACTTCAAATACCCTTTTGTCAATGAGTGCTACCTACATAGTCATATACTCTAAAGAGGGAGTTATACCAATGTAGTTATTCACCTTATGTGGGATTGTGTGTGAACAATTGTGTAATATGTTATATGTAATTACATATACTGATCTAACTTGTAACTTGGATAATAATGCCCATGGGTTGTTCACTTGATGCTTTATACTTGTAATAATATTTTTACTATGATTGATTTAGAAATAGGAAAGAATAGGGCATAATAGCTTAGTTGTGAAATTTATCTCAGTAGTATAATGTAAAATTGAGAGGTGTTTTCTAAATGAAAAACAAGTGGTATTTAAATTATATTTATACCACACTTTTTGAAATTTTTCTTACTAGAGGGTTAAATCAAACAAATAGGCCGACCTATACATATTGAAATATTTGAAAATTAGTGTTTGTAAGGAGTAGGAACACTAGCGTCAATGCTATTGTCCAAGTATGAATGCAATTGTCTAGGAAGATACAAATTTATTAGAGCTATGTAACTGATAATAAAGGATATATATTAGATTTGAAGCATGTTTTGGGATAAATGTGATCTAAGCAATCATAATATCATGATTAGAGAGTAAGATAATAATTTGGGCATAGTGATATGGTGAACATGATATTTTCATCTAGAAGGCATGTCAATAACTGATGGGTAGAGCAATGACTGATATTTTCCAAGGGTACAAGACTAATTTAACATATAAATATGAATTTGAGTATCTAAAAATAATAGCCAAAACCCTTACATGTGATGCTTTAGAATTTTACAATCACATAAGGACTGGATCTATCATCAAATAAGAAGGCTTTGTGAATGAATTAGTTAAAGAATTCCAATACCATGACTTCAAGAAAAATTAGCTAACTTCATTAATTTTAAGAAATCCATCATGAGTTAGCCCATGATATCATTAAATGATTGATATATTTGGATCATAAATATAAGAAAAATATGAGTGAAGAATATCTAATTATTCTTTTGAAATCCACCTTAGAAACATTGCTACAATACAAAGTTTAGTCCTTTTCTCCTAAGACATTATAAGAGTCCTCTGATCAAGGTAAAAGGTAGGATCATCTCATGAGACAATTTGAGACTTCTCTACGCAAAATAAAACATATTAATGGTTATGAGATTTATTAAAAATAATCACACTACTAATGATCATGTCATTGCTACATATGATCATATATTATATTATAAAAATACTATTAATGAAATCAATCCTGGTGGTCTTGAAAATATATCTCTTTCCTAACCACTTTTGGGAATCCATTTATAACCACCTCATCCTTCCAATCATTAGTCTTATAAAAATTTAAGTGTTGAGGAGCTTATGAGGAGAATTCATTGACTCTACCTAAATATCTTGATCCTTCATGTACCAAATCTAAATGGTATGATACATAAAATTTAATTTGGTTTCACATTAATTAGGGAAATTAACATGATTATTTCTAGTACCTTCACACTTTCCCATATAATTTATTATTTATAAATAATTTTTATCATATTTTGTTGCTTAATAAAGTTATAAATAGCTATAGGTGATATTAAAAATAAGTAACACCATAAAAATCATGATGCACTTAACAAAACTAATGTTAAATGTCTTAAAATATATCAAAATTCTCTCTTGGATTAGTCCCAAGATAACAAAATTACATCCAAATATAATAACCAATCTTCCCCCACCTCAAAATCTCAAAATTAAACTCTATCTAGAAATTCCATAGAAGCTATGGTTATTCCTAATTATTCAAATCATGAGGAAACTTTAGTTAACATAAACTTATTAAATAATATATTTTTTCAATCCTCAACCTAACACTCAAAAAACATCCAAAAACAACCTATATAACCCATATAAATGTTTATGTATATCATACAAGTCAGAGTTTTGTATCCATACCCCCAAAAAGATCAAAATAAAAATGTTTAATTTTTTCTTAGCATCATTGTCTGAGCTAATGATGTTAAAAAAATATGACTGTGTATCTCTAACACTATCACCTAGGTGGATGAATTTTTAAATGCCTGATCCAAAGTTTTAAACTTTGATGATGACATTATATAAGTATAAGTTTGTCATTAGTCATGATTAAATAAAATAAACTAAAATACTTATATTTAATCCTCTCAGTTCCAAATTTGACAACATCTAACTTTATTTTTCTTAGTTATGTTTTGTATAGTCTAACATTGAGGAATACTATTGAAGGACTCTATAAAATTCCTAGATAGATTCCTTTCTTTGATATCATACACTTTATGGTAAAAATATAAAATTATTAATATGAACCATTTTTTACATGAATATTCCTCAGCCACATGTTATGGGTTAAGAATTTACCTTTCATGGTTCTAATTAGAGTGTCATGAAACTATGTAAATATTTTTGTAAAAAAATCAATCAAACCAATGAACAAGATTTATCTCTTAAGTTTCAAATTCAATCCATGATTCCCAGTGAAAGATTTTTTTGTGGATGATGCAATTATTTTCATTAGCATCCAAATTGGTAACATCTAAGTCAAGAGAGCCCTCATTGACAAAGGTTTGGGTAATTCTATTGCCTTTTTAGACTTTATTAAATCCCTTATTTTTTCAATAGTGGTTATTAAGACAAAATATGATCAAAGAAAAACTCCTCAAATGGGATTCAATTGAATTCTTATCATAGTACCTCCTAAAATGGTTAGAGTTAAGGGTAATATCTTCAACTCTACCCTTTCCTATAACATATTGATTTTCCACTCTTGGTCTCATTGTATGGGATCCATAGATTATTTTCCATGTCAATCCATCAAGTTCCATACTTAGGATCTATCTAAAAATATAAAGATAATATAAATCATTATAACTTTGATAAATTTCAAAAACATGATGACTTCAAAATATCTACCATTAAAAAATTTCTAAAATTTACCTTTCATGGATACCAACACTTTAAATATCCTACCAGCCTATTGAGAGGTAATAGTGACCACTCCTAGATTTTGGGAAGTGTCTCACTATACCTTCTTGATCCCAATGATGATGAAATTTATGAAATCAACCTAATAATAAATACTTTGGATCTTCTTCCTTGTATCATCACTTAATTCAATCCTAACTTGTGACCCCATTCTCACAAATGAGTCATTAAAAAAATTATTTTAACCATAAAATTCACAAAAAATATATTTAAAACACTTCCTCTCATATTTATATTATGGTTGAATAGTTCCATTTTTATCTCACCATTCATGACTATGATTATGGTTACAAATTAGATCATTAAATTTTATTTGGATAGTAACATGAAAACCATGTGGAAATTATATGTTGTTGTAATCATATAAAATATGACTTGAGTGCAATGAGTGTCACTTGAGACCACACATACCTATATTAGCCCTAGAGCTATCTTAGCACCTCTTTCAACCCTTATCCAACATTCATGTAGCTATTACATATTTCTAGAAATCCTAAAACTAATACCAGACCTTCTCCCAAGATCTAAGCCCCTAGTTCCCTAGGTTCTACCACTTGGACATTAAAATAGTTCTTTGGATATGAACACACTACACTAGTGACCAAAGAATTGAGCTGGTGTCCCTTACCTAATTTCAACTAACATATATGGTTTCAATTCCTAAGACACCTAGGGTTGGCCTAAACCTATTTCACAGTCCACAAAAGTACTAGATCAACATAAATACATGAATTTTATACCTTTATCCATTAGATGGAAATCAAATGAAAAATACACAAACAAGCTCAGATCAAGTAGTGCATAATCAAGGTTATTGATCCCTATTCTACCCTACTTCTACATACAATCATCTATAGCCACCCTAAGCTCATAATACATAGATTTAAAGTCTCAAGCCTCATTCAAATCACTCAAGTTGACACTCATGCTAACATTCACTTTCACTTGCACCAACACTTAGATTGGGAGAACTTAATTAGGCTTGATCCCCTCTTGAGGAATTCATATGTAGGAAACTCTTAGGATAACAGGGTGTTGAGGACATCCATCCTACCTAGCTAACATCACACTTTTGATACTTTTGCTTCTCAAATACCCTAACAACATGGAGATCTAGGGTTTAGATATAAAATCAGTCCAAAATAGGTCACATAAAGTGAAATAAGTTTCTTCCACATAGCAAAAGGAATATTAGGCTCATACACAATTACTCTTAGAAGTTCATATTAGTGCCTATACAAGGACGATAACAATGAACAAAAAGACATTATCATGGTGTCTTATTATCCAAGGTACCATGCTACAATCCAAGAGGATTTCTAACACTTAGATCCTATTAATGACACCCTAATAATCTTTTATGCCAATTTTTAGCCTTTATATCATCTGTATCAATTAATTTCCAACTAAGTACTTATTGATGTCATTTATTGCTATTTTTAGATACATTAAATTAGGTCAATTCATGCATAAATTAGTGGCTATATTTAATGTATATATCTCCTTTGATCTACTATATTCAGACCCTTTAACAACATAGGGTTTACATTCCATAAATACCTTAAAAGCTAAATCGTTTGGTGAACATGACTTACTTTGAATAGTAAAAAAAACCTAACCTTAGGGTTTATGTTTCTAGCCTTCTAGGACCCACATTAAAATTTTAGATCCCTATATTTTTTCATTTTTATTTAATATAATCATCATAATAATGATAGATGAACTATATCACTTTTTAATGCAAATATTTTTAGCTTATCTTGCATACATGTTTCCTTTCATTTGAAATGAATTCAAAGATGACATGAACACATATGTAAATGATGATTTAAACCAATTCAAATATATGTGACCTTTTATTATTTCTATATCATGTTATCTTTCTCCTATGTGGAATTCAATTAAGAATCAAATATTTACACATAGAGGATATAGTACATAAGATAATAGATACACTACCTAAAATTAACAAGTATCCTTTGGATGCTTTTGTCTGTTCGGTTCAATTTGATTCCTTATTTATCAGTACTAGACATAATAAAAAATTAGAGGTTTTGCTTATCCCTCCTAAATATTAACCCTACACATCTAGATACTATCTCATCTCTACTACCAACTCTATTCTTGTAGTAGAACCTGCAGTCCATGATATGATGTCCACAAGTGGTCCCGAAGCATGGAAGGTTAGAAAAAAACATGGCTATAGTTTTATCGACCAAATCAATGATTTTTTAGCCAGAGTTTCTATTTTAGATATCTTACAAAAATTTTAAACATGTAAAGATATTTTATATGAAGCACTCCATAGTACTAAGGTGCTTCACATAATAGATCCATCTTATGTTTCTTCTATAATATATACTATGAAATGTATTGAACAACATATTTCATTCAAAAAAGATCTCCTACCTTAGCACATCATAGATCAACACCTATCTCTCTACATTACATTATGAATTAATGAGGTGGGTGTCAAATGAGTGTTAGTTGACAATGGTTTGGGGTTAAAATTTTGTAATATCTCTTTTCTCTAGCTTCTTAGTATACATGTTAAGGATTTAGATCCTTATGATATGAACTGAGGGTTTGATAATCTTCCATGTAAAATTTTGGGTCAAGTCACACTAAACCTTACATTGGGACCTATAACACTACTTATAACATGTCAAGTTATGCTTAATTATTTTAATTATAATATATTACTTGGAAGACCTTGGATTCCTGATATGCACGTAGTTCCATCAAATTTACATTCATGTTTAAAGTTCAATTACAAAGGTCATATCTACAATGCCCTATGGATCAAAAACCATTCAAATATTGTTAGGATACATATCCTTCATATAATTATATTCCTCACAAGGATTTTTCTACAATACCTCTCTAGTCTATTACACAAATTTCACACATAACTCCCTCAGAAACCTTTAGAGTACATGATAATATATTTAATTCTCCATTTTCATTAAGATATTTAAAAAAAAATGTGTTATACAGGATAGGGCCTTGGAAACATGAATAGGGAATTTTTAATCCTATTGAGGCATATGATCAACAAGGTAGGTAATGACTTAGATATAAGGATAACACATCTAATTCTAAGTCTTCTCACCATTATTTTCATCATATAGTGTTTTTTTCACCCATTCCATAGGTAGATCATACAGTAAATCATGTTTATATACTTTTAGTTATTTAACCTGATCTTATTAATGATAAAATTTATCCATGTTTACCTACTTTTGATGAATTTTATAATGATGAGGTTTTATTAGAATTATTAGTGTCATATGAGTATATCCCTTCCTTCTATCATAAAAACAAGTTTACTCATTCCACCAATGCTCAAACATACTTTGGTGAGTGCTCAGACACTTCATATGATATTTCACCTAACACAAATGTTACCATCCCTACAACACCTTACACTATTGATTCATTTACATTACTTAATGAAGAGATAATTGATTTCAATCATGGCATAGAAACTAATCCTCACATCATATTATTGACTACCTCCTTATGTAAAGAATAAGATACAAATATTCAATATATTTTAAAGTATTTCCTTAAATTTTTTGCTTTGGATTATTTTGATATGATTGAAATTAATCATTCAATCATAATACACAAGATTGCACTCTATCCATATGAAAATTATGTTAAACATAAAATTAGAAAAAAAGCCTGCCAAGGTAGCCATTTTATTCAAATATGAGATCTAATAGCTTCTTAATGCTAGTTTCATTTGACTGGTTGTTCATTACCAATGGGTTATGTTGATGCTTCTAATTATCTCACATGTACTCTTAGGGTTTATGAATACTTCTCATTTTAGGATCCAAAAAATCCAAGGCATGAGTTATAGTTTATGATAATTATGGATGTCTATGGTGGAATAAAAGCAGAGTATGAGAATTTTCCACAATATTAATTAAATTTGGTGGTTGGGAGCCACCATGGTCTTTTCTTTGAAAATTTATGAAATTAATGATCTCTAGACTAATCTAAATGAGTATTAACAATGATATTTAAACTAAAGTGAGTCTTGATTAAAAAAAGAAGCAAAAGATAGGGTAAGGCAGAGAAGAAACATGATTGCAAGCATTAGTCTCAAACATAATGACAAATTTTTATTCAATTTGAGCATGCATTTAACCAATTAGTGATGTAACATAACATAAGCCCAAGCTTCACCAAAATCAGTGAAGATTCAAAGGAAGATATAAAGATCATGAGTAAAATTCTAGATTACTTAAAGATTTTGCTATGTTAATCTGAATTTCATAAGAACATTCAAAGGCAGAGCAGATAAAATGAAGTAAACTTAAAATCTTTCAACTAGTATAGCACATCACAAACTAGAAACCTCATGAACATGAAATATAGCTCATTTATCCAAGAACCATTCAAATCTAAGACATCCCCCTTGTAATTGAGAGAAAATAGAAATAATATAACACAACACTAGCTAATATTTACAGAATTCAAATTGTATTAATTGCTCTCATATAAAATTTCTCAAAATCCCCCCTTTTACAAAATGAAAATACTACCTTTTATAGAAGGACAAGGCAGCATCCCCATCAACCATGTTGACAACAAATATACAAAAATAAAGACAACTGTCATTTTTACAAAATTTCTAGAATGCATATGTTAAAACCTAATTAAAAATTTGGTTTTCATTTAGTAATCTTAGTTAATGATAATATCACACACTACATATCCTTTCCACTAAACTATTGGGACCCTCCATTTAAAAGCTAATGGCTCCGTTTGATAAGTGGCTGAGTAGAGAAAAATAGTGAAATATGGCCAGGAGGCCAACTTTATGTCTTCATATATTTTTATGTGAAATATAAAGTGAGATAAAATTTCATTTATATGATCTTGGAAAAAATTTGAAACAACCCATTTTACCATTTCTCTTTCATCTATATCACGTGAGAGATATGGCTTCATGAAAATGCCTACCAGGTTCTTTTTAGACCCAAAAAACTAGCCAAAATGCTTTGAAGGCCAAATTTGCATGATTGTAACTTTTGAAGTTCTATGTTTCATGCACTAAAACTAGGCAAAAATATTATTTGCATGAGGGTTAAAAAACCCATTTGTCCATTTGTCCTGAAGTTACAACATATGTGAGATACAACATCTTGAAAATGCCCACTAAGCTCTGTTTAGACCCTATACAATTGGTTGTCTAGAAAAATGACAAAAAGTTCATTGGAGAAAAAATTTCTATGCTCATATATTTTTATGCATTATGTATCATGGGATCAAACTTGATTAACATGTTTCTTGTATGAGGGTTAACAAACCCATTTGACCATTTGTCTTAGAACTGCATTTCTTGAGAGATATGACCTCTTTAAAATTCCTTCTAGACTCAATTTAGATGTTAAAAAACTAGTTTTATAGAGAAATGACAAAATTACATTGGAAGGAAACTTTACATGCTCATATTTTTTGACGCACTAAGTCTCATAATCTCAAACTTGGAAAACATGTTTATGACACAAAGGTGAAAAAACCCATTTGGTTGTTTCTCTTAAAAATATATTTTTTGAGAGATATGAATTCTTAAAAGTGCCCTATAGATTAAATTTAGACCCTACAAAATTATCTAAGTCTAGAAAACAAAAACAATGCATTGGAGGGCAACTTTTCATGCTTGGAACTTTTGACGTATTATGTCACCTAAGCTCAAACTTTGCAAAAATGTGCTTTATATGAGGGTTAACAAACCTATTTGACCATTTATCCTAAATTTATAACACATATGAGATACAACATCTTTAAAATGCCCACTGAGCTTTGTTTGGACTCTGTAAAATTTGGTTGTCTGGAAAAAAAAATAAAAAAATGCGTTAGAGGGCAACTTTGAAGGCTAATAACTTTTGTTTTGATTATGTGGAAGACCTAAAACTTGGGGAATATAAACTTGGTACAAATGTGACCACACTCATATGACCAATTTTACTTAACCCATCCATATGTGATGTCAGCAAAGTACCTATTCAATTTTTTTTGCCACTTGACCAGAATGTCTAGATGAGCACAATGAAGGACTAGATGAAAACCAAACACTTCCATACTTACTCCAGGCTCTCTTGATACCCTATAGAGTCTCTATAACTTGTTAATTGTATTTTGATCAATATTTATCAGTGTTATCTCCATGAAACCTATACTTTTCATTCACAATGCAAATCATTAGTAAGATTAGGCAAATTAAAGTTCAATAATGGAAAGAGAATAAGTCATTTTATCAAAGAGGATGATCTTTAGATTATAATAACATTAAAATATGCCAAAATTTTAGTGTTAAGGTTCAAAGCATCTCAAAGGTCCCAATTTTCAAAAAAATTGGGGTATATTAGCCCCAAGAAATGGTGACTCACAAGGGAAACATAGCAATATGTTAGAACCTAGAGACTTTGGTTTGGATAAATAAATAGGCAATCTATTCCACTTGATTAATTCCATTGTCGAGACTAGTTCATGGTTGAAATAAGCTTTGTTTATGTAGAATTAGGATCAAATATTTAAAACATAGCCATGTTGTGTGTGTGCTTAGGTTCCACTTATTTTTTACCATGGGATTTAGGATGCAACTTCTAAGTTTCATGCCTTTAATCATTAACATATAACTAAGAGCATGTTTATATATTTATTAAGAATCATTATTTTAGCTTAGGGAAGGCTTGGGCATTGCTTTTCTTCTAACCAGGCATCTGTATCCTTGATATAGATGCCTTTGGTTTCACTCATGGTCTTGCTCCACTGCCATCCAAGTGTTTATAGTCCTGGTGGAGATTGCCAGAATCACCTTTGTTTGGGAAGCTCTTGATTTTATAATAAGCTCTTTTTTTTGGGCTTCCATCAAAGGTTGTGAACCAGGGTAGCCAAGTTTAGGGATTTGGTTAACTGTTTAATTTTTAGACAATTGTGTTTAGATGTGACCTTTGTCCTAGATAAGGATGTTTATTAAGTGCAAGCATAGCTATGTTTCAATAGGCTAATATTTAATTCCACACACATAATTATTCTTAAAATTAAGTTTAAGTCAAGATAATGTACAAGTTCCTATAAAATATTTAACTTATTCATTAGTCTTTATCAGTTTCCCTAAATAGTGACATCAAGCTTGTACTTCAAACTATGGTCAAAATGAGTGTGAGGTTCATACCTTCATTATTGAATCTTTTGGAATTTTGAGAAAATTTGAATAATTTGAGTTAGGGCTATCCCAAAAGGACTTATTAAGATCAAAGAACAAAGTAACAAAATCAAACACATAACATGAACCAATAAATAAAGAATCAAAAAAGGAATAAAACAAATATATACATGCTTATATACAAACAAGGGACATGAAGAAAAAAATGAAAAAGAAAGAATGAGAAAGAAACTAATCTATGCCTTATACTACACAAAATACTTACCTTCAGGATCAAATGGAAAAATATTTAATCTACTATAGCACCTTAAAACTTGAATGTTTTTTGATGTCATCTTCTTATAAATGGGGACATTTGTATGTTTGTGTATTTTTGATGGTGTGACTTTATCTCCTATCATCCTCCTCAGATACTTGGATCAAAGATATGAATCTAAGACCCAATTATCTTTTTTCCAAATTCTTTTACTTTATAGTAAGAGTGTCAGTTCTACTTAGTTCATAGTTAGATATTGGTCTATATCATCTTCAATCAATAATGGTAGTTTGGATTTCATCTTTAGACTGATGTCTTCATTAGGTTCTTTATGACATGGAAGTGGATTACCAATATTTACACAAAAATCTTCCAATTCATCCCAAAAGACATATTCATCCTAATCAATGAAATGATGTCCATTTGAAATCTCATCATGAGAAACATGTTGGTCCCATATTTTAGGCCTCTTAGAGAAGTCAAATGACAATTATTGATTTGATTCACATGCCTCATCTTCATCTTTAGTGAATAAAAACAACTTTTCTACCCAATCAAGATTCAACTTGTCTTGGTTTGATTCCTTACAAATAATATCATCTTTTAGGAGCTCTAGATTATTGGTGAAATTTTTAGATGAAACATACATGTGTTGTGCCATTCTATCATCTACTATCTCCAACTCTTTGATCCCATTCAAAAAATCATAGTATGACTGCTGCCAATGATCATCATCTTCAAGGGTTTTCTTTGTTTTAGAAATAAACCTATGTGGGACACTTCCCTAAATACATTCTTAAGAAAGATCATCTTGTATTTGATCTATATCCACTTCTAACAACTCTTCTTCTTCATCTAAAGATGTACCAATGATGACTTCTTGTTGATATTCAATTTTAATTTCTTTAATTGGCTCATCTTTATCCTCATCTCCCTCTTCAAATGAAAAATCAATAGTTTGTATGAAACATTTAGATGCTCCTGTAAAGGCATATGTCCCTAAAGCAAAGTCTTGATTAGGCACAATTTTAGAGGTTTCAAAAATATTATAGTGATCAACCAAAAAATATCATTAAAACTCATATGTACATATTTAGACAATACATTATTACTGCTATAAAACTCATCTAGAGGCCTATCAAACCTTAGAGAAGTATAATTTTTGTTATAGCCTTCCCTTGTATTTCCTACTTTTTTTTGCAACTGTAAAAAATTAGTGCTCAATTTTTAGACTATTTATAATATCAAATCATTTGAATTGGTGTCTCAGGCTCACAAATTGGAGCATTATTATTGGCTATAGACATTAATGTTTTATGATTTTATGGATGAAATCCATTTGTGGTGCTATTCGGGAACTCTAGTTTTTAGCCAGGATATGCATGACTTAAGAGAAAATGGTTTTGAATTGCTGTTAAAGTAGCCATATTAGGGATGAAATTATGGATAAGCTAATTCAAATTGACATTATGCATATAATACGCCATCTGACCTTGAGACTGTATTTGGTCATTAATTACTACAACTTCAAAATAGGCTTGGGACAATGTGTTTATGACTGCAAGAAATTTGTTTATGAATAAAAAGGTCAAGGGATATATAACATCCTTATAAATCTCTAAGCCTAAATTCTCTTCAAGTCTATAAGGGGCTACATTTTTGTTAAACATCTTCTAGAACCTAGCATTAAAGTATTTGATGGTTTCATTAACATCTTTTTTAATGGTGATGAAATGTTGATATAGAATGTATGGACTAATAATTTTGCCAAATTGATTGATGAAGGTATTATTAAAATAATTCCAGCTAGTAATGAAATCCTCTTGAAGGTTAAAAAACCATTCATAGGAAGCATTTTTAAAAGTAAATGGAAATAACCTATAGGCCACAGTTTCATGAATCACATTCAACAATCTTAGAGCAGATTTGAATGACTTAATATGTTGTTCAGTAGTAACAATATTATTTGGGCTAAAAGAAGATAAATACCTTTATGGATTTGAAGGAATATCATGTACTATACCTAGTACATTTATTGAAGAGTGACCTAGCCAAGTCATACCTTCAATAGATGAGTACCCTGAGCTGGTGAAGTAGATTGAGAGCCTAAAGATTTTTGTGCAGCTCAACCCTGCTTTGGATAATTTCAGCTTAAAGATTAAAAAATTATGTTTGAAATATAGTGTATCACGTTATATTTTTATAAAAAATAATAATCAACCTGCACACTAAGCTTACTTTGTAAATATTTATTCATAAAGGGACAAAAGACACTGATCTTTGACTAAATAAGCTTAAATATGTGTTGAATTATGAAAATATGACCATTCTTTGCAACCTTTGACTTGAATAAACAC
Organism: Torreya grandis; assembly: GCA_037957365.1. NCBI lineage: Eukaryota > Viridiplantae > Streptophyta > Pinopsida > Cupressales > Taxaceae > Torreya > Torreya grandis. The sequence goes on from JARHVA010000385.1 coordinate 767,364, forward strand.
AAAATTCATAAAGAATTGTCAATCTTTAACCAAAATAAGTTTTCCTAATTTAAAATACTATGAATTCTTAATACTTAAAGCTATTTTATCAAAATTTAATCGTATATCTTCAAATAATAACAATCTTTATCTAAATAAGCACAAAGACCAGTCTAAAACTGTGAAGATAAGCAAATTTTGCACAATTAGGTTAAAAAAAACACTAATATGTAAAAAATAGAGTGATATTTGATCAAAATACACCAAAACTAGTAAAGATCCTACAAATTCATGAATATTTATTGAAGCCCTCCTTCCAACACCAGTGGAACTTCTCTTATTGATGCTTCTAATTATCTCATAGGTGCTCTTAGCATTGAAAACCATTTTGCATTTTAGGATCTTGAGGATCCAAGGCTTGAGTTATAGTTTGTGACAATTTTGGATGTCTGTGGTGGAATAGAAGCAAAGTATGAGAACTATCCATAATATTTGTTTAATTTGGTGGTTGGGAGCCACCAGGGTCCTTTCTTTGAATCTTTATGAAATTGATGATATCAAAACTAATATAAATGAGTATTAATAATGATCTTTAAACTAAAGTGAGTCTTGATAAAAAAAAGGAAGCAAAAGGTAGGGTAAGGTAGAGAAGAAACGTGACTGTAAGCAATAGTCTCAAACATAATGACAAAGTTCTATTCAATTTAAGCATACAAATATCCAATTAGTGATGTAACATAGTATAAGCCCAAGCTTCACCAAAATCAATCAAGATTCAAAGGAAGATATAAAGATCTAGAGTAAAATTCTATATTACTTAAAGATTTTTCTAAGTTAATCTGAATTTCATAAGAACATTCAAATACAAAGCAAATAAAATGAAGTAAACTAAAAATCCTTCAACTAGTCTAGCATAACACAAACTAGAAACCTCATGAACATAAAATATATCTCATTTATCCAAGAACCATTCAATTCTAAGACATCCCCCGCGTAATTGAGATAAAGTAGAAATAATATAACAAAACACCAACTAATCTTTGTAGAATTTCAATTCTATTAATTTCTCTCATATAAAATTGCTCAAAATCTCTCCCTTTTACAAAATGAAAATACTACCTTCTATAGAAGGATAAGGAAACATCCCCATTAGCCATGTTGATAACAAATATACAAAAACAAAGATAGTTGTCATTTTTGCAAAGTTTCTAAAATACATATGTTAAAACCTAATTAAAAAATTAATTTTCATTTAGCAATCTCAATTAATGAGAATCTCATAGGCTACATAGTCTTTCCACTAGACTATCGGGACCCTCCATTTAAAAACCAATGGCTTCATTTGACAAGTGGTTGAGTAGAGAAAAATAGTGAAATATAGCCAGGAGGCCAACTTTAGGTCTTCTTATCTTTTGATGTGCAATATCAGGTGAGCTGAAATTTGGTACATATGATCTTGACATAAATTTCAAAATACTTATTTGACCATTTATCCTATAACTATATCACATGAGAGATATGGCTTCATGAAAATGCTTACCAGGGCTCTTTTTAGACCTAGAAAACTAGCCAAAATGCCTTGAAGGCCAACTTTGCAATCTTGAAAATTTTGATGCACTATGTTGCATGAACTCAAACTTTGTGAAAATGTTATTTGCATTAGGTTTAACAAACCTATTTGGCCATTTTTCCTGAATTTGTAATGCATGTGAGATATAACATCTTGAAAATACCCATTAAGCTCTGTTTGGACCCTATAAAATTGGCTAAGTCTGAAAAAATGATAAAAAGTGGATTGGAGGAAAAATTTATATGCTCATATTTTTTGATGCATTATGTCTTATGGGCTCAAAATTGGTGAACATGTTCCTTGCATGAGGGTTAAAAAATGCATTTGACCATTTGTCCTGAAACTACATTTATTGAGAGATATGACCTCTTGAAAATGCCCTCTAGGCTTAATTTAGACCCTATAAAATTGGCTAAGTCTAGATAAATGACAAAAGTGCATTAGCATGCAACTTTCCATGCTCATATCTTTTGATGCACTAAGTTGCACGATCTCAAACTTGGAAAACATGTTCATGACACAAAGGTGAAAAAATCTATTTGATCATTTCTTTTGAAACTACATTTCTTGAGAGATATGACCTCTTGAAAATGCCCTCTAGGCTCAATTTAGACCTTAAAATTTTGGCTAAGTCTAGAGAAATGATAAAAGTGTATTGAAATACAACTTTCCATCCTCTCATCTTTTGATTTACTAAGTCGCATGATCTCAAACTTGGAAAACATGTTCATGGCATAAAGGTGAAAAAACTCATTTGGTTGATTTTCCTGATACTGCATTTCTTGAGAGACATGAATTCTTGAAAATTTTCTATAGGCTTAATTTAGACCTTGAAAAATTGGCTAAGTCTGGAAAACAATTGAAATTTGTCGAGAGTAACTTTCCATGCTTGGAACTTTTGACACATTATGTTCCCTGAGCTCAAACTTGACTAAAATGTGCTTTGTATGAGGTTTAACAAACCCATTTGACCATTTGTCATAAATTTACAATGCATGTGAGATAAAACATCTTGAAAATTCCCACTAAGCTCTATTTGGATGCTATAAAATTTGGTTAAGTTTGGAAAAAAATAGAAAATGCATAGGAGGGAAACTCTAAAGGCTAATAACTTTTGATGTGATTATGTGGAAGAATTGAAAATTGGGGCATATAAACTTGGTATAAATGTAAAAACACTCATATGACCAATTTTACTTAACTTGTCCATATGTGGAAATGGTGATGCCAGCAAAGTACATACTCAAATTTTTCAATCACTTGACCAGAATGTCTAGATGAGCACAACGAAGGACTAGATGAAAACCAAACACTTCCATACTTACTCTAGGTACTCTTGACACCCCATATAGTCTATATAACCTATCAATAGTCTTTTGATCAATATTTATCATTATTATCTCCTTGAAACCTATACTTTCCATTCACAAGGAAAATCATTAGTAAGATTAGGCAAATTAAAGTTTAATAATGGAAAGAGAATAAGCCATTTTATCAAAGAGGATGATATTTAGTTTCTAATAACTTTTAAATATGCCAAAATTTTAGTGTTAAGGTTCAAAGTATTTCAATGGTCCCAATTTTAAGAAAAATGGGGGTATGTTGGCCCCAAGAGGTTGTTAACATTGTCCTAATTGTTAATCCTAACAACCAAATCCATTGGTATTGTGATTATAGAGACTTAAATAAATCATGTCCTTAGGATGATTTTCCTCTACCATACATCGATATGATAGTATACTCCACAATAGGCTACAAAATTCTCCCTTTCATGGAAATTTTCATTGGTTATATTCAAATCAATATCACTAAGGAAGACCAGGCAAAAGCTTCTTTTACCACACCATGGGGCACCTTATACTATAAAGTCATGCCTTTTGGATTAAATAATGTAAGACAACATACCAATGAACTATGACACATTTTTTCATGATCTCATTCATAAGACAATTAAAGTCTATGTCGATGACTTACTAGTAAAATCAAAAGAGCAACAACACCATGTAGTATATTTATGACATTTTTGAAAGATTGAGCTATTACAATATACAACTAAATCCTAAGACATGTACCTTTCAGGTTTCATCCAGTAAACTTTTAGGATTCATAATATCCCAACACAACATCGAGGCTGATCCAAATAAAGTCAAATCTATAATGAACATGCCTCCTCCTACAAACCTAAAGCAAAATTGATCTCTACATGGAAAGATTCAAGTAATACATCACTTTGTGGACTGACTAGCAAATAAGACTTAGTCATTAACCATATTACTTAATAAGGATACAAAATTTGAATGGGATATCACATGTTAAGAAAGATTTGACAAATTTAAATAATACTTGTTGAACACACCTATAATAATACCACCAACACCTTACAATCCATTTTCCTCTACTTTTCAGTGACATATCATGCACTCGATGCATTCTTGGCACAACATGATGATCAACATGAGTGATCTATTTAATACATCAGTTGTACACTTGTTCATTATGAAAAAAATTATCCAACAATATAAAAAATATGTTTGGCACTTGTCTTCTCTAGTCAAAATATTTAGCATTATATGATTAACAATGAGACATAATTTATTACAAAAGTAGATCCTTTAAATTTTCTTATGTAAAAACTTCAACTCTCATGTCCTATCACAAAATGGGTCATGTTACTCACATAATTTAACCTAAATATTATGTTACAAATATATATAAAGGGATAGATAATTATAGTTCAATTGGTGGCAACACCACTATTAGACACAAATCCTATCAATGATGATTTTCATGATGACTTCATAGCTTACAATACCACTTTTGATACATGGACAATGTTCTTTAATGGTTCTAGATTTACATCTAGCAATGGAGTATGAATTATTTTCATCAACCCACTTAGGCACAAAGTACCACTTACTTATCAACTTAATTTTTCATGTACAAAAAATATCATAGAATATGAGGCCCTTATCTTCAGCCCTCAAGCAACCCAGGTTCTCCAAATAAAATCTATTAAGGTCTACTGGGATTCACAATTGGTTGTCAATCAGGTTATAGATGTTTACCAAACAAAATAAGAACATCTAATTCCATACAAGAATATGGTTTAATTTCTACAAGCTTAGTTTGAATATTTCTCTATTGAAAACATTCCTTGAAAAGATAATCATCATGTTGATGCAATGGCCAATGCAACATCATTGATACCTATCAACATCAATGATGACTAGACTATCTTCACTATAAAATGATTATAATCACCATTTTTATCTTATGCTAACCTCATAACTATAACAATTTTAACCATCCTATGTACTACATCAACACCTAAATGGTTTTCAAATATATACAATTTTCTACACAAATCTATTACACCAAATAGTTTCACCAAGAATGATAAGTGGAGATTATATGGAAATTCCCTCTATTATGTCATCATCAATGTGGAATTATTAAAAACATATTTTGAGGGATACTTAATCTGATGTTTGATAGTTGAGGAGGCTAAGTTGGCCATCATCCATGTGCACGATAGAGAATGTGGTGGCCATTTTAGTGATAAATAAATGTCACACAAATTACTTCAATAGGAATATTATTGGCCAACCATGGGAAAATAATATCAAGAATATGCTAACCTATGTTATAAATTTTAATGACACTGCAACCTACACCATGTCCCTTCACAATAGTTACAACCCATTGCATCCCTATGGCCATTCATTCTATAGGGATTTGATTTAATTGGTAAGATAAATGTATAATCTAGAAGAGGTCAAAAATTCATTATTATAGATACATAATACTTTACAAAGTGGTTGGATGCCATTCGATTACAATCCATAAAAGAAGAGTATATATGTCATTTTTTCATGACTGACATTATTCCCTATTTTATCCTCCTAGTGGCCATCATTACAGACAATGGAACTTATTTTAAGAACAAAATAGTGAATAATTTTTGTGATAAATATAAGATCTAACACACATTCTCTACTCTATACTACCCATAGGGTAATGGCCAAGTAGAAGCTATAAACAAGAAAATTATTAGTATCCTCAAGAAAATAACTACCAAATTTGGTGACAATTGGCACAATTAGCTCATCTATGCACTATGGGTTTACTACAATAATATTCACACACAAACATGAGATACTCCTTATTCACTAGTATATGGCATGGAATTAATTATCACACTAGAATTATAATCCCATCCTTACAGGTATCCCTCAAATGGTTTATTATAAATGATCAGTATAGAAAAAGATGTCTCCATAAATTATAATAGCTAGATCACACATGCATACAAGCTGTAGAACATCTCAAAGAATACCAAAATTAGATTTAGAAGGCCTACAATATATTTTTTCATAATATATAATTTAAAATTAATGATATAATCCTCAAAGATCATCTCAAAAATGTCAATGTCAAAGAAGAAACAAAAGGTAAGTTCAAACTAAATTAGATTTTCCCCACTTAATAATAAAAAATCTTTTCCCAAAGTTATTTTTATCACTTGTATTTTCACCCTTTGAGGAGATTTCTTATCTCTTCTCATCCAAGTGGTATAATTGAAACACCTCTAGGTTTGTTTGTAGCCTAAGGATGAGGTGAATCTCTAGATAGGGCCAACTCCCTTGATGTACCACTTTGGATCACTAATACACCTAAAATTTGGTGAGGGGGGTGGGGGGAGGGGGGGGGGAAGGGAGAGGTAAAAATACAAGAAAAATATCCAAAGGGATGTGATACACCAAATAATTTGATGACTTCAAACAAGCTGCATGTTACACATGAAACTAAGAGACTAACCAAACATACACTTCTCAAATCTACATATTCTCATATCAATATTAAATTATGAAGTTAAGGATGAATGTTTAAGATATGAAGACTATACAAGAGGCCTTGAATGGCACTAGTGAACAGACTAACTCACTTAGCCTTGACACTTCTTATAACACTTCACATGCCCTACAAGAAGAAGCTTTCCAATTGCAAATAGGATGAAAGAATGAGACAAAAAATGCTAAGGAAATCATAGTTATCACTAAGAAAGATCAATAATACAAGTGAAAGACACTATGAATAGTCATGAAGAGGTAAAAATCACTAATATTATTGATCAAATGGTATACAAATGCTCAAGGCTTTGCCATACTTAGGTGGATCATAAGTTATAATGGCCAAAATGGCTAGTTCTTATAGAACTTGAGAGAGAGAGAGGATAAGAGAGAATTCCAAGGGTCAAAAGGACACTTTTTAAGATGATAAAATGAGTTAATTATGTATGAGAATACGATGTGGGATGAACCATGCAAGGTTAGAGGGAACAAGTGGCTCTCTAAGTCATGAAACTCTTGCAAAGTGGCATGAAAGTTCTCATTTTAGCTCATAAAATTGCCTTTATGATTTGGACCTATTTTAACATCCAAAAAATAATTAGGGATGTATGATGATTGGAATGAAGGGGAAGTATTTAAGACATGTCTTTCCATGCATTGGTTTTAGTCCTGGTCATCTGGAACATCCCTACAATGGGTTATGACCATCTGTAGTCCAAAAAACTATTCCTTCATGCACTTACACACTTGAAATCCAAAAGAGTAAAAATTTCCCATTAAAATACATACAAGGTAGTGTATGACACTTGTCAAGAATCCTCCATGGACTTATAAGCATCAGGGATACCTTAAAATCACTTCCACTTAGAATTTTCACACTTCTTACTATCCTGGTCATTATGCCAGTTTTTATTGGATGAGATGAAGCTAATTTTTTGAATACTTAAGAGTTATTATAAATAATTAAATGGACATGAGGGATTAACCCAAGTCCTAATCCTTCTCTTAAATTTTTTTTCATCTTAATAATCCTCCTAGAACCTTTAAAACACACAAAACAGTCAAAAGTACCTTATTTTGTACCCTATTTGTACAATTTTGTAAACTCTAAAAGCATGGGGAGTATCATGAGAGAGTATCCTATAATATTAAATTATCATCATAGGAAAATATTCCATTAGAGCAGCTATCCAACCTCATTTCCTCAAATTGGTCACTAACAAGGGTTTATAAGGGTTTTAGCCTATTTTTTTTATCTTAAGGTTTGTTCACTAAGTTATAACATTGAAGTTATAGAAAAATTACACTAATGTGATGTTTATATCACCTAATAACTTCCCAAAACTCCTTTTTACTCCATTTAAATCCTCCAAGAAGATATGAGCACTTAAACCTAGCCTATCAAATTCTTCATTTGCTTTGCATAGGCCTAATGCTACTTTTGAGCCCCAAAATGACCTTATTATGGTTTATCATGCACTAAAAGAGATTTAAATCTTCCTAATTCAACATAAAAACATGTTCCAATTATTTAGAAGACTCACTAATATCTAGAAGTAAAACTGGCCTACCATTTGGCTTCAAGGCCTTAATTCTACCTACTAAGTCTGACTGTAACCTTAGTGTTTTATACATCCATATTTAGTTTACCAATTTTATGAAATTATTATCATGTTTTCCCAAAAAAAATTTCAACTTATCACACCTTATTTAAAATTTCACACAACTCTTGGTCCATCATTTCATTCCTTCCTTCCAAACCTGGCAGTCTATGCCTAAGGGAAAGTTCCCTCTATTTGAGACAAAATAAAGGGCACTTTCCATATTATTTAAAATAATTTTAATATTTTATGGGATTAATTAGGTTTAAAATACATCCCACATAAAAATATAGCCTTATATTAGGCCATTAGACCTTGAAATTTTTGCAAAACCTAAAATAGAACCTTGTAAAATAATCTGTGAGCAAACTTCCTCATGTAGACTATATAATGCATAGTTAGAGTCATTTATCTCTACCTATATTCCATATAAAAAGTTTATAGATACCATCATGATCAAGATGATTTTTTTCTATGTCAATTCACCATATCAACTCCATATATACCTCTCATTACATAATTGACTAGTCAAGATAGTATATAACCTTCCTAACCATGTTTCTTATTTTAAAAGGTACCTATAGGTATGATTGTATAATTTAGATTGAATTAAATAATTATAAGTCCATTTATAAACTCAAAATATCATTGAAATTATCTTTAACCCTCTATCTCACTATTCTACACTTCCCATACTCAAAATCATCGAACTTGCTTACTATTTGTAACAGTCAAACACAGTCAACTATTTTTGGACAAAATGATCTTGTAGGTGAAGATACTTACTATAATATGTTAAAAATAATATTTAGGTACTTTTATTACTTTTTATTTTTCCATACCATTCATTTTTCATGCAAAAACCTAGACAAGTCATCAATTAAGTCACTGCCAGCCTTAGGTGGATGTTGAGGTTACTTGTACGGACTGTCTTCACCTCCTTATGTGAGAATAAGGTCTTGGAATGTCATCAGTAGATCAATTATGGTTTCCATTCATAAAATCAATTTTTATACTCAATAATTTATTAAAAACATGATTTAGGTATTCTTGCTTTCCTTGTGACTTACAAGACTATGTTTTTTGCCTTAAGCTTGGTTGTAGGTTCTCATTAGATGTTTATGAGACTTAGAAGGTGTTTTGGTTTCAAATGATATAGAATATACCTCATTTATTATTGATACATAAATATATGATCATATAAGAGTACAACTCATCATATAGCAACTCATTCAAGCATCTTTGCACTTGTAGGCCTAGTTGGCTATAGGTGAGTACTTCTGTGGAGTTAGGCATATCTATAGGTGATTACTAAACTTTGAAACATATATCACCAGCTTCTCATGATGGTATTTATTCCCTTTGGAATTAATTTCAACCCATAAGGTTTTAAAAACATGGAAATATGTCTTAGTTTTGTAATATTGGGTGAAGGGGTCTTTTTAGGCTCAAAATCCTATAGGTGATCACTACCTGAGAATAGTGTATAAAAACACAACTTTGAGATCCTCAAAAATCACTTTCCCTTAGTCACCTACCCTCCAAACATTTCAAATTCATTTTCCATTATAGAGGATACAAGATTTAATTATTTATATACTTTAAATTTCATTTCAGCCATGTTATATGATATCAACAAAACCCCTACAAACTCTATTTTGCACTTTTAGCCAGAATTCAGTCGTCTGACCCTAGGTCAAGGTTTTCACTCTCATTTATCCACTTAACATGTCAAATATGTATGATAAGGTTTTTTTATATTATTTTTTTCCCAAGAAGAGTTTAAATTCATGTTTCAAAACTTCATTATGACATCATATCCCTCTATTAGGCCACCTATAGGTGGTTACTCTTATATCTGCAGATAGTGAAGATGAAGATTTGTAGTGAGCATTGTTTATAATTTTTATGAGTTGTAAACCTATTTAAATGATTTAAAATTTACTCTTAACACTCTAAGTATTTTAAAAAAATGTCAACACATCCTATTCAATGTGAAATTCCCTATGAAAGCACTTGTAGGTGGTGTTCAATGGTAGACTGAGAGCATATGTTGCACATGACTACAGTTGTACTCTTTTTACACACTTTGGAGAGTAAAATATACTAATTAAAATTTATAAATAAATATTAAACATTTTAATACTCTCACTACACCTCCATAAGAACACTAGATAGTTTCATATGCATGATTGCAACTATGCAAGCAAGTGAAAAGTGAGTAAAGAGTTGATTGCATAGTGTTCATGATTGCAACTCATGAAATTTTAATTTAGAGATGAGATTTAAAGAATAAAGGAGTAAATATTAAATTTATAACATTAAAAAATACTTATCACAACCCTTTGAAACCATGATCAAGTATGAAGTTCCTGAAAATGGTGAAAAACTACTTTTTGCACAGAAAAGTGCTTCTTCTTAAAACCTAGGTTAGTTTTCTAAACAAATCATTATGAAACATGAAAAAAATAGAGATAATTTTAAGAGGGATTAAACATCATCTATAACTAACATGACCAATTTCATTATATGGAATTGCCTAAACTAATGTAAAACCTATAGGGTGCATAGATTAACAAGCAAAAAAAAGTAGTCAACTTCATGAGGATGGTTTATAAAATAAAGGCGACAATTATATTGAATAATTTTTATGTAAATTAATATATCTAATTTTAATTTCACTTCTCAAAGTAATTTTACTTGGAAGTTATCTAACTGTCTGTACCAAGTACAAACCTGAAGATTGGTTGTGTGCCTAAGAGGGTGAAAAAAAAGTAGAACAATTTTGAGAAATTTTTAGAACTTCAAAAGAATGTAAATCACTAAGATGGATATAATGAATATAAATAATCATTACATGACATTTTCCCATGTGGGACACTTCCCCATGGGCTGTACAAGTGCCAAACTCTTCTCTTTTCCCAAGAAAACTACTCTTTATTCTAAAGAACTTGCCAATTTTCATTATAAATAGTTACCCAAGACATAATATGACACATGGAATTTTACATAACATTTTGACACCTTCACATTTCTGTAAGAGGCTGTAAAACTCATTTAATGCCCATTTATGACCCCCAAAATGACTCAAAATGATATAAGGACTAGAAAGACTAATGACCAAGGCTAGTATAACATGAAATCACACTAAATGACCTATAATACAACTTAATACATATATATTTGACCCTTAAAACACATAAAAATTAAGTTTTTACCTATACGGGTCCCAATTTGACCTAAAAGGTCAAATTTGGTCAACAAGTTGGTAACTCATAGGGGTAGTATGCCTGCTATACTAATTAGACTAGTGGCCTTATTAGTCCATTGGGATTAGGGAGTCATCTGAAGTCTGAAACACAACAAGAGGACTTTGACAACACTATTTTATCAAGACAACACCAATTGACTATCTTAACCACACAAAATAAAGGACACATAAAAAATAAATCAAACACACTAACAAGACACACACATGTGCTTAAAGAACTTAGGAAAAATAGAAAACAGACAACTATATATAACTAAAAACTAAGCATACCTTGCTTTCTAGGATTAAAATTAAAGTTCCTTGCATCATCTTCTTTATGAGATGAATCATGGTGCCAAGCATGTTGCTCTTTGGATTAAACAATTGATAAATTAGACCTACTTCTTGGTACCTCACTTGCTATGATCTCAAGTAGACCATATTCAAATAGGTTTACAATGTAGATATATTACTTATGGCCTTGTACACATATCTCATATTGCTGCCCACTTTTCATCTCATGATCGACTTGCATCTTTTTTTTAGGCATGATCTCAAGAGGAATGGTTTCTTGTTCTTTAGGAGATTGAGGAAAACAAGAAATTGTTTTAATCCCCAAAGGCTGATGTGAACTTTGATCTTTCTCATATATGACATTTTTCACAATGACATCTTTCTTGTCATCACTTGTAATCAGCTCTAAAGAATTTGTAGACCCCTTGAGAGACTTAAACTCATCACAAGTGTTTTTAAACTACTACCAAAATTACTCATCTTCTATTTGATCTATATCACAAAGGGAAAAAACAAGGGAAGATCCTTCATCTTCTTATTTATAATCCAAAAGCACTTCTTCCAATATTTCTTCTTCAACACAAGGCATTCTTCATCATCAACCAAATGAGAAGACTCAACACAAGGATTCACCTCTTCTTCAACACTTAGGACCTATTGAAGGCTCTCAAATTTTATCTCATCTATAATAATCTGATCTTTATTATCAAGGGCTTCAATATTTTCAATCTCCTTCTCCTTCTTAGTGATGCCAAGACTAGGCATCTTGAAATCCAGTGACCTAGCCCAATGAGGCTGCCAAGGAGATACACTTTCTTCAAGAAAGAGTTCTAAATTTTCCTCAAATAAATGCTCCTCTTTAGGTTCCCATACCATAGGTCCATTAAGGCAAAGGGTGATGGTGTGAGGAAAATATAAACTAGTTTGTGGAGGTAGAACATAGGACTCAAAATCAAGTTGAGAATAAAAAGTAAGAGATTCTTTTGGGTGTTCTTGAGGAAGGGAAGGAAAACCTTGGGATAAAATGGTTTGTTTTTCTTCCTTCCAGTTGAAAATCACTTCATTAAAATCTTATTTATCTTTTTCACTCTCTTAAGGGAGACTATATGGGGTGTGTTTAGGCATAGGATCTTCTTTTGGGTATAAACCTTCCCTCACACCTTGACTTAACAACTTCATTCTTGACTCTAACTCTTCAATTTGCTTAGCTAGGTTATCTTGTAAAATTATCTCTTGAAGCTGATAGGCATCATCATTAGGATGAGGAGTAAAATAGGGATGACATGGAACACAAGAGGTCTCATGAGGAAGGGTGGGAGGGACTTTCATAGGCTCAAGCTCTTCATCAACTTCACGCTCCTTATCAAGGCTTCTATCCTCTTTCTTTCCCCATGACTCCACTATCTTATTCAAACTTATGATGTTAGGATTATGAGTTTATTTTTTAGGTATTGATACACTTTTAGGAGTGGATGAAGTATTCAAAAATCATGGAATATCCTTGGGCTTAGATTCTCTACCTTGTCTCCAGCTTAGAATCTCATATCTAGAGGTCACTTCTTGAGGTGGGGATGCAATTAGAGAGGGTAATGAGGGATTATATTTCACTTATTTTTCTGATGACATGGAATACTACATATTCATATTAGCTAAATCAATATGACTATCAAGATTATCTTCAAAAATAAGGTTTCTCTTTTCAACTTTCTCTTCCAACTGATTGGGAAAAGGGTGACTTTGATAAGCTTGATTGGGCTCATGAGTAGGGGTCAAATATGACTAATAGTAATCTTAGGGAAGTGGATATGAAGGATGATAGGTTTGGTGAGGTTGCCTTTCATGAATTCTTAGCCTATCCTGTAAGGAAGAAACCAAGCCACTCACATATAACATCTCATTTGTGATCCTTTGCTAATTGACTCTCTCAATAGGTGCCCACTCTCTTTTGACCAACTCTAATGCATATCTCACCTTATGAATAGGATGACTATGAACCTCGTGACCACATCCCCTTAGAGTATCAAGATCCAACATGTGCCTCTCATATCCCAAAAGAGTTTTATTGAAAGTGGAAATAGACTAATTAGAGAAGTGACTAAGTTGACTAGGATCAAGATATGAAGGCTGATTGTAGGGATAATACACTTCATTTTGGAGCTAGTAAGGATCATGACAAGGTTGATATGGAATGCCATAGGCTAGATATACCTCACCAACTTGTGTAAAAAAAACCCAACACCAAGGTCATCCATGAAACTTCATTAGGAAGTAAAAATATAAGGAATGAACATCAATAATATTCAAAAGGAATACTTGGGATGCTTGACCAGATGATGTAACTTCAGAGTTACCATTGATGCTTAGATAGATACCTCCAAAATTTGATTGTTGAAAGACAAAACCAAAAATATTTTATCCTCTTGGATAAAGATTCCCATTAGGCATGCCAAATATTATTGTCACTTATATTTGGACACTCTGAGGAGATGTCTCATCTCTCCTCATCCAAGTGGAATAATTGAAACACCTCTAAGATTGTGGGTAGCCTAAGGATGAGGTGAATCTCTAGACAGAGCTAGCTTCCTTGATGTACCACTTTAGATCACTACTACACCTAAAATTTGGGAGGGAAAAGGAAGAAAGAAAACTAAAAGCAAACTATCCTAAGGGAGGTGATACACCAAATAAGTTTATGACTTCCAACCAAATGCATGTTACACACAAAACTAAGAGACTAACCAAATATACACTTCTCCAATCTGCACCTTCTCACATAAATATTACATTATGAGGTTATGGATGAATATTTAGGCTAGGAATACTAGACAAGAAGCCTTAAATGACACTATTGAATAGAATAACTCACTCAACATTGACACTTCTTATAAAACTTCACATGGCCTGCAAAAAGAAGCTTTCCAACTACAAATAAGATGAAAGAATGAGACAACATGCTAAGGAAATCATAGTTATCACTAACCAAGATCAATCATTCAATTAAAAAACATTATGAAAAGTCATGAAGAGGTAAAAATCAATAGTATTTTTTTTCAAATTGTATGCAAATGATTGGAGCTTCAACATACTTAGGTGGAACATAAGTTACAATGGCCAAAATGGCTAGTTCTTATAAAACTTGAGAGAGAGAGGAAAAGAGAGAAGTCCAAGTATTGTAAGGAAAATTTTAAAGTTTATAAAAGGAGTTAATTTTGAATTATAAGAGGATGTGGGATGAACCATGCAAGGTTAGAGGGAAAAAGTGGCTCTCTAAGTCATGAAACTCTTCTAAAGTGACATGAAAGTTCTCATTTTGGCTTAGAAAATTGCCTTCATGATTTTGACCTATTTGAACATATCAAAACTGATTAGGGATAGGTATTATTATTATTTGAATTAAGGGGAATGATTTTATACATGCCTCTCCATTCATTTGTTGTATTCCTGGTAATCTAGAACCTTCACAAAATAAGCTATCACCATCTGTAGTCCAAAAAACTCTTCTTTCATGTACCCTTCACACTTAACCTCAAAAAATGCATCAATTTACCATTTAAATACATAAAATGGAGTGTATAACACCTATAAATATCATACATGGAATTATAAGTATTAGTGACACCTTAAAATCACTTCCACTTAGAGTTTTCACACTTTTTACTAGCTTTGGCACTATGCCAATTTTGATTGGCTAAGATGAAGCTATTTGTTTGAACCCTTATGAGTTTTTATAAAGAATTAACTGGAAATGATGGGTTATCACATGTCTTAATATTTCTTCCAAATTTGGTTTCATCTTTAGTGTCCTCCATGAACCTACAAAACACATAAAATAGTCAAAAGTACCTTATTTTGTACCATATTCATATAATTACATATAGTCCAAAAGCATGGGGAGTAGCATAATATAGTATCCTACAAGGTTAAATTATAATATTTGGTAAATTATACCATTATAGTATCTCTCCAACCTCATTTCCTCAAACTGGTCACTGACAAGGGTTTGCAAGGGTTTTAGCCTATTTTTTGCTCTTAAGGTTTGTTCATGAAGTTCTAACACTAAAGATGCATAAAATTACACTTATGTGATTTTGAGGACCCATACTAACTTCTTCAAACTCTTTTTGTCTCTATAAAAATCCTCCAAGAAGATATGAGCACTTCAACCTAGCCTATCGAGCTTTTCCTTAGATTTGCACAGGCCTAATGTTGCCTTTGAGCCTAAAAATGACCTTATTGTGGTTTATAATGCAATAAAATAGATTTAAAAGTTCTTAATTCAACTTATAAACATTTTCCAATCAGTTATAATGATCACTATGATCTAGAATTAAAAGTGGCATACCATTTAACTTCTAGACCTTAACTTTGCTTGCTAGGTCTGACTGTAACATTAGTGTTTTCGACCTCCCTATTTATTTTAATAATTTAATGAAAAATTTATCATGTTTTCATAGTTTTTTTTCAACTTATCACACCTTCTTAAAATTTTCACATAACTCTTGGTCCATCATTTCATTCATTCCTTCTAAACTTGCCAGTTTATGCCTAACGAAAAGTGCCCTCTGCCTAAGACAAAATAGAGGGCACTTTCCCTATTATCTAAAAAAAATTTAATGTTGTATTGGATTAATAAATATTTAATGACCTCCCACACAAAAAAATATAATTATATCAGGCCATTAGACCTTCAAACTTTTGTAAAACCTAAAACAAACCCTTATAAAGTAGACTGTGAGTAGTCTTCCTCATGTGGACTATGTAACACATGGTTAGAGTCCCTTATCTCTGATTTTATTCCATATAAAAATTTTCTAGATACTATCATTATTAATATGAATTTTTACTAGGTCCATTCATCACATCAATTCCCTATATACCTCTCACTATATAATTGATTAGTCAAGACAGTATATAACCTTCCTGACCGTGTTTCATATTTTAGAAGGTACCTGTAGGTATGATTGCATAATTTAAATTAAATTAAATTATTATAATTCCATATAGAAACTACCAATATCATTGACATTGAATTTAACCCTCTTTCTAACCTTTATGTACATCCCATACTCAAAATCACCAAACTTGTTTACTGTCTGCAACAATCAAACACAGTCAGCTATGTTTGGACAAAAAGATCTTGTAGGTGAGTATCCTTACTAGAATAGGTTAAAAATAATATTTATGTCATCTAAGGAATTTATATTAATTCATACCATTCATTTTTAATTCCAAAAGATAGATAATTCATCAATTAAGTTATTGTCAGTTGTAGGTGGATGTTGAGGTTATTTGTACAGACTGTCTCCACCTTCTTATGTGAAAGTAAGGTCTTGGAATGTAATCAGTAGATCAATGATGCTTAATATTCATAAAACTATGTTTAATACTTAATAATTTATTCAAAACATGCTTTAGGCCTTCTTTCTTTCCTTGTGACTTACAAGACTGTGCTTTCCACCTTAAGCTTGGTTGTAGGTTCTCATAAGATGTTTATGAGAGTTAGAAGGTGTTTTGGATTCAAATGATAAATAATATACCTAGTTTATACTTTATACAAAATTCCATGATCATCTAAGAGGAAAAATCATTATTTATCAACTTATTCAAGCATATTTCTCTTTTAGGCCTAGTTGCCTATAAGTGGGCACTTCCATGGAGTTAGGCATAGTTGTAGGTGATTACGAGACTTTGAAACATATCTCACTAGCTCCTCATGATGGTATTTATTCCCTTTGGAATTAATTTCACCCCATAAGGTTTTAAAAAAAATGGAAACATGTCTTGGTTTTCCAATATTGGGTGAAGGGGTCTCTTTAGGATCAAAATCCTGTAGGTGATCACTACATGAGAACAGTGCACAAAAACATAACTTTGAGAGCTTCAACAACCACTTTCCCTTAGTCACCTACCCTCCAAAGTTTTTAAATTAATTTTGCATGCTATAAGATACAATATTTACTTGTTTAGATACTTTAAATGTTATTTTAACCATGTTATATGATATCAACAAAACCCCTAGGAACTTTATTTTGCACTTTTAGGGATCATGTCCCAGAATTCAATCATTTGACCCTAGGTCAAGGTTTTCACTCTCATTTATCCACTTAACATTTAAAACATGAATTATAAGGTATATTAATCATATTTGGGTCTAAATAAGAGTTTAAATTCATGTTTCAAGACTTCATTATGACATCATAGCCCTTTATTAAGCCACCTATAGGGGTTACTCTTATATCTATAGGTAGTGACGATGAATATTAGAAGTGAGCATTTTTTTTAAATTTTATGAGTTTTAAACTGATTTAAATTATTTAAAATGTACTATTCACACTCTAATGATCTGAAAAAAATGTTAACACATCCTATTCAACATGAAATTCCCTATAAAGGCACCTATAGGTGATGTTCAATGGTAGACTAAGAGCATATGTTGCACATGGCTGCAATAATCCTATTTTTACACAATTTTGAGAGTATAATATACTAATTAATATTTATAAATACATATTAAAAATTTTTAGACCCTTAATAAACCTCCACGAACACACTAGATAGTTTCATACACATGATTGCAACTATGGCAACAAGTGAAAAGTGAGTAAAGAGTTGACTGCATAGTGTTCATGAATTTAAATCATGGAATTTTGATTTAAATATTATATTTAAAGGATAAATGAGTCAATAAGACATTTATAAAATGAATAATAAATTATCACAACCCTATGAAACCATGAACAAGCATGAAGTTCCTGAAAATGTTAAAAAACTGCCTGTTGCATAGAAAAGTGCTTCCTCTTGAAAGCTAAGCTAATTTACTTATAAAAAAATCGTGAAACATTAAAAAAAAGAATTTATAATATTTTGGTAGGAATTAAACATCATATGGAACCAACATGACCAATTATATTGTATGTAAATGCCCAAACCAAAGCGAAACCTATATGGTGCATAAATTAGCAAGTAGAAAAACATAGTCAACTTCATGAGGATGGTTCATAAATAAAATGCCACCATTATTGAAAATATTTTTATTTAAATTAATATATCCAAGTTTAATTTCACCTCCCAAAATTATTCGACCTAGAATTTCTCTAACTATTTGTACCAAGTACAAACCTAAATACTAGTTTTGTGTACCTAGGAGGGTGAAAAAGGAGTAGTATGGTTCTGGTCCTTTTTAGCACTTTAAAATAATTTAAAGAATTAATATGGATCTAAGGAATTTATATAGTCATTTAGTGACCTTATCCCATGTGGTACACTTCCCCATGGGCCATATAAGTGCCAAACTCTTATTTTTTCCCAGGAAAACTACTCTTTATTTAGAAGAACCTAACACTTTTAGTTAGAAATAGTTACCTAAGAAATAATATGACATATGGAACATGAAATAACATTTATACACCTTCTCATTTCCATTTGAGGCTATAAAACTCATTTAATGCCCATTTATGACCCCCAAGTTGACTCCAAATGATATAAGAACTAGAAAGACTAATGATCAAGGCTAGTAAAACATGAAATCACACTAAATGACCTATGGTACACCTTAAGACATATATATTTGACCCTTAAAACACATAAAATAAATTTTTTTCCTATAGGGGTCCTAATTTGACCTGTAGGGTCAAATTTAGTCTACAAGTATATCATCTCTCTTCTCTCGATGGTAAGGTTATCAAGAACCCGTTGAACATCAAGCATCTACAAATATTATATACATAATAAAATAACATTAAACTTGTATTTAGTTTCATTTTCATGATTTATTGGACATTAAATATACTCAAAAAATACAAAAATAATATTAAAAATACAAAAACATTCAAATATTTGATTAAAAAATACTAACTTTAGATTGTTTACATTTCCATGTTTACATTATTTATATACTTTATAGGTAATACATATGCTAGATATGTTAGTGTAGTTAGTTTTATCATGCATACATGCTTCACTTATTCTCTTTTAATGTTTATAGATTCATATAGTACTCAGGTCCATCATACAGATTTAGATTTTTTACTATTTACCCATTGGAGACACATACAAAATACACAAATTCAATGTTGATACATTTAACTATTGGGTGCATCCTATCCATAACTTATACTTTACCAGGTTATATCATTTTATACTAGTATTTTTTGCCAACAAATACTACTATAGACTCATTTTATATACATATTTTCTCGTATACAAATTTATAACACATGTTCATCCATACTTTCATTTTTAGTTTTCTTAGTTTAGACTTGATTATATCTCTTTGATTCTACATATATTTTAGGGAATTTAAATATGCCATTATTCTATGGATCTATGCTAGTTCATCTTATTTTATTTATACATTGGACATGTACCCATGTCCTTATGTGTGCCTTCTTGATTGTGTATGCAAACATTTGAACATGTCCTACTATGTGTCTCTAAGCCAACCTTACTTGATATTTATATGCGTGGAAATTTAAACATGTACTTGTATGTATTGATTTCCCATATTTAGTGACATATGCCTATAATTTTGGATTAAAAAAATAAT
The DNA here is from genome assembly GCA_037957365.1 of Torreya grandis. Taxonomy (NCBI): domain Eukaryota; kingdom Viridiplantae; phylum Streptophyta; class Pinopsida; order Cupressales; family Taxaceae; genus Torreya; species Torreya grandis. The sequence goes on from JARHVA010000385.1 coordinate 787,453, forward strand.
TAGTTTAAACATTAGTCATGAAAATCATAAAATAATGCATAAGAACTGACAATATAAGCCAACCTATTCTGTGGGGTTTTCTAATGACAATAAAAATCATTTGAAAGAAAGCACATAATCATATTACCTTTACAAGTGATTCCACCATCTAAGAGTAGCTCCAAACATGTGTTTCCTCTTGATTTGGTGTCATTGTCTTTGTCAATAATAGATGCCAAGCTTCTCCATCATCTCAAGATCACCATGCAAAATCTAAGCTCAAGATAAGAAATCTAATCTATGCCTATCAAATAAAGCTTGCAAATAAAACAAAATGATCAACACAAAGAAAGATAGTGGAAATAATTTTGCATTATAAGTCTACAATATTCTAGCTTAAAAATGAGGGTGAGATGCCTTTTATTTATATATTTTCCAAATGGTTCAGGATCAACCATGACCATCCATCTCAATATTAAGATGTGTGGCTATGTATTAATCTAATATTTTAAATTAAATCTATAAATGTCCTCATAATGATTTGGAAGGAAAGACATTAATTAGGCATGGGTGTCCAAAATCTTAATATTTGTTGCATTTGTGGCTTGAGGATGGCACCCCATAGACCATGTCACTAGGTGATGAAGATATTGAGAATCAATTTTCAATCATAAAATAATCAATAATCTCCATGGAAAATCTACTTAAGCTCTTGATTTGAATTAATTATATTAAAAAAGATTAATCAATTTTAGTGTAATTCTTTAGAAATTGGTGCATAATTAATAAAAATGGTCAGAATGTCATATTAATGGGTTATAATTTGACTCAAGAGGAATTAGACAGCAATGTTAGATGCGTACAGATTTTTATCCCATTTAGGATATTATTGACACAATATAACAAAGGTATGTGACATGTACTAATGAATTAGAAGAACAGAGTGATCCATAGTACAAAAAGGCAAAATTATCATTATGACTCAAAATGAATTGATCAAAGTTATGAATCACATAAAATGCATTTCCCCATTTAGGGATACATTAGACTAAATTGGAATTTTTATATGACAAGATCAAACTATTTAGCATGTTTTTAGTGATTTTGGCCTAAATTGTGCATTTTAGTGTAATTCAAGTAAGATTAACAATTTCAACACAAATAGTGTTAGGAATTAGATGTCTACATTTTTCCCTTATTTGAGAAGGCATAATGAGACACTCAGGTGAATTAATGTCTTTTTAAAAAAAAGTCATCAAGAAGAAATTTGGGAATGTCCCATGATGCCCCCTCAAGAGGACATACTAGGATGAAAGAGAAGGATGGACTCTCAAAAAAAGAGAGAAAGTGAGAGATTAACCTATGGATTATATGACATCCATATGATCTAATTCTTACATGCATGGTTATCATCGATGATCAAAATATAACTAGAGTTCTAATAGGCCCCAAGATGGGGGGAATGGGAAGGATTCAATCCAAACATATAAGTGACACACTATGAATGCACTCAATTTGAGAGTGTAAGCTATGCACTTATGTCATTGATCAATCCTGAGATAAGTTTCACACTAAAACATTTCCATCATGGGCAAAAGTGTGGAGAGATTGAAATTATAAGAGAAGGAGAATCTTGGTCTCCAAGGAGATGATAATAAGAAGTCCCCTAGTACAACATATTTGATCATGATAATATAATTATGCCCCAATAGAGATAATTTTGATCATTTATAAAGAATAAATAATGGTATTTCTATCATAGGGATGATTTATATATATGACTTGATTCAAATGGTGTGCCCCATCATGGGTAAATTGGCAAGCAATTAGCTCAAGGATATAACCTAAAAAATATATTAAATATGAGTGGGTGAAACCATAGATGTGATGGTACAATGGCTTAGAAAACCATAAAGAACTAAGCATATGAGGATTTGAAAAGGGATGAAAGAAATGAAAAGAGAAGTGAAGATGGCTGAGCTTACCCGAGATACATCATGTATCCAAGCACTTCCTACATAGTCCCAATGGACTTCAAGCCAATGTAGTTTACCTAGAATATGGGAGAAAATAGAATGAGGGATGAATAAAATTGACCAAAGTTTGATTAGACTCATTATGTATTCCAAGAGATATGTGCCTAAGCATAGAGTCAAAGTAATAAACCTATTGATCTTAGTTAATGCATGATGATCTTTGAGATTTATTCATTGAAGTTGTGTTGATGTTGAGACTTGAATCCAAATCACAAAGTGTTTCTTATAGAAAAAAAAAGTAGGCATCATAATTATGAAGAACTTATAAGGACATGGCGTTTCAATGCATGAAGCTAGTTAAAATGTGAATATGTCTAACTGAGGATATTGGTAAAAATGACCAAGACTAGATTTACAACTATTTACATTTAAATAAAAACAAAGACAAAGATAAAAAAACATAAATGAACCTAACTCAAAATCAATATATGAATAATCAGGTTTCAAGTAGGAATAAGAATGAATAAAAACAAGAAAGAACAACTTAATAACATGAGATTAAGATATGAATAATCAAGATCCATGCGGGCCATCAATATGTACTTGGAAAAGAAAAATAAAGCAAGACCAAATAGGAACTAAAAAGAACAAAATAAATAAAAATAAATAAACACACCAAATAAAAATGTTTTTAATTTTTTTATTTTATGAATATTTTTGGAATGTTTTAAGTATCTCAACTCAATTGATAATTAAGAGATATATAACAGTCTAGCTGATGAAATGGTGAGATCACACTAAATTAAATGCTCACGAGACGATGAGAGCATAATGAAAATGATGGACTGAGTTGACCTCAACATGAATCAAACACAACATACATATTCCCATTAAGACCTTAAGTCATGGTGATTCTGCCAACATAAAAGGCATTGAAAGATCGACCAGGGCACAACAAGTTTGCAAATAAAGGTGAATGATAAGGAAAATGATAATAATAATGATGAGGTGATATGGAAAGGCATGATAAAAAGGAATTATACCTAATTTTCCCATAGGAAGTTATAATTAGGAAACAACATCATAGTTTTGATTTTCTCAAAGGTGGTTATAATCAGGGGTATCAAATATAATATTGATTTTCCCATAAGATGAAAGATAAAATATAAATTGCTAGATAAAATGTCACACTACTCCCATAGATAGTCATTTAACACAACATTCTAAAATTATTGAAATTGGATCACAATCCCTTCACAAAAGGTGCAGGAAGAACCAAAGAACCTAAGATCAAAATGGTATAATCAAGATGGCTAAAAGCAAGCCTTGGTCAATAGTAAAGGAATGGTATAAGAAAAATGATTAGATGATAATTGGCTATAGTGGAAACAAAGTTATCCCAAGAAATGAATGGCTTATTATGCTTGTAAAATAGCGAGAGTCTTCAAAATTAATCAATTGCTCATAAAATGGTGAGAGTATTCAAACTTAGTCAATTACTTGCAAAATGGTGAGAGCATTCAAACTTAATAAATTTCTCATGAAATGGAAAGAACATAGCAAAGGTGACCAAGCTGAACTCAATGGAAATTGAGAGCTAACTACATATTCCCAAAGGACTTCAAGTCAAAGTAGATCAAATAACATGGTAAATAGACCATAATGGTATAATATGCCTAGAATGAAATGGTCTATAGGGTTTCCCCCAAGAGACAAGGCATGGTAATGTCAAATGGTAAATTAAAATGGTTTTGCTTCTCCTAATGACATGGAGATGTACATCTTAGTCAACATGTGAAATAACAAAAATGATTAGTTATAAAAATTTTAACCCAACATCTTGTCTAAAGAGCTGCTCTATTAAGAACCTATTGCGGATATGGATCTCAATAATGTGTTTTTGATCTTCATTGGTCATCAATTCATATCCCTTTATTAAAATATCAAGACAAAATGTCTTCATAGCCACTGCAAAGAAAAATGCTTCTAGGGATTGTAGATAATGTTAGGCATAGGATAAATGATATGAGTGGGTAATGAAAATGTGGATGATTATGAAGTGTATAATGAATGGGTAACAAATGAATATTATGACATTCAATCACATGTAATACTATTGATTCTAGATTTGACATAATTTTGGTTGTGGTAGGACCAAAGAACTCTGAATATATTCTTTATAGGTCCACTAGATTATTCTATTGTTTGATCTTGAGATTAGATACTATCTTATTATGTTGTAGATTGGAAGCTATTATGATTTGCTCTTTGATAGCATCTTCCTAAAGTAGTGAAGAAATTTTGTGCTTAGTTATTGGTGCCTCAAAGAGGTTTTTACTAATGAATTTATCTTGATTATCCCTTAGTGCCTTTGAGAAGGTTTCATGAAGAGATGTTAACATTTCACTTTGATTATCTTCTAGTGCCTTTGAAAAGGTTTTACTAAAAGATGTTGAGTTTGTTCTTTGATTTTCCCCTAGTGCCTATGAAAAGGTTTCACTAAGAGAGTGTTCCTTTCCTACATGAGTTTGGTTTTGGTCCCCATGATATTATATAAATGGTATGTCACCATAGATGAAGTTAAACAAAGTGTGATTCTGTCAGTCCCAATCGATGTTTGTGGGAGATGGAATGTCAATATAATGGCTATAATGGGCAAGAATAATGGAATAATGAAAGGTGACACAATATTCATAGAAGATACTAAGAAAATTTGTGTTGATGTTGAATTAATAATCTTCAAAAATTGTATAAGGATCATAAATATATTCAAAATGATCTACAAATAAATTATAACCAATGTTGTAAAAACCATGACTATATCTATTTTTTAAGTTAAGTCCAAGTCAAGGGAATCTAAATCTGATGTGGTTATGATAATAATTATTCTTTTGATACTAAATCTAATGTCAATTCAAAAATAGAACCTGAATCTAATGTTGTTTCTTTATCTGATGTGGCTATTTTTATAATGATGTTCTATTGAATTTTTGCTATCAAACAAGTAATGGCCTATAATGGCATAATGGGCTGCATACAAAGTGATTCATCTAGGAAGGGTTCAACATAGACTAACTCATCTAAGTGAAGCCCTTCAAAGAGAGGGTACCACTTGAGGGGTGACTTGACATAATCTTATCTGTCAAAAGGAGACTCCTCTTTGAGTGGGAAAAGATCAAGAGACAACTTTGTAGAGACTAGATTGTCAAGGATATGAGGCTCTTTAAAAATAGGTAAAATATGAATAGGTAACTTTATTATAGATTGACTGAGGCTGAGGCTGAGCTGCGCGCGCATGGAGATTTTGAATGCTGAGCGCGCGCCTGCGCGAGCGTGAACTCAAATCCAGTACCACGTAGCTGTTGATACGGTGGCTAGTGTGGCCGAGACTTCACCCATGAATGGGGAAAGGATCCTGATTGCTCACTCTTCTACAGAAGGGGGCTCTTTACCAGTTATGGATTTAGCTAAAGGATCCCCTATTTTTGGTTCTATCCTTGGGTCTAAGGGAAGAACTTATGAGGACGTGGCTGCTCTTAAAGCTGAAATACATGACACGAAACTTCAATCTTCTACTGGGAGATCAGGTGAATCACCAGTAAGTGCTTTAAATCCTATTAGGGTTAATCTTGATCCTGAAATAGTTGAAGCAATCTTTTATCGAGCAGATTTTTTTTCAAAGTTTGCAGCTATTTGTCGATTTCGTGGCTTCTGGCCATCTCTTGCAGATTTACATGGTTGGATCTCCAAGACCTGGCTACCACTGATGGATGGAAATGTTGAAATTTACCCATGTGGTAAAGGTTTTTTTATAGCCTTATTCCATAACTCTGAGGACAGGAAGACTATTTTGTCCAACAAAAATTTTTTATGGCAGGGTAAATACCCTCTTTTCGCCAAACAGTGTCATATAGATTTCAATCCTGTCACAGAAACCTTCAATAAGATCCCTGTCTGGGTTTGGATCCCTAATTTACCAATGCATTTATGGCATGAATCAGTGTTTAAAACTATTAGAAATGCTATAGGGGAGTTTTTATTTGAGGATGATGAAACTAAGAGGTTTTACCGCTCGACCTGTGCTCGCCTTATGGTTGAGGTGGATGTTTCAAAGGGCCTTCCCGAGGTGATTTGTCTGGACTCCCCCAGGGGTTCTTGGATGCAAATGTTAGATTTTGAAGGTATACCTTTTCGATGTAGAAAGTGTCACCTGACGGGGCATGTTGCAGCCTAGTGTACTACAGGGAAATCCAAATCCAGAAGATCACCTTCTTGGTGGTCTGAAGCTGATCATGATCATTATTTTGCTAAACAACCCAAGGAAGTTTCGACTGATTCAGAGAATGAGAATGAAAAGAGTATCCATTCTGAATCGACGGATCAAGAGACTCCGCTGGAGATAGATCCTGTTGAAGGTTTGGTGGAAATTGGATTTTGTGATCTCTCTGAACTGATTACTGAGGAGGTGGTGGTTCCTCCACCTGTTTTGAAGGATTCTCCTAGGAGCCAGATGTTGGCTGGTTCTCATAAGGATTTTTCTGAGGCATCGATGTCCCCTAGAGTTCATGGATCATGGCCTTCTGAGGACTGGGTTGCTGAGGCAGCTAAGGTAGAGGATGGTTGGACAGCTGTTAAGAGGAAGAAGTCTAAGCCTTTGGTCCCCCCTCTAGACATGAAACTTTGGTCTTGTAAAAAAAATATTCATCATTTGTCCAGCTCTTGAAAGCTGTTTTTAGATTCTTGGTTAATCTGGTCTTGCTTATGTAGGTTCTAGGCTATTTTGTATCCTGGGTGTGCTTAAGGTTTATTTCTTTTCTGATGTAAAGGGTTTCGGGGCCCCTTCAAAACCTATTTTTACCTTAATCTAAAACTTATTATAGATTGACTTATCACAAATGGTTGTTTTAATAATAACATTTTAGTTTTGGTTCACAATTGGTTGTAAAATATCAATTTTAAACACATTATGGTCTTCATAAGATGGATCTTGAAGAGGCAATGGTTATTGTTTTAGGTTGATTATCACCATAAAATTTCTAAAGTGGGGAATAATTGGTTCAGGGTAAACAATGGTTTGTGGTTCAATAATGGGATCTCCATAAATTAGACTATTGAAGAAAGGATAAAAAAATTAGGTTCATCAAATGGAATTTCTTCAATAATAGGTTCATTAAATACCAGTGATGGGCCTATAATGGTAATGAATAGACACTATGTAGTTTGGTTATTTGCACAAACCAAAGGAGGAGGTCCTAAAATGGTAACCTTCACATGTTGCAAAGCTAGATTTTTAACACAAGGTGAAGGAAAATATCCTAAAATGGTAACTTTTGCATGTTGCAGAGATTGATTGCTCATAAGCCAAATGGAAATAACTTAGAATGGTAACCTTCAAGCATGGTACATAAATCAAATGAGGATATCCCAAAATAGTAACCTTCAAGCACAATGTGAAAATCGAAGGGGAAAGATGGGGATGATGTATAAAAATTGGCATGTATTATATTGTTTTTCAATAAATAGGATCAAAGAGGGAAACATCTTCAAACAAGACATAGTGCTCATATCTGCCACAATAATGTTCTACCTCACAACTAAGGCCATAAGAGACCCCATTATGAGTATACCTTTGAGTCATGTCTAAAAAAAGGTTTCTCTCTACATTTGACTAAATTTTGAAATGTTTAAATAAGGTATGTGTTTTTATCTTTTCTAAACAAGATGACTAGGTAACTAAAGAGACTATAATAGGGAGGGTGGTTTAGTATCACACATAATTAGAAGAGTGATGTTCACAAATTTACTCAACCTTGGGTAAGATTGAAATGGTATGAATTAGAAGAGGGTATGATAACTCAACATCTAAAGTGTAAAATAGTACGCCAAAGCCTAGATTTATATATACATCAATATCGTAAAAGCTAGTTTAACTTCAACAAGTTACTACTAGAGAACTAGAGGAAATCCCTTCAGATTAGGAAAAAGACAATACGAACTAAGGAACTCAAAATTTGAAAACATGAGAGAATTCCTAAGTATAAAACTAGAACCAAATGGGTAACACAACGCCATCACATGGTAATAGGAGTGGTAGAATAAAATGTTGTTATAGAACTTAGAGTGCAAGCAATGCACAAGATGACTTAATTCCACCAATGATGATAATGATAATGGGTCTATAAACAACCTTTAATCCAAATTGTAAATTGAACACAAGTTTCCTCAAGTCAAGTGTAAATGGCGAACCCAATTTAACACATCAACCTTATGAACTTAAAAAAGTGTAATTTTAAATTTGAACTATTAATAAAGGACTTAAGAAAATTTAGAAAGTGGTTTAGATTCAAATGGGTAGCATAACTGCACCAATTAGATGATATGACACAATGTTTAAGATGAAAAATTTGAACAAAGAAAAGATGATTTTTCCTTAGACTGCATAATGCCTCCTTATTCAAGAAAATTTTGACAATGCATTTGGTTATGACATTTATTAATAAGCAATTTTTGACTCAAACCAATTAACCATGTAGGCTAAAAAGACTAAAATAGACCAATACAACTAAGTAATCATCTTAAAGCCCTCAACTAATAAGGTTGCATGATATTGTTGAATTCTATCTTTATACATGCATTTGAGAGGAAATTAAGTGTTTATCTAAAATAAAAGTACATTATTTAGTAGGTTATTTTACACCTCCCTTATCTCAAGTGATAATAAAATGACATGGACCTTGGGGTTAACCTTGCATCAATAATATTTTTGCATAAAGTGGGGTTTATCTAAAACTTACAAAGTCATGAATGTCTATATGGTTTCAAGTGTGGTTAACATAAGGAATGCAACATGTCAATAGGATCCACATCAAATGGATTATTATGAAAAGGTATAATAATTTTCACAACCACTACATCTATCAATTGCTTAGTATAGTGTGATGTGTTGAATGACCATACATTCTAGGCTGGCTTGCCATTAACAGAGATGGTTTAACCACTTAAACTACCATCTCAGTGGGGCAATTCCAATTTATATACCCCCCTCCCTTATGGAAAGGGGTTGAAAATGATGCCAGGAGATGAAGTCCTAGGTCAAAGCTTCCCTATAGAATTCATGGGAGGTAATGACATCTCCCTCAGAAGCCAAATTACATGAAATAAAATCTAAGTAAAAATGCTCTATAGGTTGTTTTTAGATCACCCAAACATTATAGGTTTTGGGGAGAGCCTATTTAACTTCATTTTTATGCCTTGGATGAAGGCATAGTTTGTAATGAAAATGGCACTTTTGATCACCAAGTTCCCTATAGGGTATGGGGGGAGAGAATATATGTGAAAATTAATTTTTACTCAAATAATCTAAAAAATAAAGTGATGAATGAATTATAGAAAACAAAACTCTAAAGTGAGTTTGGTTTTAATCACCAAATTGAAGTGTTTGGTGATGTTCTTTGGCCCCTTAGCCTTGGTTTGCAATTTTTTTTGAAAAATAATCACAAAAAATTCAATATAAACATGCAATTTTATTTTTAAACACCAGAGGCAATGTTCCTAATTCTTTATAAACACCAAACAGAAGTTTAAAATACTTAGTTGTGCTAAAAAACAACTTTTCCATGTAGGTCCTACATAAAAATTTAGATAGTCTTGTATAGATTTTAATCACTTTTTACTTTGAGACAAACAACTATGGTTTTATTACTCTCAGGTCTATGTTTTTTTTAAAACATAGTGACTAACTGCAGTTACTATTGATCGGTTCCAATTTATACAAGATTGTCACCAATCGTAACCCAACCGTGGCTGACTAAAAACAACTGTCAATGGTCACCTATGAACCCAAAGTCAAAAATATTATGCTTAAAAATACTTGTTAGGATTAAATCTCTAAAAGATAAGTTTTTGGATCAATATTATGTTTAAACCAGAGATTTATAAAACTCAAATTGTTAGAAACCAACTTGAATAAAAGCTCAAAATAGAAAATTTTAGCTGCAGTTTCCCCTGCAACCCAATTGACTACAGTTAACCCTAACCAAAATAGATCACACAAAACCATTTATGGTCACCATGTAACCTATGTGTGTGCAAAAGATGTTGGAAACATTGGAAAAAGAGTATAGAAATTTTTATTAAAGGAATTTTTAATGAGTAAAATAAAAATGTAAAATATCCACAATGTCTTCCTTGCTTGAATGGACTCTCCCATCCCACTGGGCATGCTAAGATGTCGTGTTGGATTAAAAAGAGGATCAATTCAAACATTAGTCAAGAAAATCACAAAAGAATACATAATAACTGACAATCTAAGCTAGCCTATTCTATGGGTTTTACTAGTGACAATAAGAAGCATTTGAAAGAAAGCACATACTCATATTACCTTCCAAAGTGATTCCACCATCCAAGAGTGGCCCCAATCATGTTTTCCCCCTTGATTTGGTGTTCTTGTCTTTATCAACAATATATGCCAAGATTCTCCATCATCTCAAAATCACCATGCATAATCTAGGCTCAAAATAAGACATCTAATTTATGCCTATCAAATGAAGCTTGTAAATAAAAATCAATGATCAACATAAAGAAAGATAGTGGAGATAATTCTATAGTATAAGTTGACAATATTTTAGCTTAAAACTAAGGGTGAGAGGCCTTCTATTTATATATATTTTTTTATGGGTTAAGATCAAACATAACCATCCATATAAATATTGAGATGTGTGGCCATGAATTAATCTGATATTTACAATTAAATATATAAAAATCCTCATAATGATTTGGAAGGAAAGGCTTAATTAGGCACATGTATTTATAATCCTGATATTTGTTCCATTTATGTCTTGAGGATGCCACTGCATAAATCATATCACTAGGTGATGCAGATATTGAGAATCAATTTCTAATAATGAAATAATAATTAACCTCCATGAAAAATCCACTTAAGCACTTGATTTGAATTAATTATCTTAAACAAGATTAATCAATTTTAGTGTAATTATTTGGAAATTGGTGCATAATTTATCAAAATGGTCAAAAAGTCATATTATTGGGTTGTAATTTGACTCAAGAGGAATTATAAGGTGATGTTAGAAGCATGTCTCATTATCCCATTGAGGATGTTGCCCACACAAAATAACAAAAGTATGTGATGTGTACTAATGAATTAGAAGAAAAGAGTGATCCAAAGAATAAAATGAAAAATCATCATTTTGATTCAAAATGAATTGATAAAAGTTAGGAATCACATAAAATACATTGCCTCATTTATGTATACATAGCCTAAATTGGCAATTGTATATGAAAAGCTCAAACCATTTAGCACATTTTTTGTGATTTTAGTCTAAATTATGCATTTGAGTGCAATTTGAGTAAGATTGATAATTTCAACACAAATAGTGTTAGGAATTGGATGTATACATTGCCCATGTCCCTTATATTATGGCTCCCTTGACTTAATTTACATGCTTCATGTGTTTGTATGTATTATTTCATGTATGCATCATGGCCATAACACTTGTATCTTGCTTATTACACTTATACTTAGTTTTTGATGCCATGAGGGACCTCATACATCTATTCCTTCCTCTTTGGGTGCCTTGATCGATATCATGCTAATCTACCTAGGTAGTTAAATAGATTATTACTCAGATTTACTGTACATACACATTTTTACATAGTTAAATCTATCTTGACAACCTTGTGAATACTAGATATAATATGCATCATAGATTACTAACTTATGCTCAGACTCTTTTACATTTTGATGTCATGTATACACATTATATTTCTTTATCATACAAATATCATATGTTTTCAAATAAACACACATTATGTATATCTTTTATTTTGACGATAATTATTACATAGGTATAAAAACTCCCCTCAAAAGAGGAAGAATTCACAAGTGTTGCGCAAGGTCATTGATCTTAGGTTGTCACTGATGTCGAAGAGAGCATGAGATACTAGCAAATTAATGAAAAACAAGTTATGTTTTATAGATTTATGGTTTTTACATGTTTTAGAGACCTTTTGGGGTGTTATGAGTGCTTTGAGTGTTTTTATAAGTGAAAGGAATTCATCAGAGTAGTCATATGAGTGTCTAAGTTCAAGTAGTTATCTTGGTAGACAAGGTTGAGTAAGTAGTTTGATGACATTATCTTTCACACATGTGAAATTTTTAAGAGTAGTTTGATACATGGATGGATTCCTCTATGAAATTTGATCATGTGGTTTACATTTTAGGTTATGAGGTTGAGCGTAGCAAAATTTATTAAAGTACAAAGTTGGCCTTCCAAGCAAATTGTGGTGGTTCCCATACTTAGCCAAATTTGCATTATTGAAGATCTACAATGAGCATTTAATTAGGGAATTAATATATATGAAAATAAATTAATCTAACCAGATAAGGATATAATGGAGTGCATGAACTTTTTAGATAGAGATCAATAGCATGAGTAATGTCAAATTGTCAAAGGTTCCCAAGATTACATCCATTAGTGACATGTGTCTCAATCTTGATGATTTGATAGAAGACTAATGACACATGAGTGTTCATACAAATGGAGATCAATAGAGTGCATTGAGTCAAATAGTTAAAGTTCATATAAGGCATGTAGAGCTACCAAATGCTTGATAATATAAGTAAGGATATAAAATCAATGATGAGTGATTTTGGATTAAATTCAAGAGACATTTGAGGAGTTCGATGGTGTATATTTGTTCAAAGTTGTTAAGGAGCACAAGATGATGACAAAGTGTCTAATGTTTTGTATTTACAAAATGATCATTGGAATTTAAATATTCAAACTTGTGAAAGAAAACCAATGAGGGGTTTTTGATCTATATCTTGAGCATATGTCAAAATTTGTTGATGGAATTTAAATAAAAATTGAAGAAGTCAAGTCACATCCAAAAAAATTTATTAGAAGATCTAAATATTTGTAAAGATATAGATATGGAGCTTCAAAGTTGACTATTTTTTCATTCATGGTGTTATTATATACAAGATTATTGTTTGAGTAATTTCTATTTTAGCAGAAGAGTGTTTTGGCCAGAGTAATCATCTAAAGATGTCATAGAGGTTATATGGAGTAGACCCATGTATTTGAAAATGATATTATGTTCTTAATTTGATTGATGCAGTGTTAAAGGGGTAATAGGTCTCCATGAGACCTAAAAGGGATACTAAGGCCTAATTAAAAGGTGTAGCTAATCAATTATGACCCATGGATGATATGGATAACTTGTGAAGATAGTATTGAGATATGTGTTAGCATGATATAAGTATTAAGTGTTAAGGCAAGTTTTATGGCCCTCCTAGAAGTTGATATTCATGAAGACTCTATAAAGAGTGAAATATAAGGTAATGGTTTCTATACTTGGATGTGGATATGTTGAGAGAGTAGAAGATAGAGATGAAGGAAAGAGATTAGAGAGAATGTTCTTAGTGGATGGACTAAAGTACATAGCAGATTGAGGATGAGTGAAGAATATTATAGTGATCCAAGAGGGGTATTTGGATGCATTTATTGTATGATCAAGTTTAAGTGTGTGTGATGAGGTAAAATATAGGTATTATACATTATTTATCTAATCAAATTGAAAGGCAATCAGAGTTATGGAGTTATTTTTTTCATAAAGTGTTGTGTGGGTGCTCAACATCTAGAACAAGTGGTTGCTTATTCATACTTAGGGGTGGGTGCTCCTTGTGAAGTGGGTGCTTCACTAAACTATCTCATGTTTGTGATCATATTATAGGACAAGTAGTCCATGTGTTTTTAGGCTTGAGAGTGGGTTTTATTTCCCAAGAGGGTTTCCCATATAGTTCTTATGTTATGTGTGTATTCTTGCATCATATTTCTTATTAATTGTTATGAAACTAGTGTATGATTTATGAATGCTTGTGGTATTTGATTAAGAGTTTTGAAGGATTAAAATTGAATTTTTAAATATATTACATAACTAATTCACCACCCCTCTCAGTAATTATACCTCCAATAATTGGTATCAGATCAAGACCATTGCAAGTTTAACCACTTAAATATTAGAGCAACTCCACTGGGTTAGACATAGAATTACATGATCTTTTTTGTAATTAAACATGTATACCATAAATATAAAACACCCAAGAATCTAAAAAAATATCACATATATATTCAAATGATAACTGTAAGTACACATCACATATTAAATCATAGATCTCTAATGCCATGAGGATGCTACATAAAATGAATATATAAAGTAATACAAAAACTTAACCACAACTGATGTAAGTCTATAATATCTAATGCCAATTTACAATAATAACTAATTATAATTCTTCATGACAATGCTCAATAATAATATTGAATATAATAAAATGTACATAATTTAGATACCTGGCTCCCTAGAGCATGAACTCCATGGACTCTCTATTATCTATGGGAATCTCAAGTGTCATCTCAATAGTAGTACTGATGTGGGGAGGGAGAGAATCATCTGATAACTTTACCACACCAACCATAGACCAATGATCTCCTGCACTAATACCATTAGGGAATGGCTCTCCCTTCATGGATGATTAGATAGTGATGACACAAGAATCCATAGAGACTAGTAAGTACCCATATGTTGTATGATTCTAAACTAAACATGCACTTTATCATAGAAATACATTATATTTAAAGATATCATACTAACATATGAACCATACTCATGGAATGATAATGTCTCACTAAACATAATTTGGCCCAAAGCTTTACAAATAATAAATGATAATGATCTAGATCAATTAATTTCATACACACCACTTGATAGGACTAACATCATCAAAAATTGCAATGCCAGTAAGCCAGTGAAGTCCATATCACTCTTTAATCCATATTATCAATGTGGATTGTTCAAATACAATTCAACCACAAGATTCATTAACTTACATCCTATTAGAAAATGCATCATGCGACATGCTATACATAGGAGTAATAATGACATACATTAAGTCTATCTACTATATGCATGAATCTTCTATTATATTCTATCCCATACTATAAATAATGTTAATAAATATACCACCTAGGTAAACATATAATTTAACAATTCAAAAATATAATTGGTTTTTAGTTATCTACACCCTATGGCATCCCATATGACCAAAGTCCAATGTTCTATGACTTAACTACAATATTTCCACAATTAATCATATGAACTAGTCTCAAATACATGGAAACACAAGTGTTACACTAGTAAATATACATATAATAAAGTAAAACATCATTCCCATTCCCATAGAACATAATCAAATTAAAACACAATATTGATTAAATTCTCAGAGTTTGCATGCACACATACACAAGTCTACTAATTGTAAAACCACATGATATCCATATTAAATACTAGCTTGTATATAGGATACAGAAAAATGTGAGTTAGGTATAATAACTATAGTAATTAACACCTAGGTAAAATACCCTTCTATATTGTATTATCCTATGATATCCCATTCTATCATAGGTTCCCAACTACATGATAACACATAATCCAAACTTATGATTAACAAGATTCAATCAAATCAAAGTAATAAACATATAATAAATAGTTATACCACCTGGGTATTCTACATATCAGTAACATGCATCATAATTTACCACTATACTTAAGTATAAGAAACCATTTATAATATCATACCTTTAGTATGTGATGCACAACTGTATCACCTACATAATACAAATAATCATTCTTATTATTAATTGTGAGTCGGTTGATTCATAAATCCCATTATGACTTTGCACCCTAGTGAATTATTAATTTTAGGAGCTTGTTTCACAGGTTATAGATCATTATTCCTAAGTAAATTAATGACATAAAAAAATTATCCAAGGAACTATAGGTATAATCTCCACATACCGACACCGGCTCATCGTAATGTACACCACATGTAGATATTTCAATGTTATGCAATTTTTAAACCTCAGTTTAGTGTTTTAATAAAAATGACCAAGCATAGTAGCCATATCATGAAGTAGTTGATAATACATATAACCCACACATTCTATACAATAGTTGGAACATCCAAAATTTTGTTTTCCCTAAATTCAATGAATCTAGTATAATAATCGACTAGTTGTTAGGGGTTTTTTTAAGTAATCCTTCACTAAGTTATCCATGAGTAATACTACCAGTGTTAGTTAATAATCTCCCCAAGAATATGACCTAAATGAATATTCCCTAGGTTTTTAGCTATATTATAAGTCAAAACATGTAATTTATATATTGTCAAACTTAAGGTGATGATTTTCTAGTAAGTAAGAGATTTAAAAACTCTTCAATGTTCAACCATTCGACTCTAAGGTTAATCTATTCTATGTTTTGACAATAAACTATTTTATTAATCAACTTATAATTTTTATATTGATCTTATAACTGATAAATTCATGGATTCTCAATCCTTTATTCATCCAATTGGGTATAATCAAACACACTTAGAATACATATTGTTGTGTTTTTAGAGTCATAATATATATACTTATGTGAAACTCAAATACATATACCTATTTCTCAAAAAGATGAATCCAATAAGATTCTTGACAGATATATAACATAATGAGATATTAACAACATACCCCATAATATAGTATATATATAAACACCACTTATATCCTTATATAATTCCATATATATTAAAATATATAGACTAGTGTGTATTTAACCAATATTTAAACTAGGTTAATTGCCTATATAAAGTCTATATTGGATATTGGTATATTGTAATATACCCAATTATTTTATTCTATAAACCATTTTTATACTACATAAAATATTAAATATATAATTTTATATTATAATATTTCATAATCAAAAGTTAACCAAAGTGTGGGTCTACCTCTACCTTTCCTGTCAATTCACAATAACACAATATCAAACATGCACCAGCCAAAGTATAATGAAACTCATGATGCAATCAAATAAAGTCACTTTCACAATATATTTATTAAGGTTAGAAAATATACATGAATTGAATTTCTCTCCTAGAAGGAACCATGACCATAATACATATACATTATATATATGTCATCTCTCGACATGGAGATAAGCACATAATTACAGTCTATTGAAAGCGCAGAAGGGATTTTTGAGTTTATTGAAATCCTTAAATGAAATAGATTAAAGTTTTCTTGAGTTGAAATATTTTAAATAAAAATAATGGTTGTGGTGTTGGTCTTGGGTTGTGAGTTAAAGAAAAGAAAAGAATAGAACTTGATATGGCAACTATGTCAATACTGTTGAACAAAAAGGTTGTTTCAGAAGTTTCAAACCCTGGACGTGGTGATAACAAGGATTGGGTGAAGGAAATGAATAAGGTGAATATCAATGCATTAGTTTAGAGAGAAAAATAAGACACCATAAACCACAATGATTTTTTGTTTGAAGCAATTAATATTTTCTACAATATTTTATCAAAAACTATTTTTGTGTATGCCCCACCACCAACTTTATTTAAGCCAAATGTTCATAGAAGTATATAAAATATGCTATAATTCTATTTAAATTCAAATTTCAATTTATCATACCTATATTTTTGGATACCTATCAAATAACATAGAACCTCATTATTCTAGTTGCTATTATAGTTTTATACTATTTTTTTCCTCCTTGTCTAAAGATATTGTCATCATCGTATGGTGTGAACTTTACTATTGGGAAAGAATATATATATTAATTATTTTATTAGATATATTATTATATAAGGTGACACCTAGCTTTGGGTGTGAAATGTAGGGGCGTCAACCCTATGGTCAAAGGGTTTAGCATGGAGAATGAAAGTATTAGGACGTAAGCAACATCATTGCCAATATCTTCAATGTATTATGAAATTATTATGACTTGAGTTTTGTAACATCCATAATTATGAAATTTTGAAAACATAATTTTGATAATGACTTGAGTTTTGCATTTCATTTTTGACTATTGACATGTTTTATAATATTCAAGTCATAAAGTACTATGTTAATCTCGAGTTACAAGTCAAGTGTTGTCATCAAAGAATGAAAATATTATGAAACTGCCTGAGGTACCTACTTAATTACAGGGTAGTTTTATTTATCACAAAGACATGAATACATTAAATATATTTAATGTATAATTTTAAAATCATAAAAGGAATATAAACATATTTTGACATCTTGATGTATTAGGTAATGTCTTACTTCTATTAGGAATATGCATACAAATCAATATTGCAGATTGTAAGTTTAAAAGAAGTTAAATTATAAATATTTATTTGAATGAAAATTTAATATTAACCCATGTTATAAATAAGATAGACATCCAGTCATTTAAAACACACATACAAAGAGTTAAAAGAAATTTAATTACAACACCTATTTGGTATTTTTTGCCTTCTTGTCTGAAATCATGCCCCTTGCCTCTTTTTAGCCTTATCTCCGAATTGCTTCCTTTTTATAATTCCTCCAATGTATAAAAATATGAAATATCTCTTTCTTTCATTCTCTTAAATAGAGAAAAATATGCTTATTTTCTCTTCCATCCATTTGTTTTTGTTTTTCTTCTTGTTTTATTGTTTTTTCATTTTTTTAATAAATTTTTAAGCTCTTTTAATTATTTTCTTATTTTTAATTTATTTTTATATGTTTAATGTTTTTAAATAAAACCAATTCTCTTTTTATTTTAATTATGAAATTATATTGTCATATTTAACCATTTTAGCATTAAATCATATTTTTGTAATTTAGAGGAAAAATAATAAAATAATAAATAATAATTTGAATTTAAATTTTACTTTGCCTCTAAAATAATAATGACTTATTAGGATAACCACAAATAGGACTCTTATTCCTATTGAATAAATACTTAAGCAACCATAGAAATAAGCAATTTAAATAATCTTTTTTAAATGCATTCTAACATGACTAAGTATCATGGTGTGTGCAGGGTTTTGCAAGTGCTCTATGAACTAGTGATGTCTTCATCTACACCACCCTTTTTGATGATGCTCTCCTTCTATCACATTTGAGGGAAGAATTATACTTCATCTACCTAACAATATATAGGGAGTTAGAATATATCACATGATAATCATAATCAACAATATGTATAATAAAAATTTATTAATATGATTAAAAATGAAAGTGCATACATATACCAGTTCATATTAAGAAATCATGAATTATCATCTAATTAAGCAACATACTAATATTCCAAAATAGCATAATCTAAATTTTAATTAGAAAATATAATCAATATCATGTGTATCTACCATATCCATCTGTAAATAGATAAATAATTAGCTTAGCGAAGAATCAATATGTAACATACTCCCCCCTAAAACTAGCCATCATCCTCGATGATTCTTATTCAATGATAAGTTCTCAATTAAAAATATTTATTAACAAAGTAATAATATGATATAAAATATCAAACTAAATAAATGAATGGGAAATTACCTACAAAAATCACCATAGTTCCTTTAAATTGCACTATTCTTAGAGTATTGGTCCCATAAGACCCTACTCAATAACATCTTCCTATTTAGAAACCACAGTTGTGATTATTATTTACTCAAATTGATTCTATCATGACCACCCTAAGGTCCAAAATCATCATACAAGTCAAAATAAATGATCAAGGATAATTTTACAAAATCTTCCAGCCTTCAACACGTCTCTAAAGAGTGTTTTTCTCATTTTGTAAAAATAAATAAATAGGGAATTGTTGATGCTTCTAACTATCTCATAGGTGCTCTCAGTGTTGATGAACACTTCTCATTTTAGGATCCTTAGTATCCAAGTCATGATTTGTAGTTTGTGATAATTTGAGATGTCTGTGGTGGAATAAAAGTAGAGTGTGAGAGTTGTCCACAATATTTGTTTAATTTGGTGGTTGGGAGCCACCAAGGACCTGCATATTTGAAAATTTGTGATATTTATGATCCACAAACTAACCTAGGTGGATATTAACAATGATCTTAAACTAAATTTATATTTGATAAAGAAAATTTAAAAAATGAGCATAAGGCAGAAAACAAAACATGATTGCAGGCTTCCATCTCAAATATCATGACAATATTATAATTGGTTTTAGATACATGAACCAATTTATGATGTAAAATAGTATGAACCTAGATTTCATCATAAACTAGGCAAGCATCAAAATAAATATAGAAATCACAAGTAAGAACTAGGTTTACTTTAAATAATTTACTATGGTAACATGAATATCATGAACACATTCAAATTGAGAGCAAATGAAATGAATTATACCTAAGATCTTTCAACTAATCTATCATAGCAAAAATTAACAACCTTATGATAGAAAATGTAGCTTAAAATGCAAATAACCATTCAAATGTAATACATTAAAATGTAATCGAGAGATAACATTAGCTTTTAATACACTATTCAGATAATACTTTCAGAATTCCTTAGTTATATTAAAATGTTTTTTTTATATACAATTGCTAAATGTCCCTCCCCTTAAAAAATGGTAACCCCTACCTATTTATAGAGAAAATAGGTGGTGTACTTGTTAATTCTCAAAACATCCATATGTAAGATAAAGACAACTATCCTTCATACAAAGATTACAATACACATGACCTCCTACGTCAAATTTGACAAATATAACCAATATATGCTAACAAACTGGCATATATGCATTACAAAAGAATATTGTTTTCATATTACATTGGTGGGTCCTCTTGGTTATCTTTTCTTGAGGATGTCCTTTACTCTATTTTTTTGTTCTTTTATTAGCTCAAAATCTACTATAGGTTTCATCAAACAATCCTCTTCTTGATCCACCAATGTATTGAATTCTTTGTCACTTTTAGCCATGAGTTCTTAGATGCATTGTGCCTATAAAATCTACTTTCCTAAGGTAGGGATGATGTCAAGGACCATTTGATTGTCATTTATCTACTAGCCTTAGTTCTCTTTGATGTTTTGGATAAAAAAATTGACCCTTTTCTTGAATTATTCATCATCTATCAGGCCCATGGTAGTGGGTTGAGAGGGGTTTGCCAACAAGGTCTCCAGGAGCTTCTCCATTCCATCTATCAACTCCTTGTCCTCCTTCATGAAATTGTTGACAATATTATACCAAGTTCTTAGGTCCTATATTTTATCCACTATGAATCCTATGAGGATGTTCAAATGTCCCAATTTGATGATTCTAATGTCTTAGACCTCTTTTGTAGTATAGACATTGATTAATTTAGTTATCTAGTCTCTAGAGTCCTACCATTGAATGATTCATGCCTATACCATTTCATCTTGGTGGGTCAAGTCACTTAATCTAAGCTTCTTGGTCTTCAATCCTTCGAATATGTCAAGAAGAGACTTATTCAACATCTTCAACATGTCCTCAAGGACTGAAAATGTAACATGTGCTTCCAAATCCTACTTCTCCTTTTCTAGGTTGATGATTCTTTGTTTCATTCCCTTGACCCCATCTAAGTTCATTGTTGATTGGGCCTCAATCAATATTTTTATGTGCTATAGATGGATGGGGTACTCTCCTACAATTTTCCCTTGCACAGGAGTTAGACCTACAAATGGCTTCACTCTTTGGAAGGTGAACTCCTTAGTGCCTATAGTGGCCTTCTTTATTATTACCTTCTCCAACCCAACTATGTCTGGATTGGACTGCATAGTGGCTATTGATTTATATAATTTGGGTACCTCTAGGATCTCGATCCCAATACCACTTGATGCTCTAAGATCCTTCATTCCTTTTCCACTCTATTTAGTTGCCTCAAAAATCCTCCTTTCTTGTTGCTCTTTCATGAAGTCTCTAATCTAGGATTTCATATCATCATTGGTATCAATACTTTTAGTGCTAGTAATTGCCAATGAATGTGACCAAGATGGAATCTTTTGGAGCTTTCCATTTATAAACCAATCAGGGATGACAAGTCCATGTATGGGGAACTCATCACTAAATAAGTTAAATTCATTGGTAGGATGGGTCCATGTCACTTTTGGCCTTTTAGAGGACCTAAGAACAAGATCTATCTCTTCTTCCCTTTTTTTTGTGAGATAGGGACTAAATACAAAGCTATTTCCTTCCCCTTTTCCATCTCACCTTCCTGGGGTTCTTCAGCTTGTGCCAACTCAGTTTTAGCTTCCTCAATTCCCTCATCTTCCTAATCAAACCCATAGGTCTTTACAATCTCTTTGAATAATTCTTCAATTTTTTCATATGGTTTTAGGGTAATCATATCAATGTGCTCTACTAGAGAAGGTGGTCTTGGAGGTGGAACTGATGATGAAGGACTTTTTCCTACACTTTCTTCCAATTTCCTCTCACTAGGTCCTTGAATTTGGATCACTTGTTATTGTGGTAGTCTTAGAGGTGCACTTGAGGTGGAAGGTAATAGATGATATTGTAATAGATTCATCTATCATATTTCTCTAGTTAGCTTCTCCTCTCTTTGAAATCTATACTCATGTTTGAAGCCATGTTTCCTACACCTAGCTGCACTTCCTCAAAGTTTATAGCCTTGGTCTAGAGATGTTCATATGGGCCAACCTTGTGCTCATAAGCCACCTTGGTTAGTTGCTTAGATTGTAGATGGAGGATAACTTTGTTATTTGGGTCCCATTCTTTGAGGTCATCCTTTTGAAAATAAAAGGCATTTCTATGTCTAGACATGATGTCCAATTGTTTCCAACAATGGATCATGGTTTTTCCAATCAAGAATGGAAAAGGATATAAAATACCCTTCCTCTTATCTCTACAAACATTGTCAATCCCTTGAAGGAGTTGGGAACCAATTTCCTATTCAACTAATTTGGTGGAGACATGGACTGGTAATCTATATGGCTAAGTCATGACTCCTTCCATCCTAATGATGGTGCAATTTGGGTAATACCATATGTCACCCATGGGATCTACATATTTATTGATGAGGGGGTGCACTTTGGACATGGGGTTCCCTATGATAGTCTTAACCAAATTAGGATATATGCGATCACAAATGAATTTCATGAGACCCTTATATTTAAAGATATATAATTTTGAATAATGATGGGATATGGTAATCTTGCTATGAGAGGACCAATTCTTGATATCAGGAATATATGTAGAGGTCATCAATGAGTCCAATAGATAGGACATCATGGTGAATTATTGGATGGTCTTCCTTTTTATGCAATAGAATTTTCTTCCCAGGTGGATGCTAATCATTTCTCTAATAGGTGGAGTTAGCTTCTCTTCCACCATGAAATATATGTAGGAAATCCATTTGGGGTCAACATAGGTTATGGTGACTACCCCTGAAGATCTATTTAATAGGGCCATGATGATCCTAAAGCCTTCCCTAAATAATATAATAAGGATTTCCCATCATGGTTATTCGATATGTGGGTTCCTTGGTTTAACTAGGGTCTTAGAATAGTGTCCAAATTATGCTTGGTTGTCTACTCCTTGATGGTGAGGAGGTCTATATGAGTCCTAAGGAGTTTATAGTATCCCTCAAAAGCTACAGGGGCAATGCATGTTATCCCTTTTAACACATCTTTCTTCCATTGTTGAGTGCCCCAATGATCAATTATATGTCTCCAAAACATCTTCCCTCATTATCCATAGAAAAATAAAATTTTACCTCTTCTTTCCATTTTTTCCTAACTACTATCATGATTCTTTAATTTCCTTGGGTGTATAACTGGCTTTTCTTTGCTCAAGATGAAATTTAAGCTTGTTTAATTCAATTATGTTTCAACAGTCAAGAATTATGTATTTATCTTGTTCTTCTAGGGTTTATTAGAGTTTTAATGGAAAAAGTGTCATAATTCATAAATGTGTTCATGCCTTAGATCTTATGGATAGCCTCACTTGTGCAAATTCTATCTTTTTAGGTGCACCAAATCTTTGGATTTGTCATTTAGTACTTACATGGTCTTCCCCATGAAAATTCCTTTGAAAACTAGCCATTGGTTTTGAAATCAATTATTTTATATTCAATCCATTAGATTAGGACCCCCAAATGAGCATTAAATATTGATGATGATATTGGAGGTTCCCTTTGATTGGTCGTTTAAATCTTGAATTACCTGGTTACACCAAGTGGCATATTTTTGCTTCTTTAGGATATGGATTTGGAGTTTGGTGTTAGAATGAGTGTGGTTCTTCCATGTGTCGAGCTATCGAGATTTAGTGTGTTTGGTTGAAAATTCATTCTTCATTTCACTCTGTTAGATCAAGACCTTTGATTAAGTGCAGTTCATTGGATCCTGCAAGATGCACACAACTTAATTAGTTTTGGGTCTTAATAAAACTTATGCCTAAAATATAGTATTAAGATTTATTTATGTTAATAAACACTAAAAAATATTAGACTAAGGTCTTTTATGCTAATTTTTCCATGTAAATATGATAGGGTCCCTTTCGAAGGGTTTTGAAATTCCCAATTTGCCTAGGCTAAAAGTTAACTAAGGTTAAATTTGATGGCCTCACTAATGTCAAAGACATCCTCATGGATGTCAAATGATGGGAGCGAGATTGTCAAATTTAGTTGAGTTTTAGTTCATGAAGGCTTAGGTTTGAGTCCTGAGGTCATATTGTGTTTATGAACACAACAAATATTCAAATTGAAATTATGGCCTTAGTCCTTATGACTACATCTTAGGTCTTATCAATCAAATAATTCACATCATTAGATCATATTAGTGATGTAGTGAGGGCCATTGGATATATGTAATTATATGTGATTATTTCCCCTCTTTATTGATGTCTTCAATATTCATAGATGTTGTTCTTATGATTCATGCCATTAGATCATGATCTAGGAGGTCAAAGCTGGTTGGCTTTGAAATGTTAGGGACTCATTCATCTTCATCCTATTAGATCAAGATCTGAGGGTGAACATGGATCATTAGATCTATAAAAGTGCATGAATTTTAAGTCACCGATCGGTCACATATAGACTAAATCCAAATGATTGGTCCTAAGTTAATTGTGTGAATAAACATGATGAACTTAGAGCTAAAGTTTATTATGTTAAGCCTAAGGTTAAAACATTAATGTAGTCCCCTTTGGAATTAGGTAAAAGTTTGGATGAGGTTCAATTTGATGGTCTCACTAATGACCAAGATGTCCTCGTGAGCATCAAATGATGGGAGTGAGATTATCAAATTAAATCCTATAATAACTTTTTCATAGAAAGCAAAGTCAATGTATGATTCTTCCTAGCTTATCTTGCACCATTAGATTAGATCTCTAGGGAAGTGAGAACTATTGGATCTATGATTAAATCAAATCATTAAGTTAGGACCTAATATGTATAATGGTTTAAACTAAGGTTTTGATCTTAAGATGGTGTTTGTGTCAATAAACATAAAAACATTTAAGATTGAAGATTAGGCTAAACAAAAAGCCTTGGCTATAAATGAAAGGGACCTATAGACTAAAAATCAGGCAAGGTTAGGAGGTTAACAAAAAGGGGATAAAAATAAAAAGGTATAATTATGATTTTATATTAAGGTTTGGTCATGTAAGAAACATGATTGAGCCTTAATATAAAATTAGACTTAGGATTTTCCAAAAAATAAAAATCGTTTCCCGTTAAACTTCTCCCACCATTTTTTGAATTTAAATCATAGGGTTTTCTACTTAGGAACCCTCTCTTTCTCCATGGAACCTAAACTTCATCATCCAAATACAACCATTAGTATGGTTAGCCTATAAATCATAATCACAATCAGATATGCAGAGGTTCATGTCCCTTTAAGTGGATGATCTTCAAATTCTAATAAAAAATAAACTTTCCAAAGCCAATTCAAGGTACAGATGTCTTAAAACATTTACAACGGTCCCTATTTTTCAAAATTAGAAAAATGGGGGTATGCTGGTCCCAATAAGAATCAGGAAAGAATAATGTGTATAAAATGATACTACTGCTACTCCATGTAGCTTTTGGATGAGTATACCATGTTAATACTGTCACTACTCCATGGAACTCCTAAAAAGTATAATGATAAATAGGAATGGTAAATATAAAATATACAAAAATTCATGGAATAATCATCCATATGGAATCTTTTTTCATCATATACATGCATATGGCCATATGAATAAATTTGATAAGTTCCACCTATTAAATCCTAAATTTGATAATTCCCTTTGTCGATCTAACTTGGTATTACAATTTGAGTTAATGTGAGGCTAAGTAGGATACCATCCTATTGCTTATAACTCATGTTCCTAATTCAAAACTCTTCCCTTAGGTCTCAATGACCTAATGATCTTAAAATTTTCATAATGAATTTTGAAGAATCAAAATTTTATGCTATCAGATCATTTATAACAAGGCTATATGCAAAATGTTTCTAGATGTATTCTCATACATATAAAAGAAGTCATACAATCAATCTATAATTACATTAAGTTACTACTAGTTATACATACTATTATCATATTTCATAGCTTAATTTATTATATTTTATTCATGATTAAGAGGAAATAATATTATAATTAACATAACATACATAGGTCTAGAATCACACTATTCTTTCAACCTTATACAAGAATAATCAATCAATATCCCGTTACTTGTTCAACTAGTACACAACAAGTTAAAATTTTATTCCAACCTATATATTGATAAAATGTTTTTCACCTCTTTTACCCTACTCACTTCCAATGAAAGGTATAAAAACACCTCTTCAAAACAACATCCTATAAGTAAAAGAGAACAATATCAAACTAGTCAAGGGTAAATAATATTATACTAATTATAATCAACTTATAATCCTTAGTATATAATTTAATTTATATATATCAAGGTTTTCCACCTTAAGTGGTCTTAAGATCAAATTTTTTATTAGGTAATTACTCTAAAGATTAATAAGTAAGAAATAAAGAGATATCATCTCAAAAACTCCTACATACATTCACCGAGTAAAGGAAAACACTGACCTCAATGTTTCCAAACACTACTTACTTACCCAATATTGTAAGTATGGTATTTCAATCTAATTTAATGACCAAGAGAGATATATGCCAACATAAATATGTGTCCATTAATCCAATCTCAAAACCTATATCTCACCAGGAGTAGAAAACATTCTCTGATAAATTCCAAGGGAGTATAGTCAAACAATGTTCAGAAACAATTCCCATAAAAAAGATTAATAAATCAATGTCAAAAGAGCATAATATAATAAAAATAATTCACCTCTATGAAAAATCAAAGATATGACACTATATATCTCAAGAGTGCAAATTCCATAAACAAACCCCAAACATAAAAGAATTTACAAATAATAAAACAACACTCTACTAAGAAGATTTCCATTGCCCTAGGTGGTACTAAAATAAAAAAGGTCTTATAAGATTTTCCACTCCTAGGATTGATTAATATAGACACAAAATTTAAGCACATAAATTTAAGAGAAGCATCATGATCTTACAACACAAAACACAATGATAAGGTGACTTGATAACCAAGAAATGATATAGTCACTCTCGAGGTATTTGATTTAAGTGATCAAACTATGGTAGAAAGCTTTTGTCCATAAGTCAAGAACTATGCTATATACTCATCTACCCAAACCTCAAACATAACAATCACTAATGGGATAATTGATAAAATGATCTCCTTGACAACTCAAAGGGATATGAGTACTCTTAAAGTACACACTACATGTTTCACACATATTTTATGAATGCCAAAAAACTCTAATCATGGTGTAATATGGTTTCACACTGAGAAACCACAAGTTTAAAATCTAGGGAAGTACTTCATGACACTAGGTTCACACCGATGAACAAAATACATGAAAATGCTAATGGACTCATTAGGTCCTAGAGTTTGAACCATAACTCTGATACAACATATAATAACCCCACTAGGTTAGACATAGAATTATGTGATTTTTTTTATTAAAAATGTATACCATAAATAGATTACACACACGAATCTAAAAATATATGACATATATATTCAAGTGATAACAATAAGTATACATCACATCTTACATCATAGATCTCTAATGTCATGAGGATGCTACATAAAGTGAATATAGAAAGTAATACCACAACTTAACCATGGTTGATGTAACTCTGTAATCTCCACTACCAATTTATAATAATAAGAAATTATAATTATTTATGAAAATACTCAATAATAATATTTAATATAATACAATGTACATAATTTAGATACATGGTTCCCTAGAGCATGAGTTCCTTAGACTATCCAGTATCAATGACAATCTCAAGTCTCATCTCAATAGTAGTAATACTATGGGGAGGAAGAGCATCATCTAAATGCTTCATCACACCAACCATGGACCAATAATCCCTTACACCAATCCCATCAGAGAATATCCCTCCCTTTATGAATGAGTAGATAGTGATGGCATAGGAATCCAAAAAGACTAACAAGTACATGTGTGCCATATGATTCTAAATTAAACATGCAATGTATCATAGAAATATGTTCTATTGCAAGATATTACACTAACATGTGAACCATACTCATGAAATGATAATGTCTCACTAAACATACTTTGTCATAAAGCTTTATAAATAATAAATGATAATGATCTAGATCAATTAATTCTATACACATCACTTGATCAGAATGCCTTCATCTAACATTGCAATGCTAGTAAGCCAGTGAACTCTATCTCACTCCTTACTCTATATTAGCAATGTAGATTGATCAAATACAATTAAAACACAATATTCATCAACTTACATCCTATTAACAAATACATCACATGACATGCTATACATTATACATGAAGTCCATTTAATATATACATGAATCTCCCATTATATTCTATCACATACTAGAAATAATGATAACAAATATACAATCTGGGTAAACATACAATTTAACTATACAATTCAATAATATAATTGGTTTTCAATTATCTACACCTTATGGCATCCCATACTACCACAATTCAATGTTTTATGACTTAACTACCATATTTATACAATCAATCATATGAAGTAGTCTCAAATACATGAAAACACAAGTGTTACACAAGTAACTATACATATAATAAAGAAAAATGTCATTCCCATAAAACATAATACCAATCCAACATAATATTTACTAAATTCTCAGAGTTTGAATGCACGCATACACAAGGCTACCAATTGTAAAACCACATGCTACCCATAGGAAATATTGGCATGTATACAAGATACAAACAAATGTGAGTTAGGTATAATAATTATAGTAACACCTAGGTAAAATACACTTCTATACTGTAGTATCTTATGATACCCATACTATCATAGGTTCCCAAGTACATGATAACACATAATCCAAACTTATGATTAATAAGATTCAATCAAATCATAGTAACATGCATATAATAAACAATTATACCACCAGGGTATTCTTCATACCAGTAACATACATCATGATGCACCACTATACTTAAGTATAAAAACACATTTATAATAAAATACCATTATTATGTGATGCACACATGTATCCCCTACACAAGAGAAATTGTCATTTTTAATATTAATTGTTAGTCGGCTAATTCATAAATCCCTTTATGACTTTGCACCCTAATGACTTATTAATTTTAGGAGCTTGTTCCAAGGGTTATAGATCATTACTCCTAAGTAATTTAATGACATAAACAAATCATCCAAGGAACTATAGGTATAATCTCCACATACCAACACTGGCTCATCCTAATGTACACCACATGTAGACATTTCAATGTTATGTAATTTCTAAACCTTAGTTTAGTGTTTTAATCAAAACTACCAAGCATAGTAGCCAGCTCATGAAGTAGTTGAATATACATATAACCCACACATTCTATACAATAACTAGAACACCCAAAAATTCATTTTCCCTAGATGCCATGAATTTAATATAATAATCAACTAGCTATTAGGATGTTTTTAAGTAATCCTTCACTAAGTTATCCATGAGTAATATTGCCAATTTGAGTTAATAATCTCACCGAGAATATTACTTAAATGAATCTTCCCCATGTTTTTAACTATATTAAAAGTCAAAACATATACTTGATATATTTTCAAACTTTAGGTGATGGTTTTCCAATAAGTAAGAGATTTAAAAACTCTTCAATGTTTGACTATTCAACTCTAAGGTTAATCTATTCTATGTTTTGACAATAAAATATTTTATTAACAAACTTCTAATTTTTATAATGATCTTATAGCCAATTAGTTCATGGAGTCCCAAGGCTTTATTCATCCAATTGGGTATAAGCAAACACACTTACAATACATACTACTATGTTTCTAGACTCATAATATATATACTTATGTGAAACTCAAATATATATATATATATATATATATATATATATATATATATATTTCTCAAAAATATGAATCCAATAAGATTCTTGACAAATATATAACATAATGAGATATTAACAACATATCTCATTATATATATAATGAGATATGTTGTTAATATCTCATTATGTTATATATATAAACACCACTTATATCCTTCCATAATTCTATATATATTAAAATCGATAGACTAGTGTGTACTTAACCAATATTTAAAGTAGGTTAACTGCCTATATAAAGTCTATATTGGAAATTGGTATATTGTAATATACCCAATTATTTTATTCCATAAACCATTTTGATATTGCATACACTTTTAAATATCTAATTTTATATTATAATATTACATAACCAAAAGTTAATCAAAGTGTGGGTCTAGCTCTACCCTTCTTGTCAATTCACAATAACACAAAATTAAACATGCACAATCAAAATTATAATGAATCTCATGATGGAATCAAAGAAAGTAACTTTCACAATATAGTTATTAAAGGTAGGAAACAGACATGAATCAACTTGCTCTCCTAGAAAGAACCATGGCCACAATACATATACATTATATATATGTCATCTCTCGACATGGAGATAAATGCATAATTGTAGTCCATTGAAAGTGTAGATGGGATTTTTGAGTCCATTAAAATCCTTGACTAAAATAGATTGTAGTTAATTAATATTTTATACAATATTTTATCAAAAACTATTTTTGTGTATGCCCACTACTGACTTTCTTTAAGCCAGATGTTCACAGAATTATATAAGATATGTTGTAATTAAGTTTAAAGTCAAATTTCTATTTATCATACCTATATTTATGGATACCTATCAAATAACATAGAATCCCACTATTCTAGTCTCTATTATAGTTTTATACTATTTTTTTCCTCGTTGTCTAAAGATATTGCCATCATTGTATGTCATCAACTTTACTACTAGGAAATAATATATATCTTAGTTATTTTATTGGATATATTATTATATAAGGTGACACCTAGCTTTGGGTGTGAAATTCAGGGGTGTCAACCCTATGGTCAAAGGGTTTAACATGAAGAATGAAAGTATTAGGACGTAAGCAACATCAACACCAATATCTTCAATGTATTATGAAATTATTATGACTTGAGTTTCGTAACATCCATAATTATGAAATGTTGAAACCATAATTTTGCTAATGACTTGAGTTTTACTATTGACATGTTTTATAATATTCAAGTCATAAAGTACTATGTTAATCTTGAGATAAAAGTCAAGTGTTGTCATCAAAGAATGAAAATATTATGAAACTACCTGAGGTGCCTAATTAATTACAAGGTAGTTTTATTTAGCACAAGAACATGAATACATTAAGTATATTTAATTTATACTTTTAAAATCATAAAAGGAATATAAACATCTTTTGACATCTTGATGTATTGGTTAATGTCTTGATTTTATTACAAACAAGCATACAAATCAATGTTATAGACTATTGGTTTAAAAGAAGTTAAAGTATACATATTTATTTGAATTCAAAATTAATCTTAATCCATGTTATGCAGAAGACAAACATCCAACCATTCAAAACACACATATAGAGAGTTAAAAGAAATTTAATTACAACACCTACTTGGTATTTTCCACCTTCCTATCTAAAATCATGGCCCTTACTTATTTTTTACCTTATCTCTAAATTGCTTCCTTCTTCTAATTCCTTTAATGTATAAAAATATGAAAACTCTCTTTCTTTCATTCTTTTAAATAGAGTAAAATATGCTTATTTTCTCTTCCATCCTTTTGTTTATTTTTTTGTTTTATTATTTTTTTTTAAATTAAGATTTTTTAATTATTTTCTTATTTTTAATATATTTTTATATTTTTAATGTTTTTAAAGCAAAATAATTCTCTTTTTATTTTAATTATGAAATTCTATTTTCATATTTAGCCATTTTAGCATTAAATCATATTTTGGTAATTTAGATGAAAAATAATAAAATAATAAATAATAGCACAATTTTAAATATTAATTTACCTCAAAAATAATAATTATTTATTAGGCTAACCACACAAGGGAATCTTATTCCTATTGTATAGATACTTAATCAACCATATAAATAAGTAATTTAAATAATCATTTTTAAAAGCATTCTAACATGACTAAGTATCACGGTGTGTGTAGGATTTCACTAGTGCTCTGTCGACTAGGGATGTCTCCATCTACACCACCCTCTTCGATGTTTCTCTCCCTCTATCACATTTGAGGGAAAAATTCTCCTGCATCTACCTCATAATATATAAGTAGTTAGACTATATCACATGATAATCATAATCAACAATATGTACAATAACAATTCATTAACATGCTTAAAAATGAAAGTGCATACAAATGCTTGCTCATGCTAAGTAATCATGAATTATCATCCAATTAAGAAATATACTAATATCCCAAAATAGCATAATCTCAAGCTTAATCAGCAAATATAGTCAATATCATGTGTACCTACCATATCCATCTATAAATAGTCAAATAATTAGCGTAGCAAAGAATCAAGATGTAACAAATATGATCTAAGGTATAATATAAAAAGTCAAAAAAATTAGGGTTTCTCTACAAAGTAAGCACCATTGTTCAATGGGTCAAATTATGTTTTTTGGAGTGTAAAGATGAGGACATATATCATGTTTCTAGGGTTTGATACTTGTCGGTCTATCATAGATGGTTATACTACACCATCTACTTTTCCAACTAGTGCTGCTGACAAGAAATTGAGTGAGAATAATTCTAAAGGTATGAATGCTATCATTTGTGGTCTATATGAGGTTGAGTTCACCAAAGTGATCCATTGTAAGTCTGTCGAGGGAATTTAGGACAAATTATAGACTATCTATGAAGGAGACTCAAAGGTAAAATTGGATAAATTGTAGGCCTACCAAAGGCAATTTGAAGGTCTCAAAATGAAGGAAGAAGATATTATGGAATCTTATATTCTAAGGGTTGATGAGGTAGTAAACATGATCATAGGTCTTGGAGAGGTGATTTATAAAGATAATATTATACATAAGAAATTGAGGACTCTTAAACTCAATTTTGATTCAAAATTTTTTACTATAAAATAAAGTCATGATCTCACTCAGTTGAATATGGATGAACTGCATGGAATCCTTACTACCTATGAGATGAGAGTTGATGAGGATAGACCTCATAATAAGGAAGCAACCTTGAAGGTGATCAAGGAGACAAAAATAATGAA
Organism: Torreya grandis; assembly: GCA_037957365.1. Lineage (NCBI taxonomy): Eukaryota > Viridiplantae > Streptophyta > Pinopsida > Cupressales > Taxaceae > Torreya > Torreya grandis. The sequence goes on from JARHVA010000385.1 coordinate 820,931, forward strand.
GAACAAGTTAAGTCTTAAAGATTTTGATCTTAATGAAGATCAACTTAAAGCTATGATTGCAAGAAAATTTAATGTAGGATTAGGTGAGTATGAAGAAAAACTTCCTTTTAAATTTTTTTATGTAGAAAAGTTGGTCATTTTATAGCTAGATGTCCAATTAGAGACAAGTTTGAATAGAAGGAAGATTATAAGGAATCTCATGAGGATGAACACAATAAATCTGAGGGTTATATCAAGTACATAAAGATATTTAGTAAGAAAAATGGGAAAAAGGAATCATACAAAGGTAATAAAGGCCTTTACCATGAATAAGATGGTAACTCATTAATAGAATAAGAAGAAAACACATTTGATAGTGATGATTATTTTTATAATGAGGACAAGGAGACAATATTCATGGCCTTTAGTGATGATGAAGGTGAATGTTCTTCATGTAGAGTTAGATCAGAAGAAGAAGATGAGAAAGTTATTCTTGAAGATAAATATCTAGATACTATGGAAGAGATGAAGATACTATAAATAAATAATAGAAAACAAGATTTATTAATCAAATCCTATGAGGAGAAAATTGGAAATTTTGAAGGAAGGATGAATAATGAAGTCAAGAATCATGATGAGATCACATAACATCTTGAAAATTAGGTTTGTACTCTTAATGAAGAAGTAAAGAGAAAGGATTAAGAGTGTATCATGTATCAATCAAAGATAGAGTCTTTGCATATGAAACTAAATCAAGCTATGAACAAAGATAAAACTGATGATTTAAATAATAAAGATGAATTGATGAATGCTCTTGAAGATCTAAAGATTGAGAATAAAAAGAACAAGAAGATGATGTCACAAATCAAGGACTATGAAGAGTAATTTAGTGTGTTTGAAGCAAGAATGAATGATGAAACTAGAGAACATGAAGACATTGTCAAGCATATCAATAGTCAATTAAAAACTATGTATACAAGCCTAAAATCCGAAGAAGATTAGTGCTTAAGGTATGTGATCAAAATTGAGTCATTAAAAGTTGAGTTAGATAAGACATCTTGTAAGGTGAATTCATTTGTGAAGTATGAAAAGAGATTAAATAATCTTGACAATATTTCAAGTAGTCAAAAGCATGCTAGTGATAGATCTAGTCTTGGATACAAAGAAGAAAAAACCATGTACCTAAAGACAAGATAAAGGGTTTGAATATCAATCATCAGTTAAGGAACAAAGGTATTGATATAATGAAGACAAATTAGATCAGACAACCAAATGCTATGAGGTATGTAAATCTCAATGGTCATTGTTACTCTTGAAATCAGTTTGGTTATAGGTCAAAAGATTGTAAAAAATATTCAAGGAATGAATTTTCATGGAATTATGAACAAGATAATGACAATCATGAGAAACATCATCACTCAAGATAGTCAATAGGTTCATAAGGAAAGAATGGCATATTATGTTATAAGTGTCAATAATTTGGTCATATTGCAAAGTTTTGTAATATCTTCATCAAGGGACTAAATGATCAAGTACCTAATAATGAAACTTTAAGGAATCATCTTATATCTCAATGACAAGGTATTTATAATTTGAGAAACCTCATTTGTTTTAAATTTCATAAGATAGGTCACATATTAAGGTTCTACAAGAATGATCATTATTATACTTCAAATATTATCAATCATGTCATGAAGAGAAGGAGTAATAGTGAATGGAGGCCTAAATAGGTAAATGAAAAAAAGATCAAAGTGGATTATTTTCCATGATAGAATAGGGAGCAAGTTCAAGTATCAAGGAACAATCCTTATCTTCCTAAATGGACAAGGAAATCAAGTAGCATCTTATGATAAAAGAAAATAATAAGGTTGAGAATTCCTTCAAAGTCAATTTGAAGATGAGGAAGAACTGCAAGTTAAGTAAGACCATGTAAATATGGGAGTCTCTTAAGTTTCAGGATCTTTAGTCCCTCTACGACAAGTGGGTATCTCTACCTATGATTATTAAGAGACATCTTTCTTGTATGGAAGCAAGTGTGTGTGATCTAGGTAATGATCAAAATGCCAATTAGTATAAAGGTATGTTCTCTTCAATTGATAGTATGCAAGGCATGCATCAAATAAGGGGGAACATGTGTGAGATGTTACAATTTCAAATACTTGTATAGTATGGTCTAAGAACAGATGACATGAGATGGAGCATAATGTTAGGGGGATCTTTCTAAGCTTTTTGAGAAGTTTGTCAGGTCTAAGTATCAGAGAAGTCTAAGTTAAGATTGTTTCATGTCAAAGGGGGACCAATTGATTCATATGCTTGAAAGTATGTAAGTATCCTAAGCATCTTAAATAGTATTGAATGCATAAATGATGTTAAGGAATGATTTTTGGAATGTTGAGGAAGAGATTCTTTGTCATTAATGTTAAATGGAGAGAAATATTATAATGAAGGAGTTTAAATGAGTAAAAAGTCATTCTCAAAGTGTTTTACCATCAATGACAAAAGGGAGATTACTGAGCATGGTCATTGATATTAGGTTGTCATTCATGTTAAAGAGAGCATGCGATACTAGTGAATTAATGCAAAATAAGTTATGTTTGATATCTTGATGGTATGGACACATTGTAGAGACCCTATGGGGTGTTATGAGTTCTTAGAGTGCTTATGAAAGTGAAAGGAATTCATCAGAGTAGTCATATGAGTGTCTAGGTTCAAGTAATCATCTTTGCAAATAAGATTGAGTAATTCATTTGATGATTTCATATTTCAAATGTGTGAAATTTTTAGTAGCATTTTGATACATGGATGGATTCCCCTATGAAATTTTATCATGTGGTTTAAATTTCAAGTCATGAGGTTGAGCATAACAAAACTTAATAAGGTGTAAAGTTGGTCTTCCAAGTAGATTGCAATAGTTTTCATACTTAGCTAAATTTGCATTATCAAAGATCTATAGTGAGAATTTAATCAAGAGATGAATATATATGATGAGTAATTAATCTAACTAGATAAGGATCTAATAGAGTTCATGATCTTGATAGATAGAGATCAATGGTACACATGAAGTCAATTTGTCAAAGGTTCCTAAAATTGCATGTGATAGCAACATGTGTCTCAATATTGATTATTTGATGGAAGATCAATGGCACATGAGTATTCATACATATGGATATTGATGGAGCGCATTGATTCAAATATTCAATGTGCATAGAATGCACAAAGAGTTTCCAAGTGGCATGATCGTGGAAGCAAGGATCCAATGGTGAGCAATTGCAGGTTAAAGTTAGGAGAACTCAAAGGAAATAGATGGTGTTTATTTAGTCAAAGTTTTAGGTAGCATGATATGATGACAAAGTGTCTGATGTTTTTTATTTACATAATGACCATTGGAATTTAGATATTCAAATTTGTGAAAGAAAACTAGTGAGGGGTTTTTGATCTATATCTTGAGCATATGGTAGAATTTGCTAATGGAGTAAAAATAAACGTTGAAGAGGACTTCAAGGTACATCCAAAAAAGTTTAATAAAATATTTTAATGTTTATATATATATATATATATATATATATATATATATATCTTCAAAATTGACTATATGTTTATTCATGGTGTTACTATGTACAAGACTATTGTTTGTGTAATTTGTGCTTTAGTAAAAGAGTGTTTTGGTGAGAGTAATCACCTAAAGATGTCATATAGGTTATATGGAGTGGACCCATGTATTTAAAAATGATATTATTTTCTTAATTTTCTTGATGAAGTGATAAAAGGGTAATAGGTCTCCATGAGACCTATAAGGGATACTAATGCCTAATTGAAAGGTGTAACTACTTAAGTATGATCCATGGATGCTATGGATGACCTGTGAAGATAGTATTGAGATATGTGTTAGCATGATATTATTATTAAGGTTTAATTCAAGTTTTATGGATGACCTAAAAATTGATATTCATGAAGACTTTATACAGAGTGAAAGATAAGGTAATGGTTTCTAGACTTAGATGTGGATATGTTGAGAGAGCAAAAGATAGAGATGAAGGAAATAGATCAAAAGGAATGTGATTATTAGATGGAATAAAGTACATATTAAATTAATGATGAGAGAAGAATCCTAGAGTGATCCAAATGGGGTGTTTGGATGCATTAATTGCATGATAAAGTTTTAGTGTGTGTGATGAGTTGAAAGAGAGGTATTATACATTATTTCTCCAATTAGATTGAAAGTTAATCAAATTTATATATTTTTTGATTTCATAAGGTGTTATTTGGGTACTCAACATATATAATAAGTGGGTTCTTGTTCATACTTAGGGATGGGTGGTCCTTGTGAAGTGGGTGCTTCACTAAAAGGTCTCATGTTTGTGATCATCTTATAGGACAAGTAGTCCATGTGTTTTTAGGATTGAGATTAGGTTTTATTCCTCAAGATGGATTCCCACATAGCTCTTGTGTTATTTTTTTGATATTTAACCATCTTTATTATTCATTCTTATGAACATCTTTTATGCTTTATGAATGTTTGTGGTCTTTGATTAAGAGTTTAAAAGGGTTAAAATTAAAGTTTGAAATTTTTTTACATCACTAATTCACTCCCCCCTCTCATTTATTATACCTCAAATAATAGGGGCTTATCACATAGATCATACCATCCAATTTCACTCAAAATATAGTTTTTATCATGCAGTCACAAAACTACAGATCTCAGAATCAGGAAAACATAGTGGAAAATAGTCAAACAAAAATTAGAGTTAGATTGGAAGAAAAACAACACAAAGGACACTATCACATCACATAGGACAATATTACAATGTGATACTATCCAAGTAACTATGTTGATATAAAATATCCCTAAAAATTAAAAAAAAATATAGATTTAATAGAAGAGCATAATAGTTATATTCTAGAATTGCATAGTTTTAGTCACATGTTATCAAATTTGATCAGTTTATACTCAATTTTGCATATAATCATATCAAGTTTTATCAAAATTTGGGAATCATATACACCATGATAATTCCTATTTCAATTTTAGAAATACATAGATAAAGATTATTATAACTCAATCCAAATCCATATGCATAGATATCAGAATTGGGGGCATTTACAGGGCACATTATTTTTGCATGATAAATTTTAAACCAACTCATCTCAAATGGAATGATAACTCCATGCCATTATCTAAATTATATAATTGAGATACCATTTGTACCAAGTTTTACACTATATTGATATCTTATTCTATATGTAGTGGTTGGCATTTTTACATAGTCCTTGAATGACATTCCCAAGTGCTCGAGAGGCTCCTTGGGCATTTGAAATTTTAGAGTTTTCAAGTGGCCCTGGATCCATCATACACAATTTCAATTACATCATAAAGTTTCATTCATAGATGTATCTACTACATATAGGTAGGTAATGGTGGAGTCACAACCTACTTGAGTTCTTGAGGCACCTATATAGGAGGGTTGGACAAGCCATCAATATAATCCAAGTTATTCATAGTGTATGATCCATTGAGAAAGGCTAGGCAATGATGGAGTCAAAAATAAATTGAGTTTTTAAGCCACCCACACATGTGGATTGAGTAAGCCATCATATTAGTCTAAGTTATTCACTATTTAATCACTATTTACACACACAAAGGATGTCACTAGGTTTTTACATTAGTTCACGTACCTAGTGAGGTGTATTTGTTCCTTTCCTCTTTCTCTCTCTCTGATATTTTTAATCAATTTTGTCTTTGTTTTGATATTCCTTAAGTAAGGAATGATTCTTCCATATTTAATTTGAAGGATATGTAATGAAGCATGCTTTGCATACTGAGACCCAAATTTATGAGCTTCACCTCATAGGTAAATCTAGGTATGCTTCTTTTTCCTTTATCCTAGTCATTTTACTTTACTATAATTATATAATAAATAGGGGGAAAATGTAGTCATATAAGATGTCACTAGAGTGCAATGAGTGTCACTTGACACCACCCATGCCTAAAATAGACTAGACCTACCTTAGGGCCTCTTTTGAACCTTATCCATATGTTGTGCATGTATTACACATCCCTAGACATCCTAAAATTAGCCCTAGACCTTCCCCCTAGATCAAGGTCCATAGTGCCATAGGTTCTACCACCTCGACACTAGCATGGTTATTTGGACACTAATGCACAATGCTAGTGACCAAAGGGACCTCACCAGTGTCCTGTGCCTAATAAACCCCAAAATATATGTTTTCAATTCTTAAGATACATATGGTCATACTAAAACTATTTCACACTCCACATAATCAAATACACAAACAAGATTATAATAAGTAGTACACAATCAAGGTTATTTATCCCTATTCTAATCTACTTCTATATATAACCATCTACAACCACCCTAAGATAAAAATACATAGATTTATAGTCTCAAGCCTCATTCAAATCACTCAAGTAAACACTCATACTATCATTAACTTGCACTTTCACCGATACTTAGATTCAGATAAATACATCAGGCTTGATCCCCTCTTGACATATTGGTATGTAGGCAACTCTCACCATAATGGGGTGTTGAGGACATCTAGCCTACCCATCTAACATAACATTTTTTCTACTTATGCTTATCAAATATCCTAAAAACATGGAGATATAAGGTTTGAATACAAAATTAGTCCAAAATATGTCACATATATTGAATCAAGTTTTGTCTATATAGGAATAGGCTTATAACCTCAAATACAACTGATCCTAAGAGTTCACATTAATCCCTACACAAGGACACTATCATTGAACATGATGAAACTAGCACCATTTGATACTATCTAAGGTACCACACTACTATCCAAGAGGGTTTTTAACACCTTTATCCTATTCACAACACTATAATCAACTTTTGTGTCAATTTTTAGTGTTTAGATCATCCATCTCAATCAATTTTCTAGCTAAGTACTTATTTGTGTCATTTATTACTATTTTTGGAAATATCATATTAGGTCAATTATTACACAAATAAGTGGATATATTTATTACATATCTCTCCCATAATTTTTTTTAATGATGCTCTTTAACAACCTAGGGTTTACATTCCATAAATACCTTAAAATTTAAATCAATTTCCAAACCTCCATTCAAAAATCCTAACAAAAAGAATATTTTAATTATAATCTAATCATCATTACTCTTTCTCAATATAACATGCATGAAAATAATTTATTTTCCTACAATATTCAATGTATCATATTTGATAATTTTGACACCAATTTTGGTTCCTTATGATAGATACCTTGCTATAGATACTACTAAACACATGAGATGTTGGCTTCAACACCATGCCCATAGAAACCAAAAAATTCAAATCATGATTTAGTACGTCATATTATGGATTGATATTTCACATGGAATAATGGCCATGGGCATCTAGTAAAAAATTATAGAACACATAAGAGCCATTTATAGTATTAAAAATTGCAATAACAAGCCCCTAGGATTGATAATTGACAACCATGCTCACCTTACCCACCTAGACAATGTTTTTAATTTTATGGTACTACTAATGATTTTATGACATATTTTTAAGACTAGTAATAAAATGTAGATATTATTCATGATTATTCACCAAAGTCATCTCCTTATCTTAATAGGCATCTTATAAAGGAAACTCTCATGTATGTCCCCAAAAAATGGGAAATAAAATTATCTTTGGATGGAGTGTTATTCTCACTCTACAGAAAAATGAGTGTCAAACATATAAAAAAACATGTAGTTTTAAGAGGTCAGAGCACACAAATCATTAAGAGTAGTCAAATCATTTTTAGAATATAGAGGAATAACCTCCCTTGCAATTAAACCACCCTTTATAGCCAAAATATTTTCTTTCCCATATTTCCTATTCATACTCAAATGATCAATATCCTCCCAATTTTACCACAAACATTTTATCTATTAAGGGAATTCATAATATTTTTATTGTACATATCTTATATAGAGTGGAATAGATCATGAATAAGGTCTATTATAATTTGGAGCATAATATTAATGATGTTTTTCATGATGTGTCAAATTATATTATAATCATTTGTGAGTAATAATATATTTTATCATACATTTAATTTCAAATTTTATCATGTTTTGGAAATTTTTAATGAAATTAATATACCACTAAAGTAGAATCATAACAATAGATAAAAATATGATTGAAATAAGATAAGAATAATGAGGTGTATGACTATTTAGGGGGAAACATCTACAATACTAAAATAAAAATACTAATCGTAATATAATGATAAAATACTAACCACTGCCTCATATATGTATAATGTCTATGTTATGTGCACACACTAGGATGATCCTACTAATAATATGAGATATATAAATGATCATATGACTTAATTAAATTATATGATAGCCAAAAATTAGCCACACATATCCCAATACATTCTACAAGTTAATGGCATAACATGTCCCTATACTTTGAACTGATGTTTTCCTCAATGTTGACAATTTTGTATGGTTATACAATAACACTTCATCCTCTCATGTTACATATTCACTAACTATATTCATTTACTTGATCAAATACAATATAATCACCCTTATCCTTAATCTCTTAGTGCATGTTTAAATTATAACCTTAGCATCAAAAAATATTCTTCTCTCATCATCAAGCTATAATAAATTTATCTACTATGAAAATCTTTTTCCAATGGCCTTATTCAATTAGGAAGCATGTAAGACTAGATATATTATTGTTGAGTGAGGTAACTCTAGTTTCTATGCTATACTTTTAATATTTTGCATGACTTGGTAAGGGCCATAATAATTAGGTGAAATATTTTTATCCTTATTATATTGTTATAAGTACATTTTATTAGATAGTTATAAATTCAAAAAACCAATCTTCAACTTCAAAATATTATTCACTATGGTCATAGTTAACATGCTACTTCATGTGGTGTTGTGCCATTTCTAATTTTCTCTAATACTAGAGAGTACTTATTGATGGTTTTTAATGTGTTATTCAGCTACTAGAATATTTGTATAGAACAACAAACATGAAGTGATGGATGGTATATGGACCCATATAGTGCAAAATATGGAGACATTTTGAATGAGGTACATAAAGAAGTGTTAAAAAATATTTATGATAATGTTAGTCATTTCTCCCATTTATCTAAAACAAAAAATATAACCCTCAAAGAACTTTTTTAATTCCTCAAGTTTTTCCATCAGATTATGGATAATAACATCTAGATTGGTACCAAAATGTGAGAATAATTTAGTCCAAAATTGGTAAAGATATGATCATGATCATTTAATATGATCTTTGGGGTCCCATGGATATTTTAAACCTATCCATTGATTTTTTTATATATAAATATGTCATAATGAAAAAAATGGACATGTTTATTGAGTTTATCCACAAAAACCATGATGACAATTTTCCCTTCATATTTTGGTAGCCCTATGATGAAATCCATTGAAACCTCCTTTTGGTTAGAATGGATTGAATTTGAAATAGACCCAAGTATCAATTGTCTATATTTTTTTAACACAACATATGCTATAACACGAATTAATGGACTTCCCATTTTATCCCTTCTTAAAATAAAGCCCAGTTGATTCTACGATAAGTTTTCAAGAAGCTTGAGTGGCCACCTAGTAGAGAAAAATGAAGTTATGTAAGCACCTTATGCTTGAGGTTTGATTTTTTTCATAGGCACAACCTATAATTTTACCATAGAGCATCCCATTTACATTTTTAAATATCTAACACACTCAGATCTTATTGGATATTTGGGATAATATATTTTGTAAATTAATTATTATTTCACTCTAATCTTTCTTCATCCACCTAGTCATATTGTAGTATGGACATGGTGCAGAACACTACCTTTGTAGACTCATATTTCATGGATAGTGAATCTTCCATGAAATTATCATTTTTTTCTTGTATACAACCACACATTCATATCCAAACATATTAGTGACCTATTTTTTTTTTTTTTGATGAGAACCTATGTTCAAAGAAGTATTTTAGATAATCATTATTTATCTTCAATTTAAAGTGTCTTTTTATCATTTATGTTTTTCATTGTTTTAATGCATGAAGGATGGAAATCGTTTCCTTATATAAAATAGGATTTAAAAAATTCATAACTTTGTGTTGGTGACTATCAAATGTAATGGGTTTTCCTTCTTGAATGAGTATGGCTCTCATGCTATACCTTAAAGTATTACATTCCAAAAATAAATGTTATGAATAAAAACTGAGTAGTTAGGAATAGGTTAGTGCACATGGAACCATTTAAAATAACAAATGCCCAAGTGGTTGCCCCATTATAATGGAATAAGTCCTTATTAAATATAGTTTTGAGTATTTTTTCTATTTTTACATAATGTTTTACTAAAGGACAATGGTAACATGTGATCCCTAAGAATCGTTAGAAGAGTTGTATGGTTTTAGACACTTTTCACTCTACCATAGCCTTGATATAGTGAGGATCCATGATGATCACTTCTTTTGAAATAATGTGTCCCAAATAATTGGCATTTGTGACTTCAAAATTACGTTTGGAAGTCTTTGCATAAATTTGGTGTTGTTAAAGAAAATATAAAACACAATTCACATGATGCAAGTGTTCCTCTAATGTATTGTTGTATATTAAAATATCATCAAAGAGAACCAACCAAGACAAAATTTACTATAAAAAGATAAAAAATTAATTTCAACAAACTCTAAAATTTATATGATGTATTAGTGAGGTCAAAATGCAGACACTATCTAACCATAATAGCCCTCATGGTTTTTGAAAGTTTTTTAAATGAATGTCCTCATATCTAATTATAATTTCATGATACCTTGAATGAATATCAAGTTTTTGAAAATAAAAAAAAACATGAAATTACTCTAACAACTTAATTATAGGAGTAGGAAACTTATATTTCATGGTGCACTTATTGAGTTTAATATGGTTAGGACACGTGTTAAGTGTCATCCTTCTTAAGCACCATCATAACTAGAAAGGAATAAGATATTTAATTGTGACATATATTCCCTGATTCTATCATTTCCTATACCATATTATAAAACTCATTATTTTATACATATGGGTACTTATAAAGCCTGATGTTGGGTGGTTAGAACCTTGAAACTAGTTGAATGGAATGATCATGATTCCTTTTAGGAGGAATATATTCTAATATATCTCAAATATGTACCAAGTGATCCTCAATAATACTCTGTAGATATGTCAGTTTCAATCCCCTTAATGTTTGTCTCCATTAAAAATTTAACTATAAAATCATCTAATCTTTTTTAATTTATAATACTCTATATTTAACAAAATTTCATCAATTTTGGGCTCTTTTCATGTGACCTACATAGTTAAAATTTCCTACCCTATGAATGTAAAAGCATGAATAAGATTTTTAAATTCCTATAAATCATTTCCATGGTAGTTATCTATTATACCCCTAACATATTTATTATCCACACATAGGAGTGGAAAACATAGGGCTAATCAGTTGTTATTCTCCTATTGAGATTTCAATACTATAATATTTTATATAAATATTGACTATACCACCATTTTAAATCATGAATTGAAACTATGGATCAAGATATAAAACATATTTTAATTTAAAAAAAAAGATTATTATTGGTGATATGAGTACTACTTGAATCAATCAAAACTACCACCTTTTATTTTTTTAGAAAACTCACTATCTTAATTTTTTTAGAGTGCTAATGCCTAAAAATACATGCCAATAAATATTTTTTTGGGTTTATCTTCATCCCTCTCATGGATCATGATTATATTCCCATGATACTTATTCATACTAATCTTATTCATTGGAACCTTAAATGTTGAAAAAATTATTTTTTGCAAATTTATGTCCGTGACTGTAATTGCTATCAAAATTAAAAGATAACCATTTTTATTTCTTCTCTTTAATTTATTCATGAGTTGGTCTTGAAGGATAAGATCATGAATGTGTTGGGGTTATTATACATACTACTATTATTTTTAATGGAATCCTTTGGTGCCTATTCACCTCTCATAGAATATATTTTTCATGAGAATAACCTCTAGATTAAACATATGAACCTTGAGTTAGATGTGATTGTTAAGCATACAAAGACACAAGCCATTCATATTTTCATCCATTATTATATTTAGAGATAAGGGTAGAGTATGGAATTGATGAATATGATCATTAATAGGTCATGTTGGGCATAGTTTTTATAACTAAATAAAGTAATTCTCTATCAAATTATTGTGGTCGTAAAACTTAATTGATTAGTTAAAAATAGTTAATTTACATTGAAACACTTCTTATGTTAATAAAAAAAATCTTTACAAAATGAATTTCTTAAGTTCCAAATATAAAGATGTTGTTACCACCTTTAATCCATGTGGGTTATAATGTACATCAAAAATTTAACCATTTGGTTGATCTAGGTGACTAAATCCTTCTTTTAAAACTTATGCATTTCAGTTTTTATAATCATGTTCCATGGATTTAAAATGGGAAATAATCAAAGGAAATGTTGAGTTTTATTGGTTATTGCATTGGGTTAACTAAAATATACACACTAGTTGGTTCGAGCATTATTGAATTCCACTTGATTTGGTGGATTCAGTTGCTAATTCAAAATTTGATTGGGTCTTTCTCTCAGCTCATCCAATCAATGATTTATTTTTCCATATATTCTTTACTAGTCATATCAGACTATATGCTTTTCACATTATACTCAACCTAGATAAATTTGTGTTTTTTGGAATAAAACCATATAAAAAATATCACATAATTTATACTTCTAACATCATCTCTTATTTGTTATAAGTATTTTCCAAGTTTCAATACCCTTTAATTGGGCCCTAGTGTGTGGTCCTTCCATTAAAATGGATTGAAAATTCATAAGTTATTTTAACCTTTAACAAAACTTTAAAAAAAAATTAAACATAGGTTGACCTTAAATACAAAATGTTAAATAAAAAACCTCACTATATTTTTGAGATCTTTGCTAAAAATAAAGAAAATTTCCTAAAATTGTGGCCTCTAAAGTTAATTTAGAAATTACCCCAAAATCACAATAAATCTCCCAAAAAAGGATCACAATAAACATAATTATGTTAAGGTATATTCCTTAAATTATTCTCCAATTTTAGTAAATTAAAAAAAAATGCAATGACTTGTAAAACATAGGAGGTTTTCCAAAATTAGGGTTTCAATAATACTTTTCCAAAATCAAAGCTTTAATAGAACTTGTAACGAGATTACTATAAAACTAAAGTATAATTACAATAATAGATCTCAATATGATTGAAATAAGAGTATAATGATGAAGTATATGAGTAAGCCACTTATAAGGGGGAAATTCCACAACCTTATAATAAGAATAGAGTTCAAAATATGATAATAAATTACTAACTAATAACTCCTATATATACTCTAATTATGATATTGATATACCCTAGGATGAACCTACTAGTAATATGAAGATATATAAAAGATCACATGACTTATTTAAAGGTTATGATAGTTAAAATTTATCCACACATATCCAAATACATGTTATAGTTTAATGTCATAACATAAAAGTTCATAATATTTTGCTTGTACAAATCTCAAAGAGAGTGGAAGAGACCATGATTAAGGCCCATTATCAATTGGAGTATAAGATTTATGAAGTTTTTGATGATGTTTATCATTATATTATAATATAGTTTTGAGTGGTCATATATTTTATCATAAATTATATCTCATATTTCATCATGTTTGTGATATTATATCATTTTATTTTGCATTGTTAATTTATCTCTCTTTACTACTCATGCATCATGTGTTATGCTAGGAATGAACTGCATAAATTTTAATATTAAATTGGTGCAAACTAAAATTATATTCATTTAGTTAAATGAGATGTAAGAGTAATATAAATAACAATATATAATATTGTTAAGTTAATATTAAATATGAATGTTTGTATTCCACAATAAGTCAAATATTATTACACCTATGATTATGTACAACAATATTACATCCCCATGTTAATTCATAAGAGTTATAGTGATACCAAACATGCTCCTAAAAATTTCAAATTTCTCTTTTCCTAAAATTTTTACTAGGGTATCCATTAGATTTTTTTCTAGTTGGATAATGTATTAGTTTGACATTATTATCTTTCACATAATGTTGAAACAAATGGAATTTGGTGTTGATATTGTTGGTTCCATTGTGAAATATTGTAATTATTTCATTTGGATTGCATAAGTGATATTGGAAATGAGTGGTGTTGATGAAATCATTTTTTATAAAAAAATTCAAGAATCCTTATGAGCCATAATATTTACCTAGTTTGCTCTAAATGTGACATTTATTAAACTTATATTGGAAAATTTTATATAATTTATTCATTCTTTGATTTATAAGTGATGATTATTTATCCTAAATTTGTTAGGAAACTTGGATTAGATATCCAATCTTCAAAATCACTTGTATAGTTTGAATATGAATAACCAACTATTTTGAAATCCACTACCTTAGAATATTTTATCCCAAAAATATTTGTTCCATATAGATATCAAAGAAATATATTTTCTGCTACCTAGTGACTTTATTTAGGTTCTCACATGAATCTATAAAGAATAGAAATAATAAATTAAATATTCAATGCAGTTATGGTTACATAGATCATACTTCCAATTAGATGCCTATTCTTATTTTAATATTATAATTCTATGGCACCATTTGATGTCAACTTCAAATTTTGTTCCATGAGCTTATTGAGTGGTTTATAGTTTATCATTCCAAACTTTCTTAAAAATTCACCAATGTTATTCTATTGGGTATTGAATGTTATGTTTTGGAGCCTATTTCCACATTACAATTTATTTCAAATATTATACATTAAAATCTACTGTACACTCTTAGTGGTACAAGAAATTTGATAGTTTTATGATGGAGCAGGAATAATCCACATGTCATTTAGACCATTACATATATATCAAGAAGTTTGATGATGATAATTACATTATCCTATGCATGTATGCAAATGACATGTTGGTTGCAAGTAAGAACATACAAAAAATAAAGGTACTCTAGGAACAACTTAGTAATTCCTTTACTATGAAGGATTTGGGGGCAACAAAAAAAATCCTTGGTATGAGAATAAATCAGTATAGGAAGGAATGAAAGATGAATTTATCTTATGAAGATCACATTAAAAAGGTCTTGGAGAGGTTTTGAATGCAATATGCTAAAATGGTTGGGACCCATTTGGTAGGTCATTTCAAGTTATCAAAGGAGCAGTATCCTAAGATAGATAAGGAGAGAATATAGATGTCCTATGTACCTTACTCATTACTAATTGGTAGCTTTATGTATGCCATGGTTTGTAATGGGTCAAATATTATGCATGTAGTGGGAACAATAAGTAGGTACATGAGTGATCCAAGTAGAGAGCATTAGTAGGAAGTAAAGTGGATCCTTTAGTACCTGAGAGGGACCATGGAAATAGTTTTAAGATATGGTGGATTAGACACCAATTTGCATGGTTATGAGTATTCAAACATGGCTATATATTTAGACAACAAGAGGAGCATAACAAGATATGTATTTACTATAGATGACACAACAGTGAGCTATATTTCATGACTATAGAAAATTGTGGCTTTGTCAACCATAGAGGCTGGGTATATTACTACCACAAAGGCAAACAAAGAGATGATTTGGATATATTATTTTATTGAGGAGTTATGGCATAAGAAAGAGGAAGGGAAGTTGTATAGTGATTGTCAGAGTGCTATACACATAGCAATGAACTTTACTTTCCACTCTAGGATGAAGCATATACAATTGAGGTACCATTTCATTAGGATAGCTTTGGAAGAAGAGAATTTGAAGCTAGAGAAGATTCATACTATTTAGAATCCTATAGACATGATGACAAAGGTGGTCACAAGGGAAAAAATGAAGCTATGTTCAGCTTTGATTGGCATTCATAAAGGATAGTGAAGGGTTGAGAATCCTACTCAAAGTAAATTAGTCTCCAAGTGGGAGATTGTTATGTTTTGAGCCTATTTCCACATTATAATTTATTTCAAATATTATATATTTAGATATACTATACACTCTTAGTGTATTCTCACTGGGGTTCAGGGGTGGCAGCCCCCAAAAAATTTTCTAGACCCCCTTTTTCTGGAGTATAGATATGTGGTTTATCTATACTTGTTTATGTGTGGTGTCATCACCCATGAGTAATGGGGGAATAATTATAGGTTGACTTGGCCCATGGTTTTGGTACCCATTATTTTTTAAAACTGCTATGTCAATTACCTATTGATGTATTATAGATGGACATATTATATGTAATACATTTGATGAACTAAGTTTGAGAAGGTGAAAAGAGTGTGAAAATTCAAGAGAGTTTGTTCAGTGCATCTACAAACAATAATTATGCATTATAATCATGAGATTATAAATTTGAGAGTGGATTATACTCTTGTTAGCTTGTAATAAAATTTGAGTGTTTCTTGGTGGATGTATCCCATATTGGGTGAACCATGTTAAATCCTATCTTCTTATTGTGAATTTTTATTTTTGTTCTTTATGTATCTTTATTCATAGATTTTGTTATCATGATTCTATAAAATTATTCTACATTTATTTTTGATTTATTCCTAACATTGAAAATTTACATAGATTTTTGAATTACTTCAATACCCAAATATTAATTAATGTGACCTTAAATTATTCATTAATTATCTTTTAGTATTTATTATAAGGAGAAAATCATCCATATATACAATTATTTAATTAATTTTTTTCTAATTATTTTGACAAAAAGAGTTACATACTCAAATTAAAATGCTTCAAGTTCATGATGAATATGTGTTTAATGAGATTTTCATACCAAAATATTTGGGCTTGTTTTAATCCATGCATATATCTATCCATCTTGCAAAATTTATGTTATTTGTTGTTAATCTAAAATACTTATGGTTGATTCATGTAAAATGTTTCTTTGAGATCACCATTTATAAAAGTAATTTTCACATCCATATGATGAAATTTCCATCCATTTTTTGTTGTTAAATCTAATAAATTCTAAATAATAATCCATTTCATTAATGGTGCAATTTTCTCCTTATATTTTATCCCTTATTTTTGAGCATATACATATGTGAGAATCCTTGATTTGTGTTTGTCAAGTTATCCATATGCTTTATATTTGTTTTGAAATGCCAAATTTTAGCCAATGGGTTTAAAAATGAGTAGAGAATCAACTAAATCTAAAGTCCTATTCTTGATAAAAACATCATATTCAATTTTCATTGCTTTTCTCCATGCATCAAGATTTTTACCTTGTTTGAAGGAATTTGGCTTTGAATAAAAATAAAGTATTTGTTTCCTATTCCCGATGGTCTTCCAAGGTAAATGCTTGCATCTTATCCTAAATATATTCTAGGAAATTTTATGTTTCTTTTCTAGCTATGTGTTTAATTCTAGTAACCATTTTTAAAACTTAATTAGATTTTTCATCTTTCAAGTTAGTGTGGACCATTTTGGTATCTTTTTTTTATGTTTATAGCATAGCAAGTGGTGACCCATTTTCTTGATCTGAATCTCCTTTGATCTGAATCTCCTTCATCTTTTGACATTTGTTCATCTTCTAATGAATTTTTTAATTTTCTCCAAGGTGATTTTATTATTAAATTATAGGAAAAAATATAGATTCAACCAATTCCAAATTAATTTCCACCCTCCCCCTCCCCTAACCCTCACTATTTGGAATCTCCACATAATTATCCTTGACAACATCAAATTTTACAAATTTCTCAATTAGACTCAATTGCCAATTGATATTGGTTGTGTCCTTTGTGGTTTTACAAAATACAATATATATTTCAATGAGAAACTTATTATTTTTTCATCAAATAGTTTTAGGCCTTTGAGGATTTTGAATACCCAAAAAGGATCATTTTTACTCTTGTGGTCCAATTTTTCCTTTTCTCCTTGGTAATCAATATGTAACATGAAGATAAAGAAACCTGAAGATGTCACACTAAAGGAAGATTCCCACATTAGACTTCATTTAGAGTCTTGATTTGAAGATATGATTATGGTGACATGTTTTTTACCTACCCACAAATGCATATTTAATCCTATGAAATATAATATTGCCTAAACCATGTTCATCATAGTTTTTTTATCTTCTCAATTAATCATTTTTGTCGAGGAGTATAAGGAACTATGAGATGATTTTTAATCCAATTTTTACTAAGATAGGCTTAAAAAAAATTTGATGTGAATTAATAACTATTATTAATCTTCAATTTTCCACTATCATATTGTGCTTCATTTTCTTCCATTGTGTGATTTTTTTAAAAAAAAGTTTCAAAATCTTCTTATTTTTGTTTCATAAAATAGATTGAGGTAATTTTATTATAATGATCAATGAAAAACATGAAGTAATTATGACCACAAGCAAAAAAAATTGGTAGAGTACGTAAATAATAGTGAATAAACTATAATTTCTTTTTATTTTTCTATTCAAAATTTTGAACTAGTATTATTTATTTTTTAACCAAGATGCATGCTTCACTTTTTTACATCTTTGTGGTTGAAGTTGAAAAACCTATAAAACCATTATTTTCCATTGTTATAATGTTTTCATAGTTGGTATACACAAATATTGCATGATAAAAAATGTTTGTTAACATTCCTCCTTCAATTAAATGAGAAATTTTTATTTATATTGAAGGTTCACCATTTTAGTTTCAACAACTTTTCTTTCCCAAATCTAGTCAAGGTAACTGCATTATCATATTTTGATTTGATGTTAACCTCTCCATCATCCAACATAAAGGAGTAACCTTATTTACAATGAGAATAATTTTATTTATTATTGTTATTTTTGTTGTTGTTTTGGTCGTCGTCATCGTCATCGTGTTATTATTATTATTATTATTATTATTATTATTATTATTATTATTATTATTATTATTATTATTATTATTATTATTATTATTATTATTATTATGGTAGTGGAGGAAGGTATTGGACATTGTTAACAATAAGATATGGAATCCATAGTGACTTGAGTCAAAATTTTACTTTTCATTTAAGTTATAGATTTTTTTGTTTGTAAAACACACTAGGAAACAAATTTATTCATGAATATCCTCAAATAATTCCCTTCATAAATTCAAGTATTGTGTGGAATTAGTTTTTAGGACCCAATTACCATATCACATTGAATTCACTGAAGCATTATTTTATTCATCTAAAATGGAAAACAAAAATTCACTTGTAAACTAACTTGAGTCTAGTTTAGATATTTTATTCACTTGATTATTTGAATTTTTTTTATATGACTCAATTTTATCCCATGTTGTTTTAGCCTCATGACTTTATTTCCTACCACATCATTTTCAAAATATTTTTTCCATCCTTTTTCTTCTCATGATGTTAACCATTGTTTATTTCATTTCTACCTCCTTGTCCTATATTTATTCATTTGCCTCTATCAGTTCATTAATTATTAGAAGAGGAAGAATTATTGGAATATATTCAATTTTTATGAGAAAAAAAAATAATTTCCCTTGTGGATGCATTCTTTCTTCCAAAGGCCTTTTCTCTTTTAGCCATTTTTCAACTAGTTGATCAAAAGTGATTATCTTCAAGTTATTACTTAATTTTAAATATTCTAAAAAGGTTGAATATGTGAGAATGAGTTATTTTATGAATCTAATAATATATAGATAGAATATTTCAAAAAAATATTAAACATCATCATTTATTCATGTATTTTTAAATCTAGACTCATTACATCACCATTTTTTAACTCAAGGTGAGCAATCTCAATTACAATTGTATGTATTCAAATTCTAAATTGGAATCATATAAATACTATAACTTGTTTAGTGCTTTACATGGTGTGTTTCACCATTTTATGTGATGAAAAAATTATCCATCAACTAAAGCCCTTATCAAGGCCAATGCCTTATAATTTTAATGCTTCAAGATTTGTGAATTTATGTTGTTGTTGGTTCAATTGGTTGTGTGTCTACGTGACAAATATCAAACCCAATTATTTTTAATATCAAAGTATTCTCAAATTGTTTAGACCATTCAAATCAGGTTTCCTTCCTAATTAGTGTTGTGTCAATTTTATCCCATGGTGTTTTAGCCTCACGACTTTATTTCCTACCACATCATTTTCAAAATATTTTTTCCATCCTTTTTCTTCTCATGATGTTAACGATTGTTTATTTCATTTCTACCTCCTTGTCCTCTATTTATTCATTTGCCTCTATCAATTCATTAATTATTAGAAGAGGAAGAATTATTGGAATATATTCAATTTTTATGAGAACAAAAAATAATTTCCCTTGTGGATGCATTCTTTCTTCCAAAGGCCTTTTCTCTTTTAGCCATTTTTCAACTAGTTGATCAAAAGTGATTATCTTCAAGTTATTACTTAATTTTAAATATTCTAAAAAGGTTGAATATGTGAGAATGAGTTATTTTATGAATCTAATAATATATAGATAGAATATTTCAAAAAAATATTAAACATCATCCTTTATTCATGTATTTTTAAATCTAGACTCATTACATCACCATTTTTTAACTCAAGGTGAGCAATCTCAATTACAATTGTATGTATTCAAATTCTAAATTGGAATCATATAAATACTATAACTTGTTTAGTGCTTTACATGGTGTGTTTCACCATTTTATGTGATGAAAAAATTATCCATCAACTAAAGCCCTTATCAAGGCCAATTCCTTATAATTTTAATGCTTCAAGATTGGTGAATTTATGTTGTTGTTGGTTCAATTGGTTGTGTGTCTACGTGACAAATATCAAACCCAATTATTTTTAATATCAAAATATTCTCAAATTGTTTAGACCATTCAAATCAGGTTTCCTTCCTAATTAGTGTTGTGTTAACTTATATTTTAATTGAATGAATTTTCCTATAAAGGGGATATGTATTGGTTCTTATAACTCCCAATAGGTCTCCATTTATTTATAAAACCTAGCCGATATATCAAACTAAACTAATTGATATTATCAGCCTTTATATATACCTTATGGTTTATGGAATAAGATCTTTATTTTTATATACATGAAAGAGACATTAAAGTATGTAAAATAAGACTGGTAGGTATCACATAGGAAATTCATGAGAATGATTCATCATATCAATGATATATGCTTAGAAATAAATCATTGTGTGTAGAAATAAATTCTTTATATAGTCATAATTTCTTACTATCATGATTTACATCTAATAAAAAAGACACATGGGTAATGGAGGGAAATAAGAAAATGAAAAATTTGTCCTTATTTCTTGTTAAAATTTTATAGGGTCAAATATTAGATTTAGTTGTTACATATATGTTAGGCATTGGATGAAGTAGTTAAAACACAATAAATTTACTCATAAACATGAACCAAAAGTAACACATATACTAAAATATGTTTGCAAAATTTTATTTTGATTTTGAGTTTAATTTTTAAAAAATGACTTATTTTTAATTTTTTTTAATATATATATATATATATAAATATATATATATATATATATATATATATATATATATATATATATATATATATATATATATATATATATATATATATATATATATATATATATATATTTCAAAACTTGAAAAAAACACTTATCTTTGAAAGCTTCACTAGTGTAATAGGGTTACACAACCTTGGATGAAACCACATTAGTATTTATGTGAGGCTATGGAAAATTAATGTTTGAGTGTAACTTGGGAAGAGTAGTGGGCATGTATAATTTTGGTGGACATAATAAAAAACTTTCAACATTTAAAGTCTAACACACAATTTTGATGCTTCAATTATGATACAATAGTGCCAACACATATAATGCCAATCTATATCCAATGCTTTAATTATATACAACTATCACACATTTTTATACTCTATTCAGGTCTAAAATGATGATATTACAAAGGTGATGGTGAACATGCCAATGTTTTAATAACATTACAAAATTATAGTAACTCAATGTCACTATTGTAGCAGTGTCGTATGACCTGCACAAATATTGATATTTTTTGCACTTAAAATAGTACGACTAAGGATAATAATGGAGGAAGATAAAAAATGAATGAGCATGTAATTTGAGACCAATTTTAGTACAAGAATTAATAAAAAATATTGTAAAATGAAAATAGGGAAAACAAAAATTGTGTGTATTCAATTAAATGAGATGTAAGAATACATATAAATAATAATATATGTGACTATTTACTTCATATTAAAGAAGACTATTTAGATTCCACATGAAGATAAATATTAATATACCTAGGCTTACACAAAATAATATTAAATTCTATTATTTTATTTACTATATTTTTAATCCTTAGTAGTTCTATTAATCTTGGGGTTATTTAATCATTCCATCCTTTGTGATCCTTTGGTAATTTCTTTTCCTCTTGGGTTTATGTTTCCATTACATCCTTTTTCATCTTTTGATACATTTTACTTCTTTGCATCCTCACTCTTGGGATTATCTAGTCATTCTTTCATTTGTGATTATTTTTTATATTTTACTTCTTAACATCTCTCTCACTCTTAGGTTTATTTGATAATTGCATCTTATAGGATCATTTGGTAAGTTATATTTATTACATTATCTATCTTGGGTTTATTTGGCTATAGAATTTTTTTAATACTTTGGTAAAATAATATTTTTATGATTCCCCTCTTAGGGCTACCTCCCCTATATCTTTCCTCATTATGGTTTTACCTCTAATTTTTCTTTTTCTAGACATTTTGTAGGGTTTTAGAGACATTACTACCCACTTCTTACATATTATCTCACCTCATTGCATTATATTCTTGCTCACACACTATTATGGTATTTTATTTACCATCACATGTACCTATAAATAAAATAATTCCCATCTCATGTTAAGCCATTAATAGGCTCATTCACTACTATACAACTTGTTAGGAAAAGAGAGAGAAAACTAATCTAATGGAGGTGATACACCAAATAGTTTGACCACTACCAACCAGTTACAATTGCACTTCAACCATGAGCATAACCTAAAACAAACACTACTCCAAATTTGTCCCTCTACATCAGCATTTCACATGAATGTTGTGAAAGATACTTGGGATAGGAGTACTAATGAAGAAGTCATATAGTGAAACTAGTGGATAGAAAACTCACCAAAAATTTCACACATTAATTGGACACTTCACCAGACCTAAAAAAAAAGTATCAAATTGAATATGAATGTAATCAAAAGACAACATATCAAGGAAGCTAAGCTAATCACTTGATAAGATCAAATAATCACATACCCACATTGAAACTATTTAAAAGAGGAGGTAAAATAAATGTTTATAATTGATCAAAGGCTTGAAAATGGTTAATGTTTTTCCATACTAAGGTGGAGGATACATTCTTATCTAAATAAGGCTACTTATATAGAGAAAGTGAGAGAAGAGAGAGAGGAGGGGCGTAGGAGAGCCCATTGACAAGTGTCACTCTTGATGGAACAAGTTAAAATAAAGAAAGAGGATTTATGAATAGTCTTAAGATTATTCTCAACATTTGTTCATCTAATCTGATGATGTCTTCCTCTTCCACATGGTGTAGGAGTATGCAACTTTGCTTGACAACTTGCCTTATTCTTCAAAATTACCCTTTGTCTTGGCTTGTGAGATGGAAAGTGGCCTCATTGATTATTAAGTCATATTGAGTTACATATTTATATTCTTATTAAAACTTTTCACTTGTTTAGGAGTCTTCATAACTGATGTTATAATGATGATTAAAACTCCTAAGTGTCTTAAAACCCACCTGGCCTTGCTACTAGTATTTTTTATTACAAGTGTCAAATCTTAGTTTCATCTTTAAAAATAAATATATATAGATGAAAGGAATCCTAATATCATATCAAACAAAACAAAAATCATTTTGAGGCCTCAAACTACCCCCAAAATCTCATCTTGTACCTTAACCTCTCATTTGACCTCAATTCCTTGTAGCCCTAAAATCATGCAAACCTCCTTGTGTAGATGAATGTAAAGACAATCTTGGAAAAATAGGCATATATTTTAATACCTAGTATGTCATTAAAAATCTATGCCAAATTTTAGGACCCAAATCTAAGTGGAAGTACACTTTTTCTATTGTTATTTCTCTCCAACTAGGTCTCCATGAAGCCTTTAGGCCTAAAAATTGAGTTTTGGCTCCATAGGATTCCCACGCATATGAAAAATATATGAAGTATTTGATTTAATTTTAGGACCATGTGACCATGATTCATAAAAATTTTGGGCTTTTGGAACATTGTGTAGGTAGGCAAACGAATAAATGGCCAAGAAACTAGCCCTTTTTAAAGCCTATTTCAAACTATTTTCAAAGACCAGACCTATTTGAGAATTTTAAAGGTGTCTTGCATGTATTTTTATACTTTTATAGGTATAATAAAACCCAATTCATCCTCTCAAAAAGTTTTAAACTATCCATGATATTATATACCCTATTTAGATCTCAAATCCTTGAAAAATCATGGCATTTAATGAATATGTACAGTTGCAGGTATAATCAAATGTCATGATGAGAACCTACATAGATTTATGAATTTTTTTATGTGTTTTCAAGGGCCTTTAAATTATTTTTATGTGTTTAGTATATCAATCTCTCTCATCAGGTCAAAACTAGTCCTCTAGATAGACTATGAGTGCCTTGCACTCTTAACAATGAAACATAAAGAAGAGGCCACTAAATTGAGAAATAATGCTTTAAGTTTTAAGGTAATGGATATTTATTACCACAAATAAGATATTTATGAACCATGAATCTTTTCAAAAAATATCCAAGAAAACGTTGTGAACTTCTCGAGTTGGTAGACTGTGTGTATGAAGGCTAAAAGTGAAAATAGGTTTGAAAGTGTTATTTTTATGTTTGGTCTGAGTTGGAAATTACCTATTTATGTATATAAAATCCACATTAATATATTAAATTTTTTATCCATTTTCATTCATATAAATAGGTAACTTGAAACTTTCATTTGCTAATGCCACTATAAGTTACCCTAGTTGACTGTATTTTCTATTTCTATTCACTATTTATGAGTTATGAAACCTGAAGGATTTTTGTATAGGTTTTATAAAAAAATTAAAATACATTAATACTTCAAACTCCCCATTTGTAACTCAATTCCTTGTGCAAATTCTCAACCTTTATGAGTAGGCCTAATAGTCTTTATTAAGCTTGTAGGTTTGTATGGGTTGAGAGTTCACTTTATTTTACCATTGAAGTGTTCAAAATATAATAAGGTGTTTTATTTTGAGATATAAACACTTTATTATATCCTTTAGGTCTCCATTTCACTATCCATCAATAGTCTTTTCACAATTTACATAATCACGACTGTGTGCTTCACTTAGGCCTATTAAGACCTAATGGCTCTGTTTAGAGTTCATTCCCACCATTAAAAATATTATATCATTATTATAATTCTTGATTTGTTTATTCAAAACCTTTTTAATTGATAGATACACAATCTCAATGCAAAAATGTATATTGTCTTCACAAATTTAGGGGTAGGTCTCAAGTAAGCTTGTAGTCTCTCCAAGAAAACCTTACCCACTCTCAATAGTGTTGTCTTCTTCATATAATGAATTTTTTAAACTCTCTCAATAAGTATTAAGTATGAAACATCATCAAGGTTATATTTAGGTCTCATTCTCTCTCATAGTAATGAGGCATTTTAATCACTTAATCAAATAGGCCTGATTGTAGGTGGAGTGTTAGGCTTTGAGTGAATCCTCTTTATATATATATATATATATATATATATATATATATATATATATATATATATATATATATGTTATACAATAAATTATTTAATTTTTTAGTAACTCTATATATCATGTTACATTATTAAACCCAATCCTCATTTAATCAGTATGTCCTCTTTTATTCAATAACCTATAGGTGATAGTCCATTTCTCATACAAGCATGTAGGTGAATAGGTTGGCCTATACATTACCACTTATCCATCTTAGGTATTGGGTCTTATGTCTACACTTCCTCCATTTTATTTATAATTTTCAAAGGGTAAATAACCTACCTTTTTTTCAATATGGCATCAAATTTAGATCACACAAGTCTCACTCATGTTCTCAATACGCCTATAGGTGTCATTAGGTGTCTATTCATTGAGTTTTAGAATCATACCCTCTCTACTGGTTTTTAATCCATAAAAGCATCGAATAATACATTTCCATAAACATTCAAGTTTATAAACTCAAATATTGATACACATTTAAATATATTTCTCATGAAATGCAGACCTACAGGTCTGTATTTTGTTGCCTTAGGTCTCTTTATGATGTAAGTTTATTCTCTTGAATCCTGATAACATCTCTCCATTGCATTATTACCTCTCTCATGAGTTCAATACTATCATATAACTTATGAAAATTCAATACAAACCTTTTGAAACCTCCTTAATGTAGGTAGACCCATATGCATAGTCTAATTAGATGGAAAACATTATTTGTTCTCTAGAGAAGATGGAATTATAAAGGGAATGTAGAATAATTAGTGGAGATTTAAATCATTACATGATATATAGACATTTATTTCATCCCTTAAAATGTTTAAAACCCTAAAACATAATTAAAACATAACAGTCACCTTGCAAACTATTCAAAAGAGTAGTTTTCTTGAAAAAATGGACTCACACATACCAAATTAGATTTGTATAAATGTGAAAGATTCATGTACATACCCCTTAAATATTATTCAATTTCTCTCATGCATTAAACTTTCCTGAAACTATCATTTCAAGGAGAGAAATTGAGCTTGTGGGGATGACTAGCCTTTTTAGACTACCTTACCTTCTTAATGATTATTCATAAAGGAGAGGGGATGAATTTTAGAACCAATGACATATATTTTAACCTTAATAGTACCCCCTACTTAATAAAAAGTATCAGGTCTTGGATCTCTCTCCCCTGGTCATACCATCCACCTAAAATTGATCTTTCCTAACTTAGGAAGAAATAAATAGAGATTATGAATTAACTTATGCATTTTTAGGACCTAAAATTTCATTCCAAACATTAATATTTCATTTTGGAGTTGATGTGACACTTATAAAACTATTTTCACTTGACAGTGAGTTCATTAAGTCAATACAAGTGAGTGAAAAACCCTTCTTTAGTGTTAAACTCTAAGAAGCTGATCAGTTTATGACATCCTGACATATATGGTTATTATTTAAATCCTAAAATAAATATATCAAGATACTGGTATATAAATTTCTCTTTGACATATGTGAGATTTATTTATATGCATTTTAAAAGCATAAAACTTTACCTTAAAGTCAACAAATAAACCTTAAACTCTCCAAACATAAGTGAAATGTTTATACAAATTGATGAATTCTAAAATATGGATTTGAGGGAAATATAATGACCTATGACACTTTTTGAGCAAGTCTCATTACACCTTAGCATGTCTAACCTAGTATAATGTAAAGACAAACTATTACCTTAACTTTTGCAAATCAACTTTAAACTTTGCTAATAAGGCTTTAGAAAAGTTATTTGATGACCTCATAAGCCATGAAAAAGCAATGAACATGGAATATGTATTCATGAATATATGGAGAATATAAATGATGATAAGGAACATAATAATTTTCTTGACACATCTAATCCAACTTTATTTGTTGCCTCTCCCAATGAGGATGGCCAATTGCTTCATGAGGATATGGAACATAGGAAGGTTGATAAGGAACATGATAGGGTTCTTAACACATATGATCCAAATCTATATGTTGTCTCTCCAAAATATCCATGTTCTCCAAAATAAATTAACACAACTCATTACTCTCTAATGGATCATTAGATATAACTACAAATAAGCCAATAACTTCCTCATATTAAGAAGTTGAACAAACTCTTTTTTCACATGCTAATATCTTACTCTCCATCTCATCCATTGTATCATAGAAATATTAGGAAGATAGTGGAGGAGTGGGAGGAGGATATCATGGTTGAAGATAATTATTTTCATATGCATCACCATAGCCATATGGGGATGATGTAGGCTGATTATAATACTAATACAAATAATCATACTACTAGTAAGGCTCATTGTAAGACTGATAAAAATCATTATACGATTGATAAGGAGTACCATAAGCTTGAGATTCCTCATTAACTTGCATTAAATTTAAATTTAATTCAAATATAACAACCTCATCAAGATAGTGAGATGAAAACACAACTTACTTTGAACAAGTGCTTGGGTTGTTAAAACTAGCTAATTGAGCTAGGAGTCACCATTAATGTTTTGAATACCTGTAAAGGCTGATATGTGGAAGAACAAAACTAAAAATCCTTCCAATAATTTGGACATTAGTACCACTAGGTGTGCCAAAAATATTATTAACCAAATTTACACCCTTGGAATGTAGTTTAAACCTTCAAAATTTGGGGTAACATGGAGACAATCCTAGGTTATGGGTGGCCTAATTTTGGATTGAATATCTAGGTTAAAGGGATAACTCCCTTGATGTATCACTTAGGATTATTAACTAATCCACAAATTTTTAATAAAATAGAAATAAACCTACTCTAATGGAGGTGATTCACCAAATAAATTAACCATTACCAAGCACCTGTAAATGTACTTCAAACATGAGACTCAACTGAAACAAACACTACTCTAAATCTACCTCTCTGCATCAACATTTCACATGAAGGTTCTGAAAGATGCTCAAGATAGGAGGAATATTAAAGAGGTCATAAAATTACACTAGTGGATATATAACTCCCTAAACCTTCACACTTCATTTGTACACTTCACAAGTCTTGCAAAGAAGTTTCAAACTAAATATGAATGCAAGAAAAGGACATGTCAGGGAAGCTAAGCTAATCACTTGATAATATCAACTAATAACAAAAACACATTGAAAATAGTCAAATTATGAGGTAAAATAGAAGTTTATCATTGATAAAAGGATAGAAAATAATTAGGGTCTCACCATACCCAAGTGGAGGATACATTCTCATCCAAACAAGGCTGCTTATATAGAGAAAGTGAGAGAAGAGAGAGAGAGAGGAGGGGCATCAGAGAGCCCATTGATAAGTGTCACTCTTTATGGAGAAATTTAAAATAAATAAATATGGGTTATGAATAGTCTTAAGATACTCATTAACATGTTTTTATCTTATATGATGATGTATTCATCTTCTACATGGCATAGGAGATTGCAACTTTGCTTGACACCTTGCCTTATTCTTCAAAATTTCCCTTTGTCTTGGCTTTTGAGATGACAATTGGATTCAATAATTATCAAGTCATATTTATTTAAATATTTATCCTATTATTAAAACTTTTCATTTGTTTAGAAGTCTTCATAACTGATGCTACAATGATGATTACAACTCCTAAGTGTCTTGAAGCCTACTTAGCCTTACTATGCCTAACTTTGCTGACAAATGTAAAATATTCATTTCATCCTCACCAAGGAAATATATCTTAATGAAAGGAATCTTGATATCATATCAGACTTGAAAAAACTCATTTTGAGGTCTCAAACTACCCCTAATATCTCATCTTGTACCTTAAGCTCTCATTTGGCCTTAATTCCTTGTAGCCCTAAAATCATGCAAACCTTCTAGTGTAGAATAATGTATGGAAACTATTAAAAAAATTGGGAAAATTTGAGTACATAATATATCCTTATAGATTTTTGATAAATTTTAGTACCCAAATCTAAGTGGAAGTACACCTTTTATGTTGTTCTTTCTTTCTCCAATTAGGTCTTTATTAGGCCTCTAGGCCTAAAAACTAAGTTTTGGATCCACATACCTCCCAAACATGTGAAAAATTTATTAAGTGTGTTATTAAATTTTATTACCATGTGAAAATTCTTCATACCAAATTTTGTCTTTTTTTAACTTTGTGTAGGTAGGCAAACCAAGAAATAGCCATGAAATTAGCCTTTCTTAACCCTGATTCAGATTGTGTTAAAATACTATAACTATTTGATAATTTTGATGGTGTATTGTAAAAATATTTATACTTGGAGAGGTATAATACAAACCAAATAATCCTATCCAATAGTTTTTAACTATCCATGATCTTCTATACCCTATTTAGAGATCAAATCCTTGCAAATAGATGGTATTTAATGAGTCCATATAGTTGTAGGTACAATCAAATATCATGTTGAGAACCTCCATGGAGTGATGAATTAATTTTAGGTGTTTTTAATTACCTTATAATTATTTTTAGGTTTTTAATATATTAGTCTCTTTCGTCAAGTCAAGATTGGTCCTCTAGGTAGCCTATGAATGCCTTGCACTCTTAACAATGATTCATAAAGAAGAAGCCACTAAATTGAGTACTAATGCCTAAATTTTTTAGTTCATGGACCATTATAAAAAAATATAATATATTTGGTAAACATGAATATTTTCAAGGAATATCCAAGAAAAATTTAGGAAATTCTAAGGTTGGTAGATTGCGTGTATAAAGGCTAGAAGTGAAATATAGGCCTGAGAGTTTTATTTTGACATTTGGTCTAAGTTTAAAATGACATATTTATGTATATAAAATAAAAATAAACCTATTAAAATTGTTATACATTGTCATTCATCTCAATATGTTCCCTACAACTTTCATTTTTTGATGTTTATGGTTCTCAAGCTAACTACTACAAGTTACCCTAGCTGAATATATTTGTTCTTTATCTAAACATTATTTATGAGTTTTGAGACCTGAGAGAATTTTTTATAGGTTATATAAACATCCTAAATGACTTTAATACTTGAAAAACCCCATTTATAACTCAATTCCTTATCTAAATTCC
This sequence comes from Torreya grandis, assembly GCA_037957365.1. NCBI lineage: Eukaryota > Viridiplantae > Streptophyta > Pinopsida > Cupressales > Taxaceae > Torreya > Torreya grandis. The sequence goes on from JARHVA010000385.1 coordinate 851,806, forward strand.
TAACTTTTATGAGAAGGCTTGATATTCTTCATTAATCCTATAGGTTTGTATGGGCTGAGAGTTCATTTTAATTTACCATTGAAGAGTTAAAAACCTCATATGGTGTTTTAATTAGAGATATAAACACTTTATCAGATCCTTTATGTCTCCATTTCACTCTCCATTAATAGTCTCTTTATAATTTACACACTCAGGACCATGTGCTTCACTTAGGCTTATTAAGCCCTAACTTCATTAGGTCAAAATTGGTCCTCTAGGTAGCTTGTGAGTGCCTTGAACTCTTGAAAATGATTAATAAAGAATATTAAACTAAATTTATTACCAATTCATAAATTTTTGAGGTCATGGACCCTTATAAACACCTCTAATATCTTTGGTCACCATTCATATTTTCAAGGAAGATCCAAGCAAAAGTTAGGAACTTCTCAAGTTGGTAGACTGTGTGTATAAAGGCTAGAAGTGAAAATAGGTTTGAGAGTTTTATTTTGATATTTATTATAAGTTTAAAATTACCTGTTTATTTATATAAAATAAACCTTGACCTATTCTAATGGTTATCCATTATCATTCATCTCAATAGGTCCCATATAACTTTCATTTGTTGATGTTTATGGTTCTCAAGCTAACTACTACAAGTTACCCTAGCTGACTATATTTGATCTTTATCTAAACATTATTTATGAGTTTTTATACCTAAAATAATTTTTAATATGTTATATAAAACTCCTAAAGTATTTTCATACTTTAAACACCCCATTTATAATTCAATTCCTTATGTAGATTCCTAACCTTTATGAGCAGGCCTGATAGTCTTCATTAATCATGTAGGTTTGTATGGGTTGATAGTTAAATTTAATTTACCATTTAAGAGTTAAAAACATCATAATTAATTTTAATTTGAGTTATAAACACTTTCTTATATATTTTATGTCTCCATTTCACTTCCCATGAATAGTCTCTTTACAATTTACACACTCAGGACTATGTGCTTCACTTAGGTCTATTAAGCCCTAATGGCTATGTTTAGAGTTTATTATCATAATTAAAAATATTATGTCATAATGATAATTATTAATTTTATTCCTCATAAATTTTTTTATTTTAAGAGATAATCTCAATGCAAAAATGTATATTATCTTCATAGTTTAAGGCAGACCTCTAGATCTCAACTAAGTCTACAGTCTCTCTAAGAAAACCTTGCTTACTCTCAAGAGTGTTGTCTTCTTCATCTAATTAATTAATTAGAATATATAAATAAGTATTAAGTAGGATATATCATTAAGTTTATATTCATAACTCCTCTCTCCTATCAATGAGGCATTTTCTCAATTAATCAAATAGGCCTGATTGTACGCGGAGTTTTAACTTCCTAGGCTTTGAGTGAATCCTCTTTGTAGCACTCTCTATATGTTTTTCAAGAAATTATTAAAGTTATTAGTGATCCCATATATATTTTTACTTTCTTAATCCCAACTCTCATGTAATAATTACAGCCTCTTTTCTTCAATAACTTGTAGGTGATAGTCCATTTCTCATACAGTCCTATAGGTGAATAGGCTAGCCTATACATTTCTATTTAGCCCTCTTGGGTATTGTTTATAGTGTTTTAACTTCCTCCATTGGACATATAATTTTAAAATGGTAGATAACCTACCCTTTTTTCACTATGACATCAAATTCATAGCACCCAAGTCTCACTCATGTTCTCAATAGGCATGTAGGTGTCTATAGCATTGAGTTTTGGAATCACACCCTCTCTGCTAGTTTTGAATCAATACAAGCATATAAAAAATACATTGAACTAAACATTTAGGTTTATAAACTATAATATTGACTCAAATTTAAATATATATCTCATGAAATGCATACCTATAGGTTTGCAGACTTGTAGGTCTGCATTTTCATGCCCTAGGCCTCTTCATGATGCAAGTTTGTTTTATTGACCCCTGAGAAGATATCTCCATTACCTCCTTACATATATCATGATTTAAAGACTCATATAACTTTTAAAAATTCAATACAAAACTTTTTAAACTACCTTAATGTAGGCAAACCCATATTCATAGTACAATTAATCAGATAACATTGTTTGTTGCTTAGAGAAGATGAAATTAGAAAAAGCATGGATAATAACTGGTGGAGATATATAGAGTTTATAATAGTTAAAAAATTATATAAATACCTTTATTTAATCCATTAAAATGTTGAAAACCATAAAACACAAAGAAATAATGGCAGTCACCTTGCAAACTATGCAAAAGAGTAGTTTTCTTGCCAAAATGGACTCAAACGTGCTAAATGGGATTTGTATAAATGTAAAATATTCATGTAAAAATCCCTTAAGCCTTATTAAATTTATCTCATGCATTCAAATTTCCTAAAATTATCATTTCAAGGAGATAAATTGAGCTTGTGGGGATAACTAGCTTTTTTAGATTGCCTTGCCTTCTTAATGATTGTTCATAAAGGAGAGGGGATGAATATGAAAAAAAATTCCTAAAATTTTAATATTACTAGGAACCCATCTTATGGAAAAAATATTAGGTCATGAATCTCTCTCTCTAGGTCATATCATCCACATGAAATTAACATTTCCTAGCTTGTGAAGAGAGTGATGGAGATTCTAGATCAACTTCTCCATTTTTAGGGCCTAAAAATTAATTGCAAGCATGAATATGACTTTTGGGATCTAAGGTGACTCTTATAAACTATTTTAATCTAGAAATGAGTTCATTAAGTCTATACACATGAGTGAAGCTCCCTTATTTGGCATTGAATTAATTATATGCATTTTCCAAGCATAAAATTATACCTTATAGTTAAAAAATAAACCTTAAACTCTCTAAACATAAGTTAAATGTTTATACAAGGTGTTAAATTTTAAAATATGGCTTTATGGGACATATAAGGATCTATGACACTTTTTTACTAATTCTCATTACACCTTGACATGTCTAACCTAGTATAATGCAAAGACAAACTATTACCTTAAATTTTGAAAACTAACCTTAAAATTTGCTAAAAGTATTTAGAAAAATTATTTTATGACCTCATAAGGAATGACAAATCAATTAAAAGGGATAAAAATACATGAAATATTCTTGTATATACCATTTAAATCTTATTCAATAGCTCTCATGTATTCAACTTGTCTGAAACTATCATTTGAAGGAGAGAAATTGAGCTTGTGGGGAT